>BPTQ01000006.1:31092166-31287347 GCA_019973895.1 Chrysanthemum seticuspe
AAAAAAAAAAAAACCTGATCCTAGCTAGCAAAATATTTACCTGCAGGCCATATACAGTCATGCACCACCAGTGTTCTATTTCCTGTCTCATAGTCATTATCACTACCTCATAGGCAACAAGCCAACAAGGGTCAACCAAAACATTGTCATTATCACTAGCTACCTCATAGGCACAGCCTCTATCCGACATTGTCATTATTATTTATGCCTCTAATTGATTTCATTTTTGTATATTATTTCCTTATCCTACAAAAATGGCGTCACAGCTTGCCGCAGCTCTGTGCAGTTGGATGGTTAGACTAAGCTCGATGAGTATAACAAGTAAATGGCAAAAAAAAAAAAAAAAAAAAAAAAAAAAAAGTAACCATGTTCAAGCCCATGGTTAACTACCTGACAAATGCGAGTGTGTGAGTTACTGAAGCAAACAAAGATTTAAAATAAATGATAGACTTGTTGCAGATTATAATCAAATCAAAATTTTGACTTCATTATATTGTGTTAAATCTGTAAGTGAGTAGGAATTGAATGGAAAACACTAATCAACCAACATTTTTTTATTGTTATAAACGTAAGCTAAATTTGCAGAATTTAGTGCCACAAGCTCCAACGCCTCAAAAGAAAAAGAAAAAGTTTGCAAGCAGTTGTTACTGTTTCTAAGAGGTCTCTTTGTCCAGCAATTCAAGGGTTTCCCCACATATATCCATGTTAATCGTGTAGCGATAATCTGAATCAATCTCGAGTGCATAATGTACCCCTGTGAATGGATTATAACCTTGAGAATTCTCAACTTTAAGACTTTTTAGATTAGAAGCATTAGACCAAGATGCAACATTATCTTTCTCCACTCTTATAATCCACGCCCACCAGTAACCTTTATTCAAAATCACCGCTAAAGAATCTTTGATGAATGTTAGTCGATTACTCAACGAACTGGGTTTTGGCAAAGAATCTATGCCAAAAATATGAGTACTCAAGTTGAATGTCAGTATGTAATGATGGGCTATGTTATTAGTTTTACATGTGACCACCCGATGCAGTGTTCCATCTGCAAAATACCCATATGATTTCCCTTGAGAAAACCGACTAGTAGCAGGGACCTGAATCTCACTCCAAGAATTAGTCTTAACGGAGTAAACAAAAGAAGTATGTAGACATAAACCGACAATCTTGTAATCATCAGTGATTGGTCGAAACCAAACCCAAGTAACACACCACAATTTCTACACGGATAATCAGGAACAGTTAGTTTACACCTAACTGAAGGATTCCATAAAATAACTGATGGGTTGTAGTAATTCGTACGCATGCAGATAACTCCAAAACATGACCCAGCGATTTTGCAATTACTCTTTGTGAACTTTGCTAATTCTCTCCTAGTGTATTCGTCTGTTAATACTGACCCATAAACACTAGAAAAATCTTCATTAGAGCAAGTCCTCAGTCTAATAAGGACTTTTTTTATGAGTTGTTGTTGTGACAGATCTAATAGCGTGCTTGCGGATGAAATTCGGGCTACATATACGACAATGCCATGATT
Organism: Chrysanthemum seticuspe; assembly: GCA_019973895.1. Lineage (NCBI taxonomy): Eukaryota > Viridiplantae > Streptophyta > Magnoliopsida > Asterales > Asteraceae > Chrysanthemum > Chrysanthemum seticuspe. The sequence goes on from BPTQ01000006.1 coordinate 31,093,704, forward strand.
TAGAGACAGATCTAAATCGGAGGAGGGATTTGGGTGGCAGTCTTTCAAGGATTTCATCAATCAACTCTTCACATATATAATCTGACATCATTTGATTCTGCAATGAGATAATAAAACACAATCATTTTATGCATGCAAAATAAACAATTAATTTACTTATAGCAATTACTCCGTAACATTTTTGACTTTTGCCTTAAGAAGGTTATAAAACTTGTTGAACACAAACTGTATACTGAATAGTTATGAACATCAAAGTTTGCTAAACTTTAAAAAAAAAAGCCATTATTAACTTTAAGGTCAAGGTATAGTTTGATTATTCATGCAACTTACCACAGTTTTTATAGATCAATTTAGGTCTAGCTAGTTACCATTGGTGCATGTCAAACCTAATTAGAGTGTTACTTTCAACATGATATAAACCTATACGAAAATATAAACTTATACTCTTATAGTGCTATAGCAGATAATAAAATAACCCACCTGAAGCAAATGGATTTTGAACTTACGATGAACAAAAAAGTATCGTACGTAGAAGACATATGCCAACAGGTCATGACTTGCAGAGGGTTCTTTAAGCCTGTATAGTTTTGCTCTATGGGGCCCAGCCTGTTATTTTTGTGTATTATGGGCTACACTATTATGACTTCCTTTTTCAACACTCGAGTAGTTATTGTATTTCATTGGTAGTATAAATAAGTCACTAAAATATTTTTTACATTTAACTCAAGGAAAATGAAACGAACCAGTAGGATCATGAATAGAGGTTATTGTTAATCGGTCTTTAGATCCTCACAAAGCTCCTCTTGAGTTCAACGATTTTAATAACTAATGTAGTGATACTGCTTTTATAATCATAAGTTTAGTGCGTTACGTTTAAGTATAACTTCAATGGAACAAGAAAAGTTCTTGTGAGTCAACCCGCCCACCCTGTTTCGACCCGTACTAAGAATGACATGTTTCAATCTGGACAGTCAATGCAATCAAGATTTGTAATGCCTCCTAATTGGATTAACGCATCTAATTTTGTGACAGAGGGTTATGACAGCAATACACGCATAGGAAAGTTGGTTTTCAACTTATGTAACAACATTTGGTTGATGTTTAATCTTGTCTGTCAATAAAAGAATCAAATTTTGAAACCAGATATGAATAAACTAGGACATAGGTTGCCGTTGTGAACTTAATACACTTAGTATGAAGTGTTTTAGGTTAGCCTGTTTCAGACCATTTGTGAGTCATTTCGCCACTTCTGCCACATAAGAGAAATCGTGTTAAATTTGCTGAAACTTCTCTTGTTACTCCTGATGCTAGCTAGCAAAATAATTTACCCGCAGGCCATATATATACAGCCATGAACCACCACTGTTTATTTCATTTTTGTACGATCTTTCCTTATCCTACAAAAATGGGGCCAAAGCTTGCTGCAGCTCTGTGCGGTGTTGGATGGTTAAATGATTAGTTTAAGCTGGATGAGTATAACAACAGGTAGATGGCAAAAAAAATAAAATCCAAAAAAGTATCCATGATCAAGCCTGGTAAACCACCTAATAAAAGCGAGTGTAAGTTACTGAAGCAAAAAAAGATTAAACAAAAAATGATAATCTTGTCGCAGATTATAACGAAATCAAAATTTTGACTTCATTAGCTTGTGGTAAATCTGTAAGTGAGTAGGAAATTAATGGAAAAACTAATCAACTGACATTTTTTTTTTATTGTTATAAACAATGTAGCTAAATTTGAAGAATTTAGTGCCACAAGCTCCAATGCCTCAAACAAAAGAGAAAAAAAGTTTGCAAGCAGTTGTTATTGTTTCTAACAAGTCTCTTTGTTCAGCAATTCAAGGGTTTCCCCACATATATCCATGTAAATCCTGTAGAGATAATTTGAATCAACCTCAAGTGCATAATGTACCCCTGTGAATGGATTATAACCTTGAGAATTCTCAACTTCAAGACTTCTAAACTTAGAAGCATTAGACCAAGATGCAACATTATCCTTATCCTCTCTTATAATCCACACCCACGTTCCATAAATATCACTCCGAATCACCGCTAAATTAGAATCTTGATTGATTGTTAGCCTATTATTCACCCGATCGGGGCTTGGCAAAGAAATCATGCCAAAAACATGAGTACTTATTAAGTTGAATGTCAGTATGTAATAATGGGCTATTCTATTTATTTCATATCTGACCACCCAATGCACTGATCCATCTGCAAAACACCCGTATGATAAACAATCAAAAGACAGCCTAATAGTAGAGACTCGAATCTCACTCCAAGAATTAGTCTTAAAGGAGTAAACAAAAGAAGTATGCGCACATAAACCGACAATCTTGTAATCATCAGTGATTGGGTCGAAACCAAACCCAAATAACACACGAGAGTGTCTACACGGATAATCAGGAACGGTTAGTTTACGCCTAACTGATGGATTCCATAAAATAACTGATCTATTGTAGTAGTATATATTCGTATACATGCAGATAACTCCAAAACATGCCCCAATGATTCTGCAACCACTCTCAGTGAACTTTGCGAATTCTCTTCTAGTGTATTCATCTATTAATACTGACCTATGAACATTAGCCAAATCTTCATTGGAGCAAGTCATCAGTCTAATAAGGATTTTTTATGAGTTGTTGTTGTTGTAACAGATCTAATAGCGTGCTTGCGGATGAAATTCGGGGTAGATATACGACGATGCCATGATTTAGAGACAGATCTAAATCGGAGGAGAGATTTAGGTGGTAGTCTTTCAAGGATTTCATCAATCAATTCTTCACATAGATAATGTGACATTGTTTGATTCTGCAATGAGATAATATGCCTGCAAAATAATCAATTAATTTACTTATATCAATTAACATTTTTTGACTTTTGCCTAAATAAGGTTATAAAACTTGTTGAATACAAACTGTAAACTAAGTAGTTATGAACATGAAGGTATGCTAAACTTTCTATTACAGTATTAACCTAAAGGTCAAGCTATACTTTGATATTATTCATGCAACTAACCATATTTTTTAAAGGTCAATTTAGTTACAGTTACCATTGGTGACTGCAAAACCTAATTACAATGTTACTTCAACATAGACTTACATATCATTGTGGATAATCTATACGAACCTCATCTTACAACTTAACTCTTACCTGATATTACTAAACCAAAGAGATTTATATTTGGATGACTTTTCTTCACATAATCTGTTGGACAGCATAAACAAAAAATATAAAGTTTAAGTGCTGTATTAGCAAATAATAAGAGATAACTCACCTCAAGAAGAAGAAAAGGGGACGTAAAAGGATTATGAAATTAGGATGAACAAAAAACATATCGTATATTATGGAGAAGACATAGGGTTCTTTTGGCTTATATAGTTTTGCTCTATGGGCCCAGCCTGGTATTTTGGGAATATATTCTTTTTTTCATAAATGGGCTACACATTTTAAATACTTTGATTATAACCAACTTTTAAAAATACTCGATTAAGTAGTCATTGTATTTCATTGGTGTAAACAACTCATTGATAAAGAGTCTGTATTATTTAAGGATTCATTTACGAACCGAATAGGTTTGATGCTTTAAGTATTGAAGTATAAGTGTGGAACCAGTAAATTTTTTGTGAGTCAATCCACCACACCCTGTTTTGACCCGTATTATAAATGACATTTTCCATTCTGGACTGTAAATCATATCAAGATTTGTAAGAACTCTCAAGCCATAATTTGCAACAACGCATCTAATCATGGGTAAGTGGATTGTGAGAGCAATACATGCATAAAATAGCTGGTTTTTATCTTTATGAAACAGCATTTGGTTGATGTTTATTTTTGAAACCAGAAATGAATGAACTAGGACACAGGTTGCTCACGGTGAAAAGATGAGAAGAAAAAAAAAAAAAAGGCTGATAGACAAAATTTTGAATTCATTGGTGTTAAATCTGTAAGCGAGTAGGAATTGAATGGAAAAACTAATCAACTGACATTTTTTTTATTGTTTATAAACAATGTAGCTAAATTTGCATAATTTTGTGCCACAAGCTCCAATGCCTCAAACGAGATAGAAAAAAAGTGTGCAAGCAGTTGTTACTGTTTCTTACAAGTCTCTTTGTCCAGCAATTCAAGGGTTTCCCCACATATATCCATGTTAATCGTGTAGCGATAATCTGAATCAATCTCGAGTGCATAATGTACCCCTGTGAATGGATTATAACCTTGAGAATTCTCAACTTCAAGACTTTTTAACTTTGAATCATTAGACCAAGATGCAACATTGTCATTCTCCTTTCTTCTAATCCACACCCACTTTTCATGACCATCACTCGAAATCAAAGCTAGAGAATCTTTGATGATTGTTAGTCGATTACTCAACCAATTGGGTTTTGGCAAAGAAATCATGCCAAAAACATTAGTACTCAAGTTGAATGTCAGTATGTAATAATGGGCTGTGTTTTTGACCACCCAATGCAGTGCTCCATCAGCAAAGCACCCATATGTGTTCACTTGAGAAAACTGACTAGCAATAGGGACCAGAATCCCACTCCAAGAATTAGTCTTAATGGAGTAAATGAAAGAAGTACCTACACATAAACCGACAATCTTGTAATCATCAGTGATTGGGTCGAAACCAAACCCAAAATACACACCAAGGTGTCTACACGGATAATCAGGAACGGTTAGTTTACGTCTGACTGAAGGATTCCATAAAATAATTGATGGGTAGTAATAACTTTTTCTACACATGCAGATAACTCCAAAACATGACCCAGTGATATTCCAATCACTCTCATTGAATTTTGCTGCTAATTCTCTTCTAGTGTATTCGTCTGTTAATACTGACCTATGATAATAAGCTTGATTGGAGCGAGTCGTTAGTCTAATAAGGATTTTTTTACGCGTTGTTGTCGTAACAGATCTAATAGCGTGCTTGCGGATGAAATTAGGGCTAGATATACGACAATGCCAGGATTTAGAGACAGATCTAAATTGGAGGAGGGATTTGGATGGTAGTCTTTCAAGGATTTCATCAATCAACTCTTCACATAAAAAATCTGACATTGTTTGATTCTGCAACGAGATAATATAACACAATCAAAGTAACATTATTTGACTTTTGCTTAAATAAGGTTATAAAACTTGTTGAATACAAAATGTAAACTAGAAAGTTATGAACATCAAAGTATGCTAATATTTTCAGCCAAAATAAAACTTAAAAACAAGATAAGGACTCCATACATATTCTTTTTCCATTTAACTTAAAGATCAAACGTATATTTGATTGATCAAGCAACTTATCACAAATTTTTTCAGTTGATATATAGTTCTGGTTACCATTGGTGCATGTCTGATTAGAATCGTCATTTTCCGATATATCGTGAGCTTGTCAGATTAAATATGTTCACTAAAGCAGTCATGTAAACCCTAATAAGTAATAACAAACTAATTATTATAAGTTGTTACATTTGTAAATAAATCGACCTAAACATGATATTATCGAACTGTAAAAAAAACTATAATTCGACAGGTTCTATTTATCAGATATGGCATAGATGAAAAGAGATATATGCGTGAATTGTCTGTAAAATAGTTTTATGTCGTCATTGAATTATACAGCAAATCATTCAAGAAGAAAATATAAATAAAGTGCTATTAGCAAATAATTAGATAACTGACCTTTAGAAGAAAAGAAAAAGGTACGTAAATGGATTATGAAATTAGGAGGAACAGAAAATCTTTATGGAGAAGACATAGGGTTTATTTACGCTTTATACAGTTTTGCTCTATGGGCTCAGCTTGTTATATTGTGTATTATTCTCTCGTAAATGGGCTCTTGAATGGTACATTTTCTTTTCTTTTTCTTTGGGCAAGCATTATTATTTTCTTTTTTAAAAGAGTGAAAAACTGTTCACACTTTTTAAACTACTAACTATTTCACATAATAACTTATCACATGTTTCAATCAAGATTTGAACTCACAACTTCCGATTAAATAGATGCATTACTTAAAGAAACAATAATGCACAAATAATAAACAATTGATTTACTTATATCAGTATTATATTTTTTTACTTTTTCCTAAAGTAGGTTATAAAACTTGTTGAACAAAAAATGTAAACCGAATAGTTATGAACATCAAAGTATGCTCAACTTTCAAAAAAAAAAAATGGGGCTATTATTAACCTAAAGGTTAAGAAGGTACAGTTTGAGTAGGGTTAATTCCATATATCACCCTAATTTCATATATACCCAAAGTGCGAGTATTGAATTGATAATGTGCAATGTTTTTAATGCATCTTCTTTGATTATTCCTATCTTGATTAGTTTTCTTTTTTGATCGTTGAATGATAATTCCTATCTGGATTAGCTTGTTGACCGCTTGACCACTACTATCACCAACCCTATTCGTCATCGGCGAACACTCTCGTCCATGAAATCCTTCATATATTCCATTGTGGACAAATTGTGGTAAACATTAGCATATTCGGTAAAAAAAAAAAAAAAAAAAAAAAAAAAAAAAGTATTTAAGTTTTACTGGTGCCAGACCTCACTTTTTGTTATCGTCATAAAAGGGAACCAACAACAACTTAAAACTGTGTCTGATGCCAGTGAGAAATTGTTATCTCTACCTTTCCATGGAAAACTAGTCTCCGAAACAACTAAAAGCCAAGAACACCCGTTTAAAAACCCCATCCCTATTAACTCAGGTCTAAAATAAACATCAAAATAAGTACAAGTTTTGTAAGTTCTCAAAGGCGCGAGCGATGAGAGTTGATATCAGAATAGACTCTACGAGGGCTTCATGATACCTGAGTGTCTCTTAAAATTCTTATTACTTGTTTGAGTACAAAGTCAACAAAAAAACTTTTAGCAACAAAAAGAAAATAGAATCTATTATGACTTTGTAATATGGAGGGTAGAGTAGTGAATTAATAACATTCTCTGTATAGATTAAACAACTACATCAAAATATCAATTCTCTTTTTTTAATAACTTTATAAATTTAATAAATATCCCTTACGTTTTATGTTTCTTTTACAAAAAACATATACGTCGTTGTTATTAAAAAAACATTATATCATTATATAATAAATTAATATATATCCATGAAATTATAAATATCAAAATGAAAGCGAAAATTATTGTTGTGTTATTTATATGAATACACGAGATTATACATATACGAAGATTTATATAGTTTTATTGGAAACCTACTTAACAGATGTTATAGATAAATCTTATTTAACAACCCCATTTATGTATCGGCCACGCTTTAACATACCAAGATAGAAATTTACATTCATAACTAATTGTACAATTAAATTTAGATAATATACAATTTATAGGCACAAATAATTAATTTAAATATAAGACTAAAATACACCGTTGGTCCCTAAACTTGGCCAAAAACATCGTCCTTAACCAAAACATGGCATTTTAGTCGCCAGTGGTCCAAACTATGGGTTTTTGAGGCTAAACCAGTCTCTTGACCCGTTTTCCGTTAGTCAACTTCTGTTATTTTCCTCATGTGCCTTGCACATGACGGCAAAATGGTCATTTCATTGTTTTGGTTATACCATCACTACTACCACCCTCCCTTTCCACAAAAAGGTGTAGATTGGCGGGGATACCCTGATCCGGGTGCCTTTTGGCACCAGCCATTGTCCACCCCACAAGGAACAGTTCCGGCGGCACCAACTGGAGTGAGCATGAACCAAGACTCGGACCCCTGAACTCTTATTCCACAAAATCTCTCCTATGTGCCCATATGTTTTGCTGAGGTGGGTACCTATATGAAGCAAATGCCAAGGATGGGACTTGAGCTTAGGTCAATTGACTCAAGCACAAGTGCTCTAACCATTGGACTAACGCTCCATTGGTCACCCTCCCTTTATCTCTTTTTCCTGCTTTTCTCTCTAAAATTACCACCATCATATTAATTTGAAGCTTTTTTTTTTTTTTTTTTTTTTTTATGACCCACTTTTTTTGGTAAAGTCCATCTGGAATTAAACTTGATAAGTTGATACAAGAGCTTCAAATAAGTTTATGTTGACGCTCATTTTTTAAATTCTGCAGGTATATTTGATTGAATCTTATGATGCCACAAATCCTACCTAGAAAAAAATATATATAATAAGCATTGACCGGCAGTAAACCTCAAGATTTATGATATTGTTTCTTTCATTCGCAAAGTCGGATTCTTGAGTCATACGTCTGCTTCTGATTCATGGCTACCTTATTCTTGCTGGACATATCTTAGTTATTGCATCTTCTATGAGTTTGGCCTAGTACGAGAGTGATTTTTTGCAAGGTTATGGAATTTTGAGTTCCAAGTATACAAAGAAGCACCATTGCCATATAATGAGATGTCCTGTGAAGAGCTGGGAGGTGTGGGGTCATTTGATACCACATGCTTATTAAATTCCAATGTAAATATAAGTTCCGATCTTTATGTTTTGGCTAGTGGGGTCATTTGATACCACATGCTTATTAAATTCCAGTGTAAATATAAGTTCCAAAAAAGGTAAAGTTGGCTCATCAGCTTACTGGAAATACCTTACAACTGCTTATGGAGGGGCACTTGTTCCATTGATATTGTTAACATAGATTTTGTTTGAGTTATTTCAAATATCTGGCAATTACTAGATGGCTTGGGCATCTCCTGCATCAGAAAGTAGTACAGCTCATGTTGGAGCCGCTAAACTTATGTTTGTTTATGTGGCTTTTCGAATTGGACACGCTTTCTGTGCTGTAGCAAGATTGATGTGTCTTATGAAAGCTGGATACGAGACAGCTAACAGACTATTCTACAAAATGCATTTTTGTATTTTCCGCGCCCACATTTCTTTCTTTGATGCCAACCAATCTGGATGAGTTCTAGATAGAGTAAGTCAATACATGTTTTCTTGAATTTTGATTTCAAAAACTCATTGACATCATGACATGGAAGGTTTGAGTAGAGCTTCTTTCGTAGGTATCTACAGACCAAAGTGCAGTAGATTTAACGATACCGTATATTGCTGGTCCACTTGCCTTTAATGCTACACAGACTTTGGGAGTTATTTTAGTTATGTCGCTTAGTGCTTGGCCCGTGTTCCTTGTTTTCTTTCCCGTGGTTGGAATTTGCATCTGGTTACTGGTAACAATTATTATCCTTTCCTGATAATTTTACACACGGGGTCTGCATGTAATCATCAGCCTCGCAAAGTTATTTACGACAAAAAAAAAAGCATTTTTTGTGTTCTTAAACACCACTTCTTTATAACTGATATAATGATATTTTAGTACTCTTATTCCAACTTATGTTTTACATGTTTTTATTGTATTTGAAGCAATATTACCTACCTTCAGCTCGAGAACTGGCACGACTGGTTGGAGTGTGCAAAGCCCCAGTCATACAACATTTTTCTGAAACAATATCTAGATCAACAATAATAAGAAGCTTTGATCATACCATCGAGTTGGAACCGGGTTCCAAACCCCCCACCAAAGCCCCTTATCGAATGCCACCACCGGAGTTAGAGAAGTTGCGGAAACAACTCAAAGATCTATTGGATGCGGGCTACGTTCGACCCTCGAAAGCCTCATATGGTGCACCGGTGCTATTTCAAAGGAAGAAAGACGGATCCTTGCGGATGTGTATAGACTACCGGACACTTAACAAGGTAACAATAAGAACAAGTACCTTATTCCTCTTATTGCGAATTTGTTTGATCAACTTGGAAAGGCGAGATACTTCTCCAAGTTAGACTTGAGATCGGGGTACTACCAAGTACGGATAGCGGAGGGAGACGAAGCTAAGACGACGCGCGTCACGAGGAATGGATCTTATGAGTTCTTAGTCATGCCCTTTGGCTTAACAAATGCTCCCGCTATATTTTGCACCCTTATGAATAAGTTATTTCACCCGTTTCTTGATAAATTTGTGGTGGTATACTTGGAGGATATTGTTGTTTATAGTCATTCCTTGGAGGAGCATGTCTTGCATTTGAAGCAGGTGTTCCAAGTGTTACGGGACAACGAGCTTTATGTGAAGTTAAAGAAATGCTCTTTCGCCCAAGACGAAGTCGAGTTCTTGGGACACAAGATCAAAGACGGTGGATTGATGATGGACGGGGCAAAAGTAAAGGCTATCCAAGAGTGGGAACCACCAACCAAGGTGACGGAGTTGAGATCTTTCCTTGGCTTGGTGGACTATTATCGACGGTTTATCAAGGGATACTCGGCAATAGCATCTCCTTTGACGGACCTACTGAAGAAGAACAAAGCTTGGATATGGAACGAAAAGTGCCAAGCGGCGTTCGAGAGTTTGAAAAAGGGGGTTATGGAAGAACCGGTGTTGAGAAAACCAGGTGTAGCCATGCCTTTTGAGCTACATACGAATGCCTCAGAATTTGTAAGATATAGGATTTCACAAACACATTAAACCATAATCATATGAGGCGTTAACAAGGTTTAGAGAGAGAAAGTTCTAGAGAGAGAAAGGGAAGATAGTTGGGAACTATGTGAAACAAAGAAAAATAGTATTAAAGCTCCAACCTTCTACCTTGGCAGGTAGAGGGTATTTATAGTGTCTTACAAATAAACGCCACCTACGGGCTGTGGATCAGGCATACAGTGGGTAAAGACCCGTCCGTCCTCCACGATGTTACTTAACAAACTACTAAATAACATAACTTGACTACGACTACGAGCTTTCTAATGAGTATAAATACTTGAGGTGACCGACTCTTTAACGACTGAATTTTCTAATTCCTACAAATCTCCCCCTAAGGGAGGTCACCTCAATTTACAATGAATACAAACAGAGATTACATTAGATTGTTCTAGGATTCTTGATTAAGATCTTTGCTCAGTAGCTCGTAGTCTTTGATTCTTCATGTTCCACATGTTGGATTATTTCAAGTGGAGGTCTTTAGCTGATCCACGTGAAGATGAGTTTTGAGCCATCATTGAGATCATCAGCTAACATAAAAATCTCTGACTCTTCTATTGTGGTGTTGGTATTATGTGATGTTGTGACATTTGGACCGACATGCTCACATTCTGGATCATGATGTATTCTCATCAGAGTAGCGGAAGCTTTTACTGGTTCATGATATTTGTAGCAGCATAGCAGAAGCATGGAGTGAAAGTATCAGAGTCGTTGAAGCACTTATCATGATTTCTTTAGAGATGAATGTGTAGTGTGAGCATGCGGCTATGGATTGACCGCTTCATTCTGATCAGCTGCAAACGTCGGGCGTACCTGCATACAACAGTTAGCAATAAAGTGCACGAAAGTGTCTTTGATCACTTTCGTTGAATTGAGGTACATGGCCCACGGTTCCCCGTTGATCAGTACAAGTACTGCCTGTGATCAGGTATAATTCCGAATAATTTCCTTGACAGGGTTTCGCAGCTGCTCTAGCTATTCTCAAATCGGAACGTCTCAAAGAAGACAACACGGAGTGAGTGAACCAGCGAATTTAGATTCACTGATTGATGAAAAGAGATTTGAAAAACAATCGTGTACTGCTCAATAGAAATTGTTTTTGCAATACAACGAAGGTTTTAATGAAAATCAATTATCAATCATAAACACCTTTTATTTTGAAATATTAGTACACAGTCGATGTGCTAAAGAAAAGAGTTTTTAAGCACAACGACCGGTTTTTCAAAGGTATCCGTCAATCCATAACCTGAACCAGGATTGATTCAAAAGATTGAATCGCCCCATTGTTTCTGTTCAGTTGTCACATGGTTGATCTATTGAATAGATCTCACATGCCACCCACCAGGAGCTTGTTTGATGTTGGCTCCAGAAGACTTTCCATCTTCATTGTGAATATGTTTGCATATCACTCAGATGTTCTGGCAATACCACAGGGATAATGCGTAGGACTCATAAGATATAATCTCTCTTTTCACATTGTGTGAAACAGAGAGTCTTCATTGAAAGTGTCCTAATGAGATTTATAGATGATCTCGTTGCTCTAGACTCAATTGTGCATATTTGGATCCTATGTCGGAGACTAGGGAGATGGTCTCCTTCTTCAATATCAACAAACTCTAAGAGAAAGTCGATAGATAATGTCGGTTCCCCGTGAGAATGAAACAAGTCCTTTTAAGAGGAACTTGAGTGGTTTGGGAAATTGAAGTGTAGTGCATCACTGGGTCCATGACGTCTTGTTTTTAATACTGATGTTACCTTGGTAACCACCAGTAGCATATGAATTGAACCCGGTATCTGCCCTAAGGTTGAATAATTGGAGGGCTATTTATTTTCACCCTTTTCTCATTCAATTCTTTTTCATTCTTCAACCCCTTCAGTGCTTACCGAGACTTCATAACTAGAACCTTGTTGGGTTTATTCTAGTACTAGCTCAGTCTCAGTCCGCACTCTTCCCATATCTCACTTTTCTCCTTTTTTCATCATACCTAAAGACTTCTACACTATCTAGTGGATTATCCCTGGGTAGATCCCTCCGATTCTGGCGGATCATGGGAACAAATACCTAACCTTATCGTCCTTATATCACTATATATAAAGTAAAGTTGGTCGGTCTATTTGGTATCGTTCATCTGCCATTGGAACCAATTGAAAACCATTTGAAAGTCAATCCAGATACTTGTGATATATTATCAAAGCATTTTGTATCTGAATTGTTTTTGATATTTTTAGAACAAGAGCTCCCCCTCAACATGTGCATCAAGCATCATTTTGTAATAGAAATAATTTTCATCTTTGAGGGGTTGGCTTGCATCTAAGAGTAGTTATATAAAGAATGTGGTTTTCAAAATAGTTGCTCCCCCTCAATATGTGCATAGATATTTGAAAATGTTTTGCACATATTAGGAGAAGACTGCACATTGAAATAAATTGATCACGTTTCAAATCTTTGTGGTTTAAGATAGATGCTCCCCCTCAACATGTGCATGGAAAATTTGAAATCGTTTGGCACATGTGGGAAGAAAAGCTTGTACATACTTATAAAACCATTTACCGAGTTATCAGTTTAAATCCAATTTTAAATCACAAATTCTACCCCGATCACAATTATCAAATCATTTGAGATTTGTGATCTCTGAAGATTTAAACTGATAAGGAGAATTGAGACTTGATTATGAAAACATTTTAACTGATAAGGATCGGATTTTGAGACTTTAAACTCTATTGATTACACATGCATGATTATCTTTTGAAAACAATTGTATGACAAATAACCTTTTGATTTAATTGAAATCACTCTCCCCCTCAATCAATGACATACGTTGTTAATTGAGAGATAGATGTTTTTGACAAATGTTAAGTCCAGATGATTTTCAAAAATAGAGTCCGAGTTATTTAACAAAGCAATTAGTTTTCATTAGATGGTAAGGAATTGTTTAAAGAATCAGAGCATGAGGTTTGAAAAACAAGATAAAGCATGGCTCTGTTCTTTCATTGAAGAGCGGGTTACTGCCTGAAATGACAATAAACCATTGTTTCACTTTCTCCTTTTTTTTTTTTTTTTTTTTTTTTTTTTTTTGTAAAGAAAAATATGTACATTCGAACAACATCTAAAGACCCGTGTCACTCTTTGACTGACAGCAAAAAAAGACCGTAGATATATATCGAATCAAGAAAAATATGACAAAAAGACAATATTTTTTGAGATTTTTCAAATTTTTCAAATTTTTTATGGATTTTTGAAAGGTTTTTTTTTTTTTTTTTTTTTTTTTTGGTATTTGAATAAATATATACAAGAGATAGATGAAGGAAAACCTTTTACTCCTCTTCTTCCTCTTGAAGACGTTTGAGTGTTTCCGGTTGTAGGCTCTTAAGACCAAGTCGTGGAAGGATAAACTCAAAACGTTCTCTAGGAAGAGCTTTGGTGAAGATGTCTGCTAACTGGTATTCAGTCCTCACAAAGTATAGTTCTACCACACCGTTTTCTACTTGCTCCCTGATGAAATGATGTCGAATGTCGATGTGCTTTGCTCTTGAGTGTTGTACGTTATTGCATGAGAGAGCAATAGCACTTTTATTATCACAGTACAGAGGGATTTTGTTGAATTCAAAGCCATAGTCAGATAGTTGGGATCTCATCCATAGGATTTGAGCACAACAAGATGACATGGCTATGTATTCAGCCTCTGTAGAGGAAATAGAGGTACTCATTTACTTCTTTGAAGACCAGCTCACAAGCTTATCTCCCAAAAACTGAGCACCTCCAGACGTACTTCGACGAGTATCTTGACATCCTGCATGATCAGCATCTGTATAGGCTGTTAGTGACATACCTGTGTCCTTCGGGTACCAAAGTCCCATATTGATGTTTCCTTGGAGATACCGAAAGACCCGTTTAACCGCTTCAAGGTGCTTTTTGGTAGGTTAGCCTGGTATTTAGCACACATGCAAACAGCGAACAAGATGTATGGTCTACTAGCTGTGAGGTACATCAGGGATCCAATCATACTAAGATATTTCGTTTGGTCTACCATGATCCCTGAGTGGTCCTCATCTAGTTTAGTACGCTCTATCATGGGAGTGTCAACAGGGTCACTAGAATCAAATCCAAATTTCTTTAAGATCTCATTTGCATATTTAGATTGATTTATAAAAATGCCTCCGGAACTTTGTGAAATTTGTAATCCCAATAAAAATGACATTTGTCCCATCATTGACATTTGAAATTTAGAACCCATTTCATTAGAAAAACGGTTACACTCATTGGGGTCAGTCGAGGCAAAGATAATATCATCTACATATATTTGAACGTGAATTAAATGTTTGCCTGACTTCCTGGTGAACAATGTTGGATCAACTGCTCCTTTGCTGAATCCAGTAGATAGAAGAAACTTTGATAGCGTATCATACCATGCCCTTGGAGCTTGCTTTAAACCGTAAAGAGCCTTCTTCAAACGATAGACGTGAGTAGGATGCTCTGGATTCACAAAGCCTTCAGGTTGGCTGACGTATACGACTTCTTTAAGATCTCCATTATGAAATGCCGTATTTACATCCATTTGATAGACTACCATGTTCTTACTTGCATCATTAGCCAATAAGATTCTGATTGCCTCGATACAAGCAACAGGAGCAAATGACTTTTCAAAGTCAATACCCTCCTCTTGACGGTATCCTTTTGCAACCAATCGAGCCTTGTTCTTTAAAACATCACCATGCTCATCAAGTTTCACTTTGAAGATCCATTTTAGAGCAATGATCATAGCACAATCCGGAGCAGGTACTAATTCCCATACATCAAGTCGATCAAACTCAGGAATTTCTTCTTGCATGGCATTGAACCAGCTGTCTTCATTCATAGCAGTTTTAACATCTTTTGGTTCGATCTTAGAGAGTACGGAGTTGAAGAAGCACCATAAGGCATCAGTTGCAAGTTGTTTCTGTGTGGATACTGGACGAGAGGGGTTTCTAATGATGTTGTCCAATGGATGATCATGAGTTCATTTTCTGAGGTGTTCATGTGGCTGTTGTTGAGGGACTGAAGTAGCAGAGTCGATGTCTCCTGATGAAGATGGTTCTGATGATGATTCAGGAGCAAATATGTTTTCAAATGGAGCATCTTCGGGAGTAGCAAAGGGATTAACTTCATCATTGAAGCCAGAAACAATTCCATGATGTACATTCGATGATTGGTGATTTGTTGATGAGACAGAGTGATCAGCAGCAGGTGCTTCTTGACTTAATGATATTGAGACTGAAGGGTTGACTTCATTCACAGGGATAAGAGCAGCCTCTGTTGATGGAATTGACATTTCATCAGCATTTGGTTCATAGTGTTCATCAAACATTGGATCAAACAATTTCTTTAAATCATCTTCTAATAGAGGTACATAAGGAGTTGCTGGAGAGGGATTAGAAACAAGAGTAGAACTGATAGGACTACTTGATAAAGGATGAGATGCGGGGTCCAAAACTGGATTGTCCTGGAGCCATTTGACCGGTCAGCTCATCAAACGAAACGTGAATTGTTTCCATGATATTTCGGGTTCTCTTGTTGTAGATTCGGTAACCTTTTCTGCTTGGTGCATATCCTACAAATATTCCAATGTCCACTTTAGCTTTCAGTTTACCTAAATCTTGACCGTCATTAGTTGGATAACATAAAGCACCAAACACACGAAGGTATGATAGATCAGGTTTTTGATTGTGGACAAGTTCATATGGAGTCTTTCCATGAGATGTGTGAATTAGAGATCGATTTTGAGTGTAACATGCAGTGGCAATAGCTTCAGCCCATAGAAACATTGGAACCTTTGAGTAAATCATCATTGTTCTTGTAGCTTCTACAAGAGTTCGATTTCGTCTTTCAACTACACTGTTCTGTTGAGGAGTTCGAGGAACACTTCTTTGAGGACTGATTCCAACATTTTCATAAAATTCATTTAGTTCTTTATTAACAAACTCAGTTCCATTGTCAGTTCGGACGATTCGAACCATTTTGTTGAGACAGATCTGAAGTTGTTTAATGAGTTTAATGATGACATCTGTAGTTTCATCCTTTGTCCTCAAGAACTTAACCCAAGTGAATCGGGAGTAGTCATCAACCACAACTAACACATATCTCTTCCCATTAATAGTTTGCACTCTCATGGGTCCGCAGAAATCCATATGAAGGGTGTGAAGAACTTCCATTACTGAGTTTGTGGGTTTTGGTTTGTGGGCATATTTCGTGCTTTTTCCCAATTGACATGCTGAACAAATATGATCCTTTTCATACTTAAGTCTAGGTAATCCTCTTACTAAGTCCTTTCTAGAAAGATTATTTATGGTACCAAAGTTCAAGTGATTGAGACGACGGTGCCATAGCCATGACTTAGTTTTGGAAGCTTTTGACAGCAGGCAGATGGGTGAAGATTTCATCATGTCTTCTATAGATATGGTATATAGGTTTGAACCACGAGTTCCTCTGAGAAGTTCTTTACCATCAAGTTCTCTAACTAAACAAGTATGTTTTCTGAAGGCTACTTCAAGATCAGAATCACATAATTGACCGATAGAGAATAAGTTATGACGAAGACCTTCTACGTAATATACCCTGGAGATAACACTATCACCGACAACATAATCTCCGTAACCTATAATTGCACTGAAATGATCGTTCCCGAATCTAACTGTCCCGATAAATTTACTCATGAAGTTCATGAGCCGCGACCGGTCTCCAGTCATATGCTTGGAACAACCTGAGTCCAGGTACCACAGAACGATTTGAACGATCTGCAGTTGAACACAGACAAGAATGGATAACTGGATAATTGGGATCCCCATGCAAGAATGGGTTCCATTTTGTTAGTAACAGTGATTGGAACACCCACATCAGAAATAGAAACACCCATAACAGAAATAGAAGCAATGGAATCATTAGGAATAGATGCAGTGCTATTTGACCTATTCAAAGTATGTTCACTTCTTAAAGGAATAGTTCTACCAGTAGGCATCCATTTTCTAGTGGGCATTGTCTTAGCAGATTGAGGGCAGAACTGATTAACCTTGTGGCCAAAAGGTATCCATTGATAACCTATCTTACTAAATGTTCTTCCTGTGGGTTTCCACTGTTTTCTAACTTTCTTTTGCCTTTGCCTTTTAGCTTTCTTAGCATGATTTTTAGCATTAACAATTTTAACTGGGCATTTGACAGCATTAGACAAAACATTCACACCACATTCATGATTAGTAACAGTATTCAAGCAGTCATCATTACATGGTTTGCAGATAGTATCAGAATTCAAATTAATTACAGTACGCCTATGGCTAATACTAGAATCAACACAATTTGTTTTATTCAACACAAACTTAAAGTTCCTAGGTTGGTCTTCTACTCTCTTCTAATGCACATTCTTAGCTTGCGAGGTCCTATCTTGCTTGGTATTGCCTGGAGGCTTTGACCCGCTTGCTTTAATGTCACTGATTACTCACGTAGAGGGAATTATGGGAACATTAGTTGGTTGATCTACTATTTGCATTCCTGAACTAGATGTGCAAGGATCTGAACTACTAGAAGGCACATTAGTGTTCACTTTTTTAAAACTGGGCATGGAATGGTTTGTATGCTTGGCACTAGGCATAGAGGCATCACAGCTTTACCTTTCGCACCTAAGGATTTAGGACATGTTGCAATTAAACATTCTAGCAGCTCCTGAGATCGTTTAGCCTGAATGCAAGCAAACCTAATTTCTCTATCAAGAGGCTTATTTATGAAATCCTCTTCTACAATCTCACGGAGACATTCTAGACTCTCCTTAAGGTGAGCACAATAGTTATGAAACACAAGTTCATTATTCCCAAGATGAGGAGGAATTTATTTAACAGTTACAGTATATTTGCAGTCAGAGGATGACTTTGAAGAAACATTCTCATTAAAAACAAGTGGCAGTTTCCCTTTTTCCTGAGTCCTCAGATTCTCAATTTCTTTTTGTAAAGAAGTTATTTTTTCGTTGTTTTTGTCACGAGTGACTTTCATTGAATCATATAACTCTTTAAAGTGACGTTTAACTATTTCATTTTCTTCTAGAAAACTCTCGTTTTCCTTTTGTAAAGCATTTACTAAGTTTTGAAGATGAAAAGTTTGAGAATACTGAGAATCTAAAGGAGGAGGCATTTGGGAGCCAGTCGTATTGTTCTTTTCACCCTTTAATTGAGAAATTTGGGCTTTCAACTTTCTGATCGTGTTACAATGAGCTTGAATCTGTTCGTCACGTTTGTTTATCTGAAAAACTGCATCAAAATCTGGAGCATCTGAGGATATCTTGATATTTGAGGTTTTGACATTTTCTTTAAGATGTTGATATTTTAGTTGTAAATTAAAATGTTCAACTTCTAGTTTAGAAAGATGTTTTACCAGATTATCGTGATCATCCAGATCAATTTTCTCATTTAGTTTAGAATTAGTCTTTTCAAGCTCAATGACACGATCATGGGAGACTTTCAGAGCAACAGATAATTCATGAAATTGAGAAGCATTAATGGAACAATTCGTAGCAGTGTAAAACACATCTTGAGTAATGCATTCAGAAATAAGATTCTCATTCAGTGTATGCAAGTTCTTCCTCTCAATCTTATTATATTTTAATTCTCGCTCATAGTCACTAACCTCAACAATCATTGCATCAAATTCCTTTTCCATTTCTTTAATATATGTATTCATCCCCTTTTTAAGACTCTCAAATTGATCTTTTAGTTGTTTAAAGAAAGGCATGACCTCAGTTAAATAGCATTCCTTAGTTTGCTCAAAACCCCTTTCCCCTTCAGTTATACCAGTGGGTGTGATTCTTTTCTTACAAGTTTTCTCAAAATCAACAAATAATTGAAAGATAACATATTGACTGATTAAGGTCTTGCTTTTAGTGGCAATAGTTCTAGGGACTAAATGCATTGGTGTATTAGGAGGATACACAGTCGCTGAAGGCATTTTCCTAAGGGGGGGGGGTTTGTTACAATAAGATTCTCTGCTTTTTTCTTGTCTAAATCCTTTTTCCAGAACACTTGTTCGGGTGTTAACAACGTTTGAGGCTTAAACTTGTTCAAGGAAATCCAATTTTCCTTTTTGTAATCATGGGGTCTGATAATTATGTTTCTCTCTTTACATGTAGGATTGTTGAGTTTCTTATCCATTTTCTCCCTAGTGACTTCATCTGATTTCTTATCTTTCTCAGTGCACTCAGCGCAGCTAGGTTTCTGCCTAGGCTTAAGGATTTCATTGCCATCATAAATTACCTTATGAGCAGTTCTAGCCTTTTTAATGACCTCTGGATTTGGTTCCTCAACAAGGGGAAGGCTATGCTTATCGCTTAAGACTCTATGCTTAGTGATCAAGTGAGCAGTCTTAATGGTGTTCCCTTGTACGTACAACTTATTTTCAAGCTTGTTTTTCAAAGTTTTTAGATTGGAAAAATCATTCAAAAGTTTTGATTCCTTAGCATTGAATTCTTGCTTAAGCATTTTCACATTTTCTTGAAGTTCTTGTTTTTGCTTAGCAGTTTTAGAAAGCTTTTCTTGTAAGGAGTTTAACTCTTGTTTTAATACTTCTTCTCTAAAATTACTTTTTCTAATAATTGTACGCATTTGGCCATCCATTTCCTGCTCACGGGTGGTCAACTCAAATTTAGCACGTTGTTCATAAATAGAAACTCGTTCTTTATAGGCATTAAGTTCAGAGATAACAGAATCATTAGGGGCACATGCAGTGTATTCATCAAAAACATAATCATCATTGACTGCGGAAGATGCATTACTTGGTACACCCTCACTTTCACTTTGCTTCACATATTGATCATATGGGACAATATTGCTATTACCCTCATCATCAATATCTGATTCATAAGTCTCAAGAGATTGTACATCATTATGCATCTTTCGCTCATCAACATCATCATATAGTTTTAATACCTCTGAAATGATTTTGTCTCTGGATGGACCAACTTGTTGTGGTGGAGAGACCTTTGGAGAAACCATAGGTGAGATGCTAGCCATGAAGATTGTCTGGGCAGTAGGTTCATCATCGACATCAGAGTCAAATGCATCACAGTCAGCTACTTGAAAGGCATTTTGATGATTGTGACCTATTTCCTGAATTGGTTGCTCATCTACATCTGCATCATATGTCTTGGCATTCCCTTCAGCAAGAAACAATAACTCTTCTTCATCCAAAGCTGCTCCATTATCCTGAGCTTGCACAAGCAACATCTTATCCCTGAAGTACTCTGCATTCTGAGGGCGTTTTGGTGATGTGCAGTTCCTTGCAATATGTCCCTCACCACCACAGTTGTAGCATTTGATTGGCTTTGCTTGTCCTTGATTTCCAATCCTTCCCCGATTCTGATTTCCAACATAGCCTCCACCTACTCCACCTCTTCCCTGTTCATATTGCCTTCCTTGAACTGGTTGCACCATAACTTTTCCATCTTTGACAACCTCATGATTGTGAAGGTTGGATGCAGTTCTGATCTCATTGTTAGTGTGAAGACTGTTGGTATGTGGACTGAGAGTCAGGTTTTGTTTAACCATAAGGGCCAGTTGATTAATGAAGTGTCCCACGGCTGCATCATCATCAGCTTGTTTGAACATTGGATCGGGAATGAGTTTGTGATTACCATTACCCATGGGTATAACTTGAGAAGCTTTGGTGGTAATTCCAACATTTGTGTAAAAGGCAGTTGAATCATTTGATGAGCTTGTCTCTCCCTGGTTGGTTTTGAACTGCTCAAGAATCCTTTTTTCAAACATAGCATGTCTCTCATTCTGAAGAAGGAATGCATAGAGTTGCTCATAGTTTGTATTCTTCAATCCTTTGGTTAGCTTCACAGAGGTGACAAACTTGTGCCATTCGGGATTCATGTTGTTCACAAATTTTGAGTTCAGCTGAATGTTTGGCATGGTCATTTTGATGTTCCTCATGTCATTCACAAGCTTATGGAATCTCACGTAGTACTCATAGACACTCTCATCTGGTTTCATCTTGAAGTGCTCAAATTCATCATACAGTTGTGATTCTCTGTCTTCCATAGTTAATTCAGAACCTGAGAGGAGCATCTTGACATTATCCCACACTGCCTTGGCTTCGGTGTTGTGATTGATAAGCTTGTAGATATCTTTTGGAAGACCTTGAAGTATAATGTTAGAAGCCCTGATATCAGCATCGAATCTCTTTTTCTCCTTATCATTGAGCTCATCATACGTCTTTGGTCTGTCTATTCCATAGATCATTGTTCCATCTTCAGCTGTATCAATTAAGTCTCTTGTAGTCTCAATCTGATAAGGTCCTTCATCAATGGATTTGAGAATGTTGACCTCATTTTCCTATCCAAGACAGTACAATCTGATTCGTTGAGCCCAAGAGTCGTAGTCAGTTCTGTCAAGCATGGGTGGACGGGTATCTGAACCTGCTGCTTGAACATCCTCGGCAACTGTGGAGATAATTGTAGGTACGTTGGTAGACATGTTTAAAGATTACACGGGATTTTATGACTCAATGATTAAACCGAGAAATAGATTCTTTCACGGGATTTTACTAAATCAAGAGAAAACCGTATTACAAACAAAAATTCAACCAAGTCGCTAAGAAACCTTGAACCAAGTCGCTAAGTACTAAGTTGCTAAGTATTATGAAATCAAGTCGCTATAATGCCAAGTCGCTAAGACACAGTCAAGTTGCTAAAGAACAACTCGCTAAGATCCAAGTCTCTAACACCAAGTCGCTGAGAATTATGACAACAAGTCGCTAAGCACCAAGTCGCTAACAAACTTAAGTACAAGTCGCTAACAAAATTGAGAGCAAGTCGCTACCTTTACCAAGTCACTACCCGTAGTGGAGAATCCACTAAGTGTACTGTTTGTCGGCTTGTCTAAAAAAACAAGTCGCTAGGACCAAGTCGCTACCAAAAAACACTACAACTCGCTACTTTTTACTGAAGCAAGTCGCTAAGATGAAATTCACTACGAGAACCAAGTCGCTACCAAGAAAAACTTCAAAAACACACTTTTCAATCCAAAACAAGCTCAACCACAGTGATTCAAGGTTACCAAATCAAAACCCAAGCACATACAATGATTCTAAACACAAAAGTACACCCAAAATTCAAACTTTAACACTAGAAATGAACCAAATGATGCAAAAACCACTAAACTTTTTCAAACTCTAAAACCATCTAAACACTAATAGAAATCCAAGGATATGTAAGAGATGATCAAACCATGGCTCTTGATACCATTTGTAACATATTGGATTTCACATACACATCAAAACATTAACACAAGATGCGTACAAGATGAGTTTCTAGAGAGAGAAAGGGTTAGAGGTTTGGGAACTTAGTGAGAGAAAATGAAAGTATTATTATGAGCTCCAACTCTCTACCTTGGAAGGTAGAGAGTATATATAGTCTTTACACAAATCGCCACCTAACGGGCTATGGATCAGGCATACAGTGGGTAAAGACCCGTCCGTCCTCCACGGTGTTACATAAACTAAATACTACTTAACTTATAATAATCTACGACTACGAGCTTTCTAACGATTACATATACTTGAGGTGACTGAATTTTTAATAACTGGATTTACTAAATCCTAACAACTAGGTACATAAAAAAATAACTTATGATAGCTTCAACATCAGCTCGATCCCCATTTCCCATATGTAGCATCATGGCTCCATGTTACAGTCTCCGACTACTTCTCATTCCATGCACATTATTACAAATGTGAATTCCACAGCCTGTATCAAATACCCAAAATTGGGAGAGACAGTAAACAGTTCAATCATGAACATACCTGGTTTTGCATACGATCCAACCTGCTTGCTCCACTTCAACTCAACAAGGTAAGAGGGACAATTCCTCTTTCAGTATCCTATCTTTCCACAATGGAACCCCTCTGCTGTCACACCCCCAAATTACCTGTTTTGCAGCGGAATGGAATTCCTGGGGATTGACTGTCATAGCATCATAATCACAGTTATATTGAACGACCTAAAGTGTCGTTTGGAAAATACATCGCTTGATTTAATAAAATAATCAGAGTTTACAAAGTAGGTCCCAAATGTAAATCAACTTGTGCGGAAATAAGTTTGTTACAATACAAACGATGTTTTTAAGTACGTAAAACCCAAGTGAGACGCGTCGTCATCACGACTCCATGATGTGTCCCAATGCGTGCCATGAAGTGAATGCCTTAGATACCTGAGATTAAAACATGCTAAAAGTGTCAACACAAAGGTTGAGTGAGTTCATAGAGTTTGGTTTGAAATGTAAAGCCTTTCAAAATCGTTTATGCCGCAAAGGCATTGTAAATCGTTGAAATGTAAAGACTTTCAAAATCGTTTATGTAGCAAAGGCATCGTAAATCCACTCAGTTCCAAGTCCCGCCCATACAAAACTTGCAACCTGTGTGTTCACAACCCACTGCCAGAATGTGTGTAGTTTATGTTCCAAACATATGATGTCAAATGAATTCACAAAAATAGTGCATGACTCAATGTATCGAAATCGTTTATGCAGCAAAGGCATTGTAAATCCACTCAGTTCCAAGTCCCGCCCATACAAAACTTGCAACCTGTGTGTTCACAACCCACTGCCGGAATGTATATAGTTTATGTTCTAAACATATGATGTCAAATGAATTCACACTAGTACCTAACTCGACGTAGAACAATAGCACATAATCAATAGCACTTAACTCGACGTAGAACAATAGCACATAATCAATAGCACTTAACTCAATTTATCAGTAGTCAACTGATTTAGAACGTTATACGACGTAGTACCGTAGCACGCAAACAAGAACAATTTATATAGTATAACCTTTGAAATGGAAATCATGATAGAGTTTAGCCTTAAAAATCTAGAGTACTTGTGAAAAATATTTAAGCATGCATCTCCCCCAAAACAGTTATGAAAACAAGTAAAAGCAGGGGCTACGAAACTCACTTGGTAAACTGACGAGATGACAAGAGTGAGTACACTGAGGTATAATGAGATGCGTTATCCGGGACTAGTGCAAGTGATGAGGTGTAGGTAACAAGGATTAAACTTAAATATCCTTGGTTTTTATTTCAAAACCAAATAAAGGATATAATCTAGGTTGTAATAACACTTGGACTTGAAAAACTTTGTGATCCCTTTGAAGCTCTAGTTATGGCCGGTTATAGAAAGCCAAAAGAGAGAAAGAAAGATTTTTTTTTACTTGACTTGTGATAATGAGAATAAATGAGTGAAGTTTGAGTATAAAACTATACTATCAAAGAAATTTGTCACCAACCATTGAATGTAACCCCTCCCCCACCATAGAACCGGATTTTAGGGGGTTGTGTCTTCAAATATATGTTTTTTTTTTTTTAAATCTATTACTTGTATAATTTGTATAGAAAGTGTAAGTAAAATGTAAGTAATTTGTAAGAATTTGTAACTTGTAGGATAAATGGAAATTTTTGGTACAAGTAAGTTTTTAATAGGTCAAAATAGATTGTAATGATATAATAAAAATTGTAAAAATACTTTCCTTGTGAAAATTGAGTGATAAAATAATTGTCGTATAATTTTTAAGAAAACGACGTAATAATTAAACTTTAACGATTTAAGTACCAAATAAATTTGAAACACTAGGAAAACTAAAAATATAGTTTTTATGAACTAAATGTAAGTTTAAAAATACCTCGGGATCATTTTTGAAAGTAACGGGTTAAATAATCAAAATAAAAACTCACGCGATAAAAATTATTAAATATAAAATTACGCGTTGAAGGGTGAAATGAAATGTAGTGAATGTACTAATGAGATGCACATGATGTCAATGAAGTGTAGACTAATCATAGTCCATATAAAATGTACGTGATGACATGATCATGAATTCGCCGCTAAACCTCCAAGGTTACGCGAATTTGAAACAAGTAAACCAAGTTTACTATAAATGTTGAAATAATGAGACATGAATCGTGTCTAAAAATGACCTGAAAGTACGGGTTGTCACATCTGCATCCTTTGCTACACTTTCTTCCTTTCCTTGGACTTTCCTTTCCCCTTTTTCTAGGACTTCTTTTAGACTTCTCCATCTCTGATCATATGCAGACTTGGAATGACACTCTTGGAAGACACATTCTTCTCAGCAATTTTCAACATCGCATGTAGCTCTCTTAGAGTCTTATCCTAGCCTTGCATATTATAGTTCATAAAAAAGTTGAAGAACGACTTTGGTAGTGAACCAAGAATGGTGTTAACTGTAAGAACATGTGGCAAGAACCATTGTGTTTCTCCTTCTCGGTCAGAGAACAGAGAGTTAGAGCATTCATATTTTGGTTTGATACAACCATCTACGAAAACAATAAAGTTGATGCGCGTACGAAGAGCGTTCGGGGTCAAAGGAACTTCCTTTTCTTCGAGCAAGTTTTTCAACCACCTAGGCAGTGAACCTAACCGTTGTAGTGTAGTATTGGGTTAGCCTCGGGGATTGATATCATTCTCTAGGGGAACAGGAATGCTAGCAAGAAATGTATGACGAGAAGATAGGGGTTGAGGATTATTCTTTTTTTTAATCTTTTTATAGGTTCTTTAGAAATCTAAGGTAAATATCTCGGGGCAATTGGTTTGGGGGTGGTACTTCTACCGATTACTTCTACTTATCTAATTTATCTATTTATCTAATACTACGGGTAGTCTTATATATAATTGATGTGTGCTCGTATGATGATTAAAAATGTGTTTACCTAGATACTATTACTCCTTAGTTATCTTTTATTGGTCGGTTGAATTGTCATACCTTATCTTAACGCGTTCTATTCCTAAGGTTGTAGGGTATGCGTAGTCTCTAGTTCTTTGAGGTTATCTCTCGGGCATGTCATACGAAATCGGCAAGCTTAGGCTATTTCATTCATAAGCCTGATAAGGTTTTAAAATGTACCTTTTTGAGGGCTCATTTAAGCCCTTAATTGATCACTTTTGTATCCGTTACTACTTAATTTCGTTCCTTTTCACTTTTTAGGTCTCTTGAAGGCAAATTGCTGGAATGACACTTATTCGGACGAAAAGGCGCGAATATACGAAGAAAATGGCCAAAGTCAAGAATCGAGACACTCAAGCTGCTGAATTGAAAGGGGACGGCGTCAGGTTCTACTTGTGACGCCTTCGGAACAAGTTTTGTAACGACTTAGTAGCCAAATTGCTTATTTACAAGTGACGGCATCAGGTGTTAAAAGAGTAGGGCTCAGACGGCCTAGATTTGATCCAGACGATGTCAGAGACTGAAGGAGACGACGTCACAGGCATAAGGTGACGCCGTCACAATGCTAACGTGGCCAAGACGAAACCCTAATGATGGCGACCTGACGACGTCACAATTAAAGAGTGACGCCGTCGCAGTTTGTAACACTATATATAGAATCCGAATTTTTCAGTTTTTAGGGTGTAGTTTTGTGGAGTAAAAACCTAAACCGAACCAAGGTTGTCTTGTACAGTATTTTAGGGTTCCATACCCTATCTTACATCAAGATAAGTGTTTTATTTCATTAATATAATTATGTCTTCAATTGATTGTGTGTATGCTTGCATGTTCTCCATGTCCGGCTAATTTATTTGTGTGTTTGCTTAGGTAATATGAAACTTAGTTATTGAATATTGATTGGTTGTCTCTTATCTTAATTGTGATTGACCTAGTATTGCGATAGGTCATTCGTTGTGTTGTTAATGCTTGATTAATCTTTGTTGAACCTTAGTTTATAATCACCTAGAGTAATTGTAGGCTATACATCCAAAGAATACCTTAGAGTTAAAGTTTATAAATCCTAGAGATTTTGTAGTCATTAACCTTTGGTAGCTTCAAAGAGTTAGGGATAAACGCATACCCTACGACCTTAGAGACACAACGCGATTAAGAATAAGGACGTGACAATTCAACCATCAATAGGTGATAGCTAGAGAGTACTAAAGCCTAAGCAAATACATTTTTAATCATCATACGAGCACACAACAATAGACATAGACTACCCTTAGCTTAGTTAATTAGATAATTAGATAAGTAGAGTAATCGGTAGAAATACCAACCCCCAAATCCAAACCCCGAGATTCGTACCTTTCCATTTCCTAAAAAAAATATAAAAAGATAAAAAATAATCTTCCTCAACCCTAACCTTAGCGTAGTAACTTCTCACTAGCATTCCTATTCCCCTAGAGAATGATATCAATTCCCGTGGCTTACCCTAATACTATACTACAACGATTAGGTTCACTGCCTAGGGTGTTGAAAAACTTGCTCGACAAAAAGGAAGTTCCTTTGACCCTAAACGCGCTGTGTAAGCATATCAAAGCCACACTTTCATAAAGCATACTCAAGCATTAAATACAACGAATGATGCCTAGTTGCACTCCTAAGCCAATTTACAATTAAGATAAGAAACAACCTAAAAATAATCAATAACTAGGTTTCATAGATCTAAGCAAACACACAAGAAATTTAGCTAGACATGGTAAACAAGCTAGCATACACACAATCAATCGAATTAGGGATAGACATAATGTTACTTTGGATTAAAAGACTTATCTCGATGTGTAAAAAAGGGTATGGGACCCTAAGATACTGTCCAAATCAGACTACAAACGAATTAGGGTTTTTTCTCCAAAAGTCTACCTCCCTAAATGCAGAAAAATTGAATTCTATATATAGATTTACACTTGCGACGGCGTCACCTTTTTCATGGGACGCCGTCAGCTCGTCGTCATTAGGGTTTCGTCTTGGCCAAGTCATCGATGGGACGGTGTCACCTTAGAGTTGTGACGCCGTCAGTCTTCAGTTGGGACATCGTCTTGATTCTGGATCTGGGACGTCTGAGATGAAAACTCTGAGTGACGCCCTCCATCTTTATAACGTGAGGCCATCAGGTTATGTGAGCAAAATTTCCACTGAGCCGTCTGGTATATGTTTTGATCAAGTCTTTATAGAGGGACGACGTCTCCCTTTAATTGGGACGCCGTCAGGTACTGTTTGATCAGCTTTGAGAGGTTTCGATCTTGACTTTGCCATTTTCTTCATGTATTTGCTCCTTTTCGTCCAAATGTGCTTCATTCCAGCATTTTGCTTCCAAGAGTCCTAAAAAGTGAAAAGGAACGAAATTAAGCAGTAACGGCTATAAAAGTGGTCGATTAAGAGCTTAAATGACCCCCTAAAAGCGTACGTTTTAAATCCTTATCAAATATCCCTACATTTAGTATTTGCTTGTCCTCAAGCAAATGTGCCTTTGGCAAATCAAGTTATAAGTTAGGGGGCATGAAGCATGGGTTTAAAATAATTCATAACAAGTAAAAGCACCGCAATAGTCATAACAAGCACGGAAATTATATACTAGTACCTCACAAGGGGTGTTTGGATTCTCTCATCTCTCGGGTTTATATGAAATATAATAAATGGAAATAGAAGATAAACACTCATTACCTGGCATAGTACATAGATTACCATAAGCTTGAGACTAGATCAAACCTCCACCACTTTGGCGTAAGCACCTAGGAACAACTATCTAAGAGTTGTTTAAAAGGGTTGTAACGTTAGGCTTATGGTAGGGAAACAAAGGGTTTTGTTGGATAGGCGATATTTAGTGGTGGCAAGTCAAAAATCTTATGTTACTAGCATGAAAAGCGTGGCGTTGCTAAGCCGAGACTCGACTCACTAAAATCTAGATAACTTGAAACAAAACAAACATAAAATTAAAGACATAAACATAAAGATCGATGTAGGATGGTAGCCCGTATGTTTTTTTTCATTTTTTTACACTATTTTTTTTTGTTTTTTTTTTTGATTTTTTTTGGCATACATTTTTACTCTACAATCCTCTACGATAACATCAAAATATAAGGGATTTATAGGAGCATCCCTACACTTGAGTTTTTATTTCTAAAACACTAATTGACCCGATTTGAAAAGATAAAAAACACTTGGAGTATTTAATTTCGTAGACAAAGAGAATTTGTATTTATCGTTCTTTCCCGTTACTACACAAAATATTACTTTTACCCATGAGTCCCAATCATCCCAAAACTGTGTACAAAAGATATGACTCGACTTAGAAACCATGCAAGTAACTAGATATTTGAACTAAGGGTTTAGTAATTATAACAATAATGCACTAAAGATGAGTGCATACAAGGTAGGCTAAGGTGATTTGGCTGTACATTTGGGGGTGGATTGTAAACAATGTTCTTCATTGATATTCTGAAAAACCGAAACATCACGAGAACCGCGAAAAGGATAGGCTCTGAGGGGTTAACTAGGGGTATCGTGTACTAAATATGAGTACATCGCAAGGGTGTGGGGTGATTACTCAACCGATGTGGAAGAAGTAATTATAATACATGTTTCTGTTGGAATCACTCCTAAACCTTAATTCAAGTGTTAGTGATTCATATGTAATAGTTAGCTTAATATGGCCTTTATGTTTGTTATTAAGCTAAGGCTTATGTAGAAGGCCCATAAGCCTTGGCCCAAGACCATAAGAAGGGAAGGAGTCTAGATGTGTTGCCCTAGCTCCTTGCCCTATAAATACCTCTTGTAAACCTTCTATTGAAGGTTGGTTGTTCATTTTATTCATTGCACCTTACGCATAACTATTCTCATTCATACGTGTGGGTGTTTAACTTGTTCAACCGATCACTCTTAATCTTTCTTTCTTATATTGATGCTTGTGTTAAGAATATGGGAACCTAACAGTGGTATCATTCGCCAAATAGTTGGGTGAACATCTTTTGTTTTTGAAGTTTTTTTGGTCTTACGCGTAATACGGGTTCATACTTTGTCACGCTTAAAAACTTATTTTTTACACTTTTCAATCCAAGATTCTTGTACTTTCAACGTTTTTAGGTGTTAAAATATCTGTTTTTGGCAAAAAGTTTCAAACTTTACGCGTGGATCATTGTTTTTAAGCTTGGTTTTATACGTGGGTATATTTCTACGCATAAGGTGTTTAGAAGTTTTGGATCATCAAGTTTCACACTTTTGTGTTATTTTGGTGATATTGAAGCTGTTTCACCACAAAAATCTGGTTTAGAAACATCATTGGGTAGAAATCAGTTTTGGTCAAGTTTTACGCGTATCAAAACCCTATTTTTATGCGTAACTTTTCCTTGGATCGATCTTTAGTTTTCGTGGTTTACTCAGTGTTTTCTTGCTTGGATAAGCCTGAAAACACTTTGACTTTGGATATCCTTTGCACTGTGATAGTGTAAAAGATCTTTTGGGCAAAACCCTAATCTTACGCATAAGCTCAAACTTATGCGTAAAACTCATTACGCATAAGATTTTTCTTACGCCTAAGGTCTGTCTTACGCATTGATAACGCTACACGCGTCGTTCGGGGTCAAAGGAACTTCCTTTTCTTCGAGCAAGTTTTATAACACCCTAGGCAGTGAACCTAATCGTTGTAGTGTAGTATTAGGGTAAGCCACGGGTATTGATATCGTTCTCTAGGGGAATAGGAATGCTAGTGAGAAGTTACTACGCTAAGGTTGGGGTTGAGGAAGATTATTTTTTTTATCTTTTTATGTTTTTTTAGGAAATGGAAAGGTACGAATCTCGGGGTTTGGATTTGGGGGTTGGTATTTCTACCGATTACTCTACTTATCTAATTATCAAATCTAAGGTGTATGTAGTCTATGTCTAATTATTGTGTGCTCATATGATAGTTTAAAGATGTGTTCACTTAGGTTTTATTACTCCTTAATTATCTCCTAATGATGGTTGAATTGTCACGTCTTTATTCTTAATCGCGTTGTGTGTCTAAAGTCGTAGGGTGTGCGTTTATCCCTAACTCTTTGAACTTACCAAAGGGTCTCGTCTACAAAACCCTCTAGGGATTATAAACTCTAACTCTAAGGCCCTCTTTGGATGATTTAGCCTACAACCGCTCTAAGTGCTATAACCTAAGGTTCACAAAGATTAATCAAGCATTAATTAGACAACGAATGACCTATCGCATTACTAGATCATTAATCAACTAAGATAAGAGACAACCAATCAATATTTAATAATTAAGTTTCATATTCCCTAAGCAAACACACAAGTAAAGTAGCCGGACATGGAGAACATGCAAGCATACACACAAATAATCAAAGACATAATTGAATTAATGAAGTAAAACACTTATCTTGATGTAAGATAGAGTTTGGAACCCTAAAATACTGTACAAGACAGCCTTGGTTCGGTTTAGGTTTTTACTCCAAAAGACTACACACTAAATACTGAAAAATTCGGATTCTATATATAATATTACAATCGCGACAGCGTCACCTTATGATTTGTGAAGCCGTCGGGTCGCCGTCATTAGGGTTTCGTCTTGGCCACGTTAGTCTTGCGACGGCGTCACCTTGTGCTTGTGACGCCGTCCTCTTCAGCTTTTGACGCCGTCTGGATCAAATCTAGGCCGTCTGAGTTGTGACGGCCTACTCTTTTAAATCCTGACACCGTCACTTGAAAATAAGAATTTTGGCTTCTGTGTCGTCACAAAATACTCCGACGGCGTCGCAGTTAAGCAGTGACGCCGTCACCTTGTGTTTCAGCAGCTTGAGTGTCTCAATTCTTGACTTTGGCCATTTTCTTCGTATATCCGCGCCTTTTCGTCCAAATAAGTGCCATTACAGCAATTTGCCTTCAAGAGACCTAAAAAGTGAAAAGGAACGATATTAAGTAATAACGGATATAAAAGTGATCAAATAAGGGCTTAAACGACCTCTCAAAAAGGTACATTTTAAAACCTTATCAAATATCCCTACACTTGGTATTTGCTTGTCCTCAAGCAAATGTGCTTTTAGCCAATTAATTTATAAGTTAGGGGTCATGAAGCATTGGTTTAAAACAGTCCACAGCACGTATAAGCCCCGCAAAAGTCATAACAAGCACGGAAATTACATACTAGCACCTCACATGGGGTGTTTGGATACTCACCTCTCTCGGGTGTATATGAAATATAACAAGTTGGAAATGGAAGATAAACACTCATTATCCGGTCCTAGTACATAGATTACCATAGGCTTGAGAATAGATCAAACCTCCATTGCTTTGGCGTAAGCACCTAGGAAAGACTATCAAAGAGGTCTTTAAAGGGTTGTAACGTTAGGCTTACGGTAGGGAAACAAAGGGTTTGGTGGGATAGGCTATTTAGTGGTGGCAAGTCAAAAATCTCTATGTTAAAAGCATACGAAGAATGGCGTTGCTAAGCCAAGACTCGACACTCTAAACTCTAGATAACTGAAACAAACAAACATAAATTTAAAGGATAGATGTAGGATGGTAGCCCGTATGTTTTCTCTTTTTCTATTTTTGAACACTTTATTTTTTTTGAACACTCTAATTTTTTTTTTCTCTTTTTCTATTTTTTTCGATTTTTTTTATTTTATTTTATTTTTTATCATACACTTTTACTATACCATCCTCTACGGTAACATCAAAATGATAGGGATTTATAGGCACATCCCTACACTTGAGTTTTTATTATTTTAACACTAATTTGACCCGAATTGAAAAGATCAAAACACTTGGGGTATGTTATTATGCAAATAAGGGAATTTAACGTTCCCTTCCAATCATTTCATAAACTTTAACTTTTTTTCCCATGAGTCCCAATCATCCCAAAACTGTGTACAAAAGATATGACTCGACTTAGCAACTCATGCAAGCAACTAGATAATTGAACTAAGGGTTTAGGGTGATAACAATAATGCACTAAAAGTGAGTGCATACAGGGTAGGCTAAGGCGATTTGGGTGTATATTTGAGGGTGGGGTGTAAACAATGCTCTTCATTGATATTCCGGAAAAACCAAAACATCACGAGAACCGCGAAAAGGATAGGCTCTGAGGGGTTAACTAGGGGTATCGTGTACTAAAGATGAGTACAACGCAAAGGTGTGGGGGAATTACTCAACCGATGTGGAAGAAGTAATTATATTACGGGTATCAAACAAGGGTTATCCTAATGCCTCTTATCATTTAGTTATTCCTAACTACACAAGTGTAGTCTTACTAGCGATCTCGGAATGCATCACAAAACAAGTTCTAGAATCTATTTTACTACCGGTTCACACTCTAAGCATTAAAGATGAATGCTTTAATTCCTACTAATCTAAGGGTGATCCTCACATTTTGGGTGGAATTTGGGTGGTAAAGGGTTTTTGTGCTAGTCATGCAACTTCCTATCCGTGAGACGCTTTTGTTAAGACTAATGGCCCACTCCTATATGTCATGAAATTTTTTAAATTTGGTGCAAAAATTACCCTAACCGACATTTTCTCATGGTTTATTACACAAATACAATTGGACAAAGCAAATAATCAATGATAAGCATAGTTTCTAAGTTCCCGTTTTATTTTCCCTCCCTACACTTAAACTGAACATTGTCCCCAATGTTCCCCGAAAGTATCAAAGTTATGATAATGGAAGGTAATTAAAAACGAAAGAAACTAGTACTCCCCTGATTAGCTCGGTAGGATCCGTGTGAAGTAGTGGTTAAATCCTTTCCAAGAAAAATGTATGCGTGAAAAGCTCCTTCCAATCTTTTGTTTCTTCTTCTTGATAAATAAAACCTGCACATTTGAAGAAAACAAACGAAACCTTCGCGTAAAATCGGCGGTAATAATATATATAAGACTATACTAAACTAGGATATAATGCTTGTGGAATGGATGTTTACAGAATTTCTGGAAAATTAAGACTTGGAAAATTCCAAAAATTTATTAGTAGCTCTGAAAACGAGAAAAAAGTAATATGTTGTTTTTACTCCTTCCTGACGCCGTCAGGTTGCGATCCTGACGCCGTCAGGTTATCCTGACAAAAACTGGTCTGCGATTTTTTGGAAAAAATTCTGGAAAATTTACATCTTCAGAATCTGGAAAAATTTCTGCAAAACATCCATTATGACTCGATACAAGCATTTGACTCGAACAAACACACATATATATCTTTTAATTAATTGCTATTCTCATGTTTACGTTTCTTTGAAAACGTGTGTAATCCTCCCTACACTTATCTTTATGTAAAATACCTTTATATGCAATTAAGACGAGGTTAAAAACAAAATAAAGCATTTTACAAATTGAAACATGAGAATAAACGATCAATAAAAGATATATGACACTAACAAGCAAACAATTAAGCATGGGTTGCCTCCCACGAAGCGCTTTTCTTTATTTAAGAGTCTTGTATCTAGACTCGTAGTCGTGCTCCTACGTTGTCCTAATCTTAGAGGCCCATTCGATCTCCTTAACCCTTCTCTCATCACGAATATATTCAGGGCCTAGTTCAAGACAAGCAGTGTAGTAAACCTCGTTCTTCCAGTCTACTTCAAATGCCGGAATGTTATCCATATCTAAATTATCCATACCCTCAAACCTCTTGTTTTTGTGGGGCATTATATATTTAACATTCTTGGCTCCATTTGAGAACTCGACTATTCCTTCCTCTAGATCATAAACCATCTTAGACTCCTCTATAAATGGTTTCCCAAGTATCACATCTCCTAAAAACCCATCAATGATGCCCTTAACATTTTCCAAGATCATGAAATCACACCTATATGTGAAGTTCCCTACGAAGACATGCAATCCTTTAACTCTCCCTACATAGTTACTTGCTTTCCTAGTGCGAAAGGGGTCCCTCATAGGTTCTAGCTTTGTGCTCATGATCCAATTGTAATAGAGTCTCGACATTATATTCATGGGTGCCTTATAGTCAATGTAAGTGTGATCCCTATATAAGTATCCAATCATACACGGTATCTTGATGTTTTTAGGGTTTCCCTTTCTTATGCGAGGCTCGAAAGGTGGTCTTGGGAAGTTAACCACGTTATAGTGATAGGCGGTTTCCTTCCCTTTAGGGTATGAATCGAAATACTCCCTAAGTTCTTCCTCCTCCTTACTACCCTCCATAATTTCTAACACCTTATAATCTCCATCTTCTAGGTCATCATCCGAATCACTTGAGGTCAAATCACTATCTAAAGGGTGAGTAGATTCCTTAAGGGCTTCCTCAAGCGTATTTTCAATCATCCTATTTAGTTTCCTAAGCTCTCCAATTTCACT
Source organism: Chrysanthemum seticuspe (assembly GCA_019973895.1). Lineage (NCBI taxonomy): Eukaryota > Viridiplantae > Streptophyta > Magnoliopsida > Asterales > Asteraceae > Chrysanthemum > Chrysanthemum seticuspe. The sequence continues at coordinate 31,129,225 of BPTQ01000006.1, forward strand.
AATAATTCGAGCTCGAAGTTGGTTGGCAGAGGCTGGGTCAAGCGGTGGGTAGTTGTTTGGTGGTGAAGTGTTGTTTGGCGAATTACCACTTTCCATGATGAAAATTGATGGGATTACGAACAAAGGTCACGAAGAAGGGGGATAGACTACGAGAAAGATAAAAATTGAGAAAACTTTTACTTGATAGGAATCAAGCAAAGAAACCTAAACGAGGTGGACTACTAACTAGCTATTCTATTCCCCGGCAGCGGCGCCAAAAACTTGATAACGCTACACGCGTCGTTCGAGGTCAAAGGAACTTCCTTTTCTTCGAGCAAGTTTTATAAAACCCTAGGCAGTGAACCTAATCGTTGTAGTGTAGTATTAGGGTAAACCACGGGTATTGATATCGTTCTCTAGGGGAATAGGAATGCTAGTGAGAAGTTACTACGCTAAGGTTGGGGTTGAGGAAGATTTTTTTTTTATCTTTTTATGTTTTTTTAGGAAATGGAAAGGTACGAATCTCGGGGTTTGGATTTGGGGGTTGGTATTTCTACCGATTACTCTACTTATCTAATTGTCAAATCTTAGGGGTATGTAGTCTATGTCTAATTATTGTGTGCTCGTATGATAGTTTAAAGATGTGTTCACTTAGGTTTTATTACTCCTTAATTATCTCCTAATGATGGTTGAATTGTCATGTCCTTATTCTTAATCGCGTTGTGTGTCTAAAGTCGTAGGGTATGCGTTTATCCCTAACTCTTTGAACTTACCAAAGGGTCTCGTCTACAAAACCCTCTAGGGATTATAAACTCTAACTCTAAGACCCTCTTTGGATGATTTAGCCTACAACCGCTCTAAGTGCTATAGCCTAAGGTTCACAAAGATTAATCAAGCATTAATTACACAACGAATGACCTATCGCATTACTAGATCATTAATCAACTAAGATAAGAGACAACCAATCAATATTTAATAATTAAGTTTCATATTCCCTAAGCAAACACACAAGTAAATTAGCCGGACATGGAGAACATGCAAGCATACACACAAATAATCAAAGACATAATTGAATTAATGAAGTAAAACACTTATCTTGATGTAAGATAGGGTTTGGAACCCTAAAATACTGTACAAGACAGCCTTGGTTCGGTTTAGGTTTTTACTCCAAAAGACTACACACTAAATACTGAAAAATTCGGATTCTATATATAATATTACAATCGCGAAGGCGTCACCTTATGATTTGTGACGTCGTCGGGTCGCCGTCATTAGGGTTTCGTCTTGGCCACGTTAGTCTTGCGACGGCGTCACCTTGTGCTTGTGACGCCGTCCTCTTCAGCTTCTGACGCCGTCTGGATCAAATCTAGGCCGTCGCAACTAGCCGTCTGAGTTGCGACGGCCTACTCTTTTAAAGCCTGACACTGTCACTTGAAAATAAGAATTTTGGCTTCTGTGTCGTCACAAAATACTCCGACGGCGTCGCAGTTAAGCAGTGACGCCGTCACCTTGTATTTCAGCAGCTTGAGTGTCTCGATTCTTGACTTTGGCCATTTTCTTAGTATATCCGCGCCTTTTCGTCCAAATAAGTGCCATTACAGCAATTTGCCTTCAAGAGACCTAAAAAGTGAAAAGGAACGATATTAAGTAATAACAGATACAAAAGTGATCAAATAAGGGCTTAAACGACCCCTCAAAAAGGTACATTTTAAAACCTTATCACGCATAAGCTAATCCTACGCCTAAGTTTTCTACGCTTAACTTTCAGTTTACGCATAACTTTAGTGTTTCTCAATTCTTACGCGTAAGATACTCCTACGCATAAATATCACTTTTACGCGTAAGTTTGGTGTTTTTACGCTTAAGTGTTACTTTGCCTACACTTGGTTTCTATGCCTAAGGATACTTCATCAACAACGTTTCATTCGACTACAAAGATCCATTTAACAACACAAGTTTTCAACATGTCACAACCACCATACTCTAGCTACTTTCCTTACACTTATAATCAACAACAACAATAACAACTAAGTCCACAACATCAACAATTTAATCAACAACAACAAATTTATCAACAACAATTTAATCAACAACATACTCCACAACTAGGAGCAATTCTACCACAAATGGTTCAACCACCACCTAGTCTTCAAGTACAACCTTACACAAACTTCTACAATCAACATCCATCCAGGAGTACTATGAAGGAACCGACATGGTTTGGCAAGATGTGTGAAGCCTTAAGTAGCCAACAATCAATTCATGAAGCTGGCTCACTTGATAGACCTCCAATGCTCACTCCCGGAAATTATGATCAATGGGTGATAAGGTTCTTTAGGTTTTGTGATCTAAAGAAGCCACATGGAAAGTTTTTAAAGAAGGTCATTATGGAAGGTCCATTTCAGATGCCTACTGTTGTTACACCCGCATATCCAGATGCCAATCCACCAAGAGATGCTGTCACCAACATTGCAACTATCTCAGACCTCACTGCTGATGAAATTCTACATTTTGAAGCCGATGAACTAGCAATGCAATACATCCTTTTGGGATTACCCAATCTGATCCTTCGAAGTGTTGATGCTCAGAAGACAGCTAAAGCAATGGGGAACATATTCATCTTCTAATGGAAGGCACAACACTCAATCAGGAAGACATGGAATCCAAAATATACTTGGCTTATGAACACTTCATGATTGAACCAGGAGAGACATTAGAGTCATATCATCATCGCTTTTCAGATATCATTAATGATTTGGACAAACACAACATCATCATGCCACGAATTGCTGTCAACACTAAGTTTCTAAGTAGTCTTGGTCTGGAATGGGAGAAGTATGTCATTTTTCTCCGTCAAGCTAAGAATCTTCATCATGCTACATACGGATTGTTGTACGACTATTTGAAGCCTCACCAAAAATAAGTTGACAAAGAAAGGACTATCCGTGGACTCCCGGCTCCACAGTCACTTCTGGACAATCAACAACTTGCTTTGTGGGCTCAAACTAGTTTTCCTCCTCAAACAGCTCCTCAACCCGCTCCTCAACCAACTGCAACCATCACACCATATGATCTGTCACAGCAACAACCTCAACAAACTCAATTGGTTCCATACAACAACAACAATGCTCAAGCACTGTACAGTGAAGCTGATGAGGACTCCGATGCCTTCGATGAATTGCAACAAGGATTTGTTATGATTGCTAAAGCATTCGGCCGATATACAAACAAATCCAACAATCGCATTCATTCCTCATCTAACACAAGGAATCAGGCTATTGTGAACAATGGACGCGTTGAAGTTCAGAATCGTGGTTATGGTCGTCAGATGGGAGGTAGTCAAGGGTTTAATGCTATGGGAAGGAATAACATGTGTGCTTCACAACAACAAAGTGCTCAAGTGGTTGAACAGGGGAATGCTCAGAATGGGGTTAATAGTCTTCGTTGTTATAACTGTAATGAGAAGGGTCATCTGGCTAATGCATGCCCTAAGCCGAGGACAAGAGGCAGTGCTTATCACAAAGAGGCTTTGCTCTTGGCTCTCAAGGATGAAGCTGGTGGAACTCTTACCAACAAGGAACAGTGTTAGCCTCGCTTTTTCTAAAGATAACGTCACTTACGTGAATTGGACTAGATGCGTAGTATACTTTGCCCTTAGGGACTAGTATCGTTTATGCGGCAAAGTTAGGGCCTATATATACCCCTCATGACTCTCCATGAGGGGTGAGGTGAATCATTAGGTTATTTGTATTGTGTGTGTTTCTTAATAATACCTTGTGTTTTCTCCTCCCTCTCTCTAGTCTCTCTCTCTAAAAAGGATGAAGATCTTCATCTTCTTCCACCAACCCGACCTCCAAACCACATAAATCTTATAGTAATCGGTCCTGACAAACAGAGCTTTATGGCAGATGCAGATTCTGATGATGATATGGAGGACTTGCAGGCTAATGCAGCAGTGATGTTGATGGCACAAATGCAAGCTCTACACATGAGTGACACATGCCCAGTGTATGACACTGACGGCTTGTCTCAGGTACCGGACCAAAATACACTCATTCCTGATCTGATATCTCCGCCAATTTCTCCATCCGACAAGGATCAACGTGTTCAACATGAGTTATCCACATCTCATTCCGATGACTATCAAATAGATCCCGTAGTCATATTTGACGATCAAGATAACCTTATGGTTAATATTGATAATCAAGTTGACTCCGTGGTTATATTTGAGGATCTAAATAATGATCATGTTGAGACTCACGTTGAACAAGATGAGCTTTTGTCTAATAGAGAAATTGAGCTCCTGACCTTAATTAAAGACCAAGAATCTCGTTTGGAAATTTGCAAGCAATTAAAAGATAAAAATGCACTATTAATTAGGGATAATGAATGCATAATTAGACAAATCAACGTTTTTAAAACTCAAGAAAAACGTGAACAAGGTTTTGAAGTTGCTTTTGCTAAATCTCATCAAAACGAAAAATCATTAGAACGACAGATACGTGATCTAGCCGCATCCAAGATTGCTTTGTTGTCTCAAATAGAACAACTGAAACATGAACATAAACAACAAATTAACGCTCTTACTTTGGAAACTCAAAAAGCCAAGGCTGAGTTGTTAACTTGTCAAAAACAGTTCTCTGAGTACAAAAAGCATTCCACGAAACGAATAGATAACTATCTTGAAGAAATTGTCGACTTACAACACAAAATCAAAGAGTTTCGAAATGTTGTTTATAAACATGGTGAGTCAACCACAATTATTCAAAAGCTTACTTTTAAACCAAATCCAAATGGGTATGGACCGATTCTTGCTGATTACAAACCTAAGTTTTCAAACAGAGCATTCAAACCAAATCCTGAAGTTTACAGTGTAGAACATAGAATTGATGATTCAATTATGACTGTTGTTGAATATAATCGCATGGAAGAATTAGTTGCAGATGACGAGAGTCGGTCAAAAATGGAAAATGTCGTTTATAAGAAACCATTTAACTATTCAAAAGCCGTAGCTTTTGTCACACAACAAGATACTTCTAACAAACCTTTGGTTATCACACCAGTTTCTGAAGTTAGTCCCCAACACAAAGGTGCACAAATTAATGGTCCTTTACCGCCACTTAGTGAAGTTAAAACAAAAGCCGAAAGTTGTCGCGTTATAAAATACTTTGACACTTTCTTATCTGACCTCAAAATTTTGGAACGTGAGATTGAATTTCATTATGAAATAAAAGTTGAACATTTTCAATCGCCTCTGGAGCGAGAACAAAGAGATATTCTTCAGAAAAGACTTTTACCCCATGTAAAAAATTTGAAAACCTGTGCACTATATTGGGAAAGGGGTTTTCACAAGGAACTTGGTCTCATGAAAACAATTTTCAAGAAAACAGAAACATCGATTTCAAATACTAAACGTAAAAAGAAATTATTAAGAAAAGATGTTGATCGACTCTTGAAAGATGTTATCTGTGATGATATCAATAATCTTGTGTTATTACAATCTGTTGCATATGCATCTGATCATATCTCTACTGATTCTGTTGATATTGTTGAGAATACTGATAATGTGCCTCAGATCGAGTCTTTAAAAGTTGAAAATGAACGACTGTTAAACGAGCTTTCAAATTCAAAACGTCGTCTTCAATGGTGTCAAAAAGATTGTCAAAATCGTGAACTTGCTTTGCAAAACAAAATCAACCAGTTGCAATCCAAAATGTTTAATCCAAAATTTGAGCAACTGGATGATCAAAACGCGTCTTTGAAATGTCAAATCTCAAAATATGAACAAGAACTTATAAAAGTTAAAAAGGAATATGGTGTCATATTTGATTTACTCAAACAGACTCGTGATGAAGCATCAAACGAACTTGATCATTATCTTGCACACACTAAAGAAGTCATGAATTTTGCTGGAAATCTTCGTTCTGAAAATCAAGATTTGGTGCACACTATCTTTAAGTTAAGAGAAATGTTAGGAAAGTATGAACAAGTTTAGCCTAGCATCATTAAGATAATTGCGCTTGTAACAGTTAGCAAACGTGAATCCAGAATGCCTACTGACAAACCACAAGATACTAATGTGCTTCCCTCTACTGAAACAGGAATAATTGCCTTTTTTCCTAATGTACGCACTTCACAGCCTAAGAGCAATACAAGGAAGAATAGGAAGTTGCGACCTAATAAAAGAACAATAAAGAATGCTGAAGTAAAAGAACACCCTAGGACTTTGAATAAGACTCATGTTGCACCCACTTTAGATATTGCGTCTGACAAATGTAATGGAAAAAGTGTTGTAACGAATGCTAAACCTTTAAGTACTTTTGATATTCAGTCTGATGCTTCTTGTGTTATTTGTCGTAAAAGTATGCTTTCTGATTGTCATGAAAAATGTGTTGCTAGAGCTATGATGAGTGTGTAAATACTCATCATTTTTGTCTTATCTGAGCTGCCAAAACACTTAAAAACACTCAAATATGCAGCAAAATACAAAATATATCCAAGGATTGTATTTTATATTTTTCAGATGCAAAATGTTTAAAATCAGATGAAAAACGAGCTAAGTTTGCATAATTGGCAGTTTCAGTCCCTCAACTTTCAAATCTTGACAAAATCAGTCCCTGAGCATTTGTTTTGAAATAAAAGTCAACCCAAGTCTTTTCAGAATCAAAATTTATCAAAAATGATCCGTGGGTAAAAAGTTTGGAGAATTTACAAGTTTTGTCCTTCAAGTTTCAAAATTGGCAAAAATAGTCCTTGGAAGTTTAAAAATGGAAAATTATCTTTTATGGTCCTTGTACTAATGAACTTGGCAAGTTTGGCCCTTTTGATAAGTTTGGGAAAATTACATTTTTGGTCCCTCAAGAATTGGTGAATTGCAAGAATGGTCCTTGTGTTAATAGCTACAACCAAACGGATCCTTTGTATTATTGAGCCAGTCCAAAAACAACCCGTGACCCCCCAACTTGAACCCTTCCCATTAATATAACCCCGGTCAAACCAAGTCTAATCCCGCCCCTTGTTTCCCTCCTTTTTCCACCTTCTTCACCAACTGCCTGCAAACCACTCACCTCAACCATTCCTCCAGCTCACATACCACCACCCTTATCACTCCACCTTCACAAACCAACAAGGAGCATTAATTGCTTCTTCTTCTTTGCACTCAATCCTCCCCCAGTTGCTATACCCTTTTTGGCGCCAAAATCGAATCTACGGCTAATATCAACTCCAATAATCCAATGGCCCAGATAAGAAGTGGGAAATGCTCAGAAGACACGTGGGAGCACTTTTGTTGAATAAATAGAAGAAGAGAAGGAGGAGAGAGTAGTAGTTTTTAGTTCTTATTTTTCTTTCATGTCGACTTTAATCTCAATGTCTTAAATTAGTTCTAAATGTGTAATTTCCTTCTGTATTGTACTAAGCTAAACCTGTTTTATCAGTTGTAATTTAATTTCAAGTGTTAATTTGAAGTTTGAACCAAAATCTTGTTTTTATATTCCCTGTTTTAAAACCAGTATCAAGTGTGCTAAATCCAGGCTTCAAATAGCCTATTTAGAACTTAGTTGAGCTTATTACAGCTTCATATAGCTGTTAGTAAGCTAAATTTTCATTTTTAAGCTAACTCTCATATTGGTCAACAAAAGTCAAACTGGAGCTTCATTTGGAAATGGTTATGACATTGGTTGACGCAGAGCTGGTTGTGGGTTGGATTTGGTTAAAAATAGGGTAGTTTGGTTCTGGTTTAAGCTGCAAATAAGCTGTGGCACTTGTGAGTTTTTGTTTCTCTCTCTATAAACTGATATAGTCTGCATAAATCGTTTGAGTTTGAATCTGTGGGTAGAATTAGTTTTTATCTGTTCATTAAACTGTTATTAGGTTATATTGATTCAGTTTTAGTGTTAGCATAAGCTAGATAATCATTTAGGTAGAGTAATTGCAAAACAGTTATAACTAGTGTTTGGCATAAAGTAGTAATATGAGATTCAGGTTAAGTCAGAGGTTAATATTAGTTGCTTTAGTCACTTTTAGGCATATTAGAGTCATATTGGTCATTAATTTGCTTCCATATTTCATTTAAGTCAAAATCAACTTAAATCTGTCCTAATTTCAAATCTGTTAAGGATTTTTTAAGATCATAAGCTTGAATTAGGTTTAGATATTAGTGGAGTAACATAAAATAGTTTTAGTTTAGCTTATTACATCACATTCAGTTCATAACATTGAATCAAAACTCATTTTGGTCAAATGCAATTTCTGTTTCAAAAGTCAAAAGTGAGTTAAGTCAGTTTTTGCCAATCTTTGTTGATTTTTCATAGCTTTAATTCTGGATCAATTTTGTTGAAAATCTGGGACAATTAAATTCAGTTGGTCAAGAGTTGGAAACTGATTTTTGTGAAATTTTAGTAAATCTCTATAAGCTCTAAATCAGCTGCTCAATAAGCTGAAAACTGCCCTGTGCACACTAAGCATACACTGAGTTGTGTGCATGCAACTTGTAGGCCCTGCACAAGCTTCAAATTAGCTTTTTAGTGTCTGAAACTTGGTCTAATTGTTCTTCAGTTGGTGGTCTTGAGTTCCTCAGTTCTGGTTTCCAGTTTGGTTCAATAAATAAGCAGATACAGTAGCTTAAAGTAGGTAGGATTAAGTTGTTCTCATTTGAAAATTCAATCTAGTCATATCTTTGTAGCCTGCACTCTAGAAGTTTAGAATAATTGAAACAGGTTGGTTTTAAGTAATATTAGCATAACTTGGGAGCTTAGATCATTTGGTGCTTTGTTGAAGCTTATAGCTTATTTTTAAGTGCTTATTTATAAGAACTTTTCACTACAGCTTCATAATCTTACACATAAGCATAGTTTTTTATATTTTTTTATAGATTTATAATATAATTTTAGACTTTTCTTGTATTTTTCATAATTTTTCATCTCTGTTTGCTATTTTTCTTATTTTAAATCAGTTTTTAAGACTTTATAAATAGCTTTTAATAAAAATAAATCAGAAAATCTTCAAAAAAAAAAGTTTTCAATTTTCCTAGATTAAGATAAATATAAAAAGCCAAAAAAATATTTTTTTCATAATTTTCCTAGTTTAAATAGTAATTTTTAGCAATTTAATTAGTTTTAAATAGTTTTTAAATCATAGAAATTAGAATATAAATTAGAAAAATACAAAATTAGTTTTGAAAATTCCCTTTAAGTTATTTTAGATTTTTGAAAAATAGTTTCACAATTTTCCTCTTTAATTTCATAATTTTTAGTATTTTAATTTAGTTTTAAAGTTAAAATTAGTTTTTAATTCAAATTTATAATAGAAAAATCAAGAAAATCCAATTTTAAAAATAGTGATAGCATTTATTTAATATAATTTAGCTTTTTAATTTTCTTTCTCAGATTTTTCCTTTGTCATCTAGTATTATCATACCCCATTTCCTGTTCAATATCACCCGATCACTACACGTTTAGCTATTCAGTCGCACAGCTCGTTGGGACTTAACGACCTGGGGAAACACTAAACTCTCCTGGACTTAATTGCTTTGGTTTTAGACTGTTTGACTTTTATTACGGTTGACCATTCACAAGTGGTTGACTTGTGTAATAAACCTGACCGTTTGGGACCGATCAAATTTTGGCGCCGCTGCCGGGGAGCTGTGCTAATAATCTTACGTTTAGCAGATTAGTGATTTGAATATTCACTCCTTATTCATACCATCTATATATGTTTATATTTTCTTATAAAAATCCAAAAATGCAAAAACATCTTAAAAACCATAAAACCCAAAAAGATTCTTCTTTCCCCATTTTCATAATTCCCTTGACTCTGAGATTTCTTAGAGTTAACTCTAGTGTATGCGCACTCGCTCTTCTAGGTCTGTGAGCCCATTTCGTGAGCTTGACAGGATTCCAAGAAGGCGTATCCGTAGACGTTCTGCCCCATCAGTCGGATCTGAGATCCGAACTGCTCGCATTACTTCCGTTATCATGGCGAAAGAACGTCCTATGTGCGAGCTTCTCCAGGCACCCATCGATGGGTATGGAGATGCTATTGTTATCCCAGCCATTGTGGCTAAAAATTTTGAACTCAAAACCGGGTTACTAAATCTTGTAACCTCAAGTCAATTCTATGGTTTTGAGAGGGATGATCCTCATGCTCATATTCGATGGTTTAACAAGATTGCATCTACCATCAAATACAAGAATGTCCCTACAGATGCTGTCAAACTTCTTCTATTCCCATTTTCCCTCGAGGGACAAGCCCGGATTTGGCTTGAAAAACAACCCCCTCAATCGATCGAAACATGGGAAGACCTGGTGAAGAAATTTGTGAACGAGTTCTATCCACCTTCTAAAACCACGAGTCTTAAAAACGAAATCATCAAGTTCACACAAAAGTTTGATGAATCCTTCAGTGAATCGTGGGATTGTTTTAAGGAGTTGCTCCGCAAATGTCCTCACCATGGTTTCTCCGAGTTGATGCAACTCGATACTTTCTATAATGGAGTGAGTCAATCTGATCAAGATTCTCTCAATTCCTCCGCCGGAGGAAATTTCTTGAGCAAAACTGTAAAAGAAGCATTAGCGATAATTGAAAACAAGTCTAAAGTCCGCACTGCACGAAGCAAACCGGTTGTTTCCCAAGTCAGTGTTGGTCCTTCTGCTTCATCGCCCGTGAGTCAATCTAGCACCGATGCTAAGATTGACAAACTCACGGAAGCAATTCAAGCTTTGGTTCTCTCCAACCAAAAGAAAGTTTATTTTCCACAAACTTCACCTCCTGCTGAAGTTAAGAAAGTGGAAGTATGTGTTACTTGCGGTGGCCCCCATGCCTATTACAACTGTATGGCCACCGATGGTAACCCTTTTGAAGCAAACGCTGTGGGCGGGATTTCCAATTCAGGAGGCAACCAATACCGTGCTCCTATGGACCCGAACCACCGTCCTAACCACTACCCTGGACCACCCGGTTTCAACCAAAACCAAAACCGTAATCAAAATCAGAATAGAACGAACCAAGGTTTTCAAAACCAAGGTAATTTTAGTCAGAATAACGGTTTTCAAAATCAAAGTCAAATTTCCAAAACCAAGGAAATTTTAATAGAAACCAAGGTCAAGGAAATTTCAACCCAGGGTATTTTCATGGCAATAATCAAGGAAATTTCCAAAATCAAGGCCCTAATCCAAACAATAGAGGCCAAAATTTTCCTACACAAAATCAAGCCATTGTTTCAACTGGACCATCATCTGATGAGTTGTTGAAGCAATTCATGAAATCCCAAGAGGAAATGAATAGGTTGTTGGTAAGCCAGATTTCTGACATTAAGAAGTCTTTAAATGATCGACCCTCGGGCTCAGGTACTTTACCTAGCAACACGATCGCTAATCCGAGGGGCGATGCAAAGGCGATCACAACCAGAAGTGGTGCTTCATATGATGGACCCGCTATTCCTACTACCTCTTCTTCTTCTCTCCCGAAGGTAGTGGAAAGTGAACCTGAGGCGACAAAGGACCAAGTGCAACCCACTAGCTCTCAGAGCACAGCACATGTCCATCCTCAAGTTGTCCCGAAACCCAAATCCAAACCAGGAGTTATTTTTGAACCTCCAGTTGAAAACCCCAAATCCAAAACTTCTATTCCTTACCCATCACGTTTAAAGGAGCAAAAGCTCCGCGAAAAAGCCAGTCATCAAATGGAAATTTTTTTTCAAAATTTCCAAGAACTACATTTTGACATAAGCTTTGTGGATGCTATCATGCTGATGCCCAAGTTTGCATCAACTCTCAAACACATGTTAAGCAACAAGGAAAAACTGTTTGAAATGGCTAAAACTCCTCTGAACGAGAACTGCTCAGCAGTTCTGTTAAAGAAGCTTCCTGAGAAGCTTGGAGATCCTGGAAAATTTCTTCTACCTTGTGTTTTTCCAGGAATGATTGAATGCTTTGCCCTCGCCGATCTTGGTGCAAGCATCAATCTGATGCCTTATTCAGTATGGAAGAAACTTTCTCTTCCAGAACTTATTCCTACCTGCATGACTCTTGAGCTTGTAGATCGTTCTATATTGCGTCCTCTTGGCATCGCCGAGGATGTATTGGTGAAAGTAGGAAAGTTCCATTTTCCAGCTGACTTTGTGGTTGTTGATTTCGATGCCGATCATCGGGTTCCCCTCATTGTTGGACGAGGATTCCTGAGAACGGGCCGTGCTCTCATTGATGTATTTGAGCAAGAAATCACATTACGTGTGGGTAAAGAAGCTGTCACCTTTAACCTTGATCAAACTTCGAGGTACTCCGCAAACTATGATGCTGAATCGATTAATCGAATCGATGTAATTGATATTGCTTCAGAGGAGTACTCTCAAGAGTTTCTTGGTTATTTTCATAATTCTATGAGTGGGGATCCCACCACATCTTCTCAACCAATTATTGCCGATTCTTCCCCCTCTCTTACTCCGTTTGAGGGAGGTGACTTCTTTTTAGAAGAGATCGATGAGTTTCTGGCTAATGATGAATCGATTCCGCCGGGAATTGATGATGGTGTTTATGATTCGGAAGGAGATATCCTTTATCTTGAGCAATTGTTAAATGAAGATCCATTACCGTCACTCCCTCCGAAAGAGACCACGATTGAAGAAATCAAATCCGTACAAACATCTACTGAAGAATTTCCCGAGGTTGAACTTAAGGACCTACCTCCTCATCTCGAGTATGCATTCTTGGAGGGTGATGATAAATTACCCGTCATAATTGCTAAGGACTTAACTGAGGAGGAGAAGACTGCTCTCATAAAGGTTTTGAAGTTGCACAAGCAAGCAATTGCTTGGAGACTCTCCGACATCAAGGGTATTAACCCTGAATTTTGTACGGACAAGATTTTATTGGAGGATGATTTCAAACCAGCAGTCCAACATCAGAGAAGGGTGAATCCTAAGATTCATGAGGTTATCAAACAGGAGGTTCTCAAACTTCTTGATGCCGGTTTAATTTACCCGATCTCTGATAGTCCTTGGGTCAGTCCCATCCACTGTGTTCCAAAAAAGGGTGGCATAACTGTTGTCACAAATGAAGAAAACGAGTTAATTCCAACTCGATTGGTTACGGGATGGCGTGTGTGTATTGACTATCGCAAGTTAAACGAAGCCACCCGTAAAGACCATCTTCCTCTACCCTTCATGGATCAGATGCTTGAGAGATTAGCAGGGAACGAATACTATTGTTTCCTTGATGGTTTCTTGGGGTATTTTCAGATCCCCATTGATCCATAGGATCAAGAAAAGACCACATTCACCTGCCCATACGGAACTTTTGCCTACAGACGTATGCCTTTTGGCCTATGTAACGCTCCTGGCACGTTCCAACGATGTATGATGGCAATTTTCCACGACATGATCGGGGAAACAATGGAGGTGTTTATGGATGACTTCTCGGTCATTGGGGACTCATTTCAAACATGTCTCTCCCATTTAGAAAAAATGCTAAAACGGTGTGAAGACACCAATCTTTGTCTAAATTGGGAGAAGAGCCATTTTATGGTCAAGGAAGGAATTGTCCTAGGCCATAAGATTTCAAAAAACGGGATTGAGGTTGACAAAGCGAAAGTGGATGGCATTGCCAAATTTCCTCATCCTACTACCGTCAAAGGTATTAGGAGTTTTTTAGGTCATGCCGGTTTTTATCGCAGATTCATACAAGATTTTTCTAAAATCGCTCGGCCTATGACTCATCTCCTTCAGAAGGATGCTCCATTTATCTTCTCACCTGAGTGCATCGAAGATTTTGAAACATTAAAGAAAAATCTTACGGAAGCACCCATTCTCGTTGCCCCCGACTGGGATTTACCTTTTGAACTCATGTGAGATGCAAGTGATTTTGCTATCGGTGCAGTCCTGGGGCAACGTAAAACCAAGCATTTTCAGCCTATCCACTACGCGAGTAAGACTATGACTGAAGCTCAAACCCATTACACAACTACAGAAAAAGAATTATTAGCTGTGGTGTATGCGTTTGAGAAGTTTCGGCCATACCTAATCTTGACCAAATGCGTGGTGTATACGGATCACTCAGCTCTCAAATATCTCTTTGCAAAACAAGATGCAAAGCCGAGATTGCTCCGTTGGGTTCTCCTCTTGCAAGAATTTGATATCATTATACGTGATAAAAAAGGAGCTGAGAACCTGGCTGCTGATCATCTGTCCCGTCTAGAAAACCCTCACCAGGATGTGTTCGAGAAAAAGGAAATAAACGAAACATTTCCTCTCGAAACACTCAATTTGGTTTCTTTTCGTGGAGACTCTTCTACCCCATGGTTTGCTGACTTTGCAAATTACCATGCGGGTAACTTTGTGGTGAAAGGGATGTCGTCCCAACAGAAAAAAAAATTCTTTAAAGATGTAAAACATTACTTCTGGGACGACCCCTACTTATTCAAAATTTGCGCGGATCAAGTCATCAGGCGATGTGTGTATGGTCAGGAAGCCAATGACATTCTCAAGGCTTGCCATTCTGGACCTACTGGGGGACATCATAGCCCCAACTACACTGCCAAGAAGGTGTTTGATTCCGGATTTTATTGGCCCACGATTTACAAGGATGCCCACGAATTTGTCAAAACCTGTGACGCTTGTCAACGTCATGGAAATATCTCACAAAGAAATGAAATGCCGCAAAAAGCCATTCAAGTGTGTGAGATTTTTGACATCTGGGGCATTGACTTTATGGGACCATTTCCTTCATCTCGAGGAAATAAATACATACTCGTGGCCGTTGACTATTTGTCAAAATGGGTTGAAGCAAAAGCTTTGCCTACCAACGATGCCCGAGTTGTTGTGAAATTCTTAAAATCTCTTTTTGCTAGGTTTGGAACTCCACGAGCTATAATCAGTGATCGTGGTACGCATTTCTGCAATGACCAGTTTGATAGAGTCATCCAAAAGTATGGTGTAACTCACCGTCTCTCTACTGCGTACCACCCCCAAACAAGTGGGCAAGTGGAAGTTTCTAACCGAGGTATAAAAAGAATTCTGGAAAGGAAAGTAGGCGAAAACCGTGCCTCTTGGTCGGATAAGCTAGATGACGCACTCTGGGCCTTCCGTACAGCTTATAAAACACCCATCGGGTGTACTCCATACAAGCTAGTGTACGGAAAGGCGTGTCATCTGCCGATTGAGCTTGAGCACAAGGCATACTGGGCCTTGAAACATGCCAACTTCGATATTCAGACAGCTGGTGATCACCGGAAAGTTCAAATGAATGAATTAAATGAACTCCGTGATCAAGCATACGAGAACTCTTTGATCTACAAAGAAAAGACAAAGAAGATTCATGACTCCAAAATCAAGAACCGCGTTTTCAACGTCGGTGATCGAGTCCTTCTTTTCAATTCAAGATTGAAGATTTTCTCAGGAAAACTAAAATCCCGCTGGTCTAGACCATTCACCATCACTAAAGTATTTCCTTATGGAACTATTGAGTTATCTCAACCCGATGGTCCAAATTTTAAAGTGAATGGTCATCGATTGAAGCACAATTTTGGAGAGGACATTCCACCTGTGGTTGTCCCGGATCTACAAACTTTCCCCATGAACAAATGAATGCGGGGATCGAGTCAAGCTAGCGACTCGGGAATCAAAAACAGTAGCACACTATATGGGTTTTCACCCATATTTCTGACTTCTTTCTACTTTCTACCACCCTAGTGGCGGGGAGTTGCCCCCCCGCTGTTCTATATAAAGTTAAAAAAAAAAAAAATGGAATGGCCGTAGTATTTCCCTTTTACGTTCTATGTTTCGGCATAACCGCCGGTACTTTGAATATTGAGGGCAATATTCATTTCTAGTGTTGGGGGGGGGGGAATTCTCACGAATTTTATCATGTAATTATACCACCCAATTCCCCCATTTTTGGCCAATTTATTTTTTTTGAGTAAGTGTTTTGCACTTACTCAGGTTACGGTTACCAGTCCGCCATGTCTAATAAACAAAAGGATTGGCTAATCCAGGAGCAAACGGCTCTTGGTAAAGATATCTCAAATCCATTGACGGCTTGCAATTTGCCCAAAATTGTATGGTGTTCAGCTCACCATATCTTTAATTAGTGAAGAGTTGGCTAGCCCGCAAGTTTATGGCTTGTGGTAAAGGCAGTTGGAAAACCATAATTGGTAATCGACTCACCAAAGATATTTTATCTAAGAGTTGGCTAGTCCAGAAGCAAACGGCTTCTGGTAAAGACAAATCAAAACCGTTGAAAGCTGGTGATTTGCTCCAAATCATTTGGTTATCATTGTACCAAGGTTCTTACTTGAACTGAAACAATTGGCTACTCCAGAAGTAATGGCTTTTGGTAAAGAGATTCAAATCCATTAAGTTTTCTCAAAAGATTGCTAGGGACTAGCAATAGTTTAGTGTGGGGGATT
This sequence comes from Chrysanthemum seticuspe, assembly GCA_019973895.1. Lineage (NCBI taxonomy): Eukaryota > Viridiplantae > Streptophyta > Magnoliopsida > Asterales > Asteraceae > Chrysanthemum > Chrysanthemum seticuspe. The sequence goes on from BPTQ01000006.1 coordinate 31,145,602, forward strand.
GATGAGTGTGTAAATACTCATCATTTTTGTCTTATCTGAGCTGCCAAAACACTTAAAAACACTCAAATATGCAGCAAAATACAAAATATATCCAAGGATTGTATTTTATATGTTTCAGATGCAAAATGTTTAAAATCAGATGAAAAACGAGCTAAGTTTGCATAATTGGCAGTTTCAGTCCCTCAACTTTCAAATCTTGACAAAATCAGTCCCTGAGCATTTGTTTTGAAATAAAAGTCAAACCAAGTCTTTTCAAAATCAAAATTTATCAAAAATGATCCTTGGGTAAAAAGTTTGGAGAATTTACAAGTTTGGTCCTTTAAGTTTCAAAATTGGCAAAAATAGTCCTTGGAAGTTTAAAAATGGAAAATTATCTTTTATGGTCCTTGTACTAATGAACTTGGCAAGTTTGGCCCTTTTGATAAGTTTGGGAAAATTACATTTTTGGTCCCTCAAGAATTGGTGAATTGCAAGAATGGTCCTTGTGTTAATAGCTACAACCAAACGGATCCTTTGTATTATTGAGCCAGCCCAAAAACAACCCGTGACCCCCAACTTGAACCCTTCCCATTAATATGACCCCGGTCAAACCAAGTCAAATCCCGCCCCTTGTTTCGCTCCTTTTTCCACCTTCTTCACCAACTGCCTGCAAACCACTCACCTCAACCATTCCTCCAGCTCACATACCACCACCCTTATCACTCCACCTTCACAAACCAACAAGGAGCATTAATTGCTTCTTCTTCTTTGCACTCAATCCTCCCCCAGTTGCTATACCCTTTTTGGCGCTAAAATCGAATCCACGGCTAATATCAACTCCAATAATCCAATGGCCCAGATAAGAAGTGGGAAATGCTCAGAAGACACGTGGGAGCACTTTTGTTGAATAAATAGAAGAAGAGAAGGAGGAGAGAGTAGTAGTTTTTAGTTCTTATTTTTCTTTCATGTCGACTTTAATCTCAATGTCTTAAATTAGTTCTAAATGTGTAATTTCCTTCTGTATTGTACTAAGCTAAACCTGTTTTATCAGTTGTAATTTAATTTCAAGTGTTAATTTGAAGTTTGAACCAAAATCTTGTTTTTATATTCCCTGTTTTAAAACCAGTATCAAGTGTGCTAAATCCAGGCTTCAAATAGCCTATTTAGAACTTAGTTGAGCTTATTACAACTTCAAATAGCTGTTAGTAAGCTAAATTTTCAGTTTTAAGCTAACTCTCATATTGGTCAACAAAAGTCAAACTGGAGCTTCATTTGGAAATGGTTATGACATTGGTTGATGCAGAGCTGGTTGTGGGTTGGATTTGGTTAAAAATAGGGTAGTTTGGTTCTGGTTTAAGCTGCAAATAAGCTGGGGCACTTGTGAGTTTTTGTTTCTCTCTCTATAAACTGATATAGTCTGCATAAATCGTTTGAGTTTGAATCTGTGGGTAGAATTAGTTTTTATCTGTTCATTAAACTGTTATTAGGTTATATTGATTCAGTTTTAGTGTTAGCATAAGCTAGATAATCATTTAGGTAGAGTAATTGCAAAACAGTTATAACTAGTGTTTGGCATAAAGTAGTAATCTGAGATTCAGGTTAAGTCAGAGGTTAATATTAGTTGCTTTAGTCACTTTTAGGCATATTAGAGTCATATTGGTCATTAATTTGCTTCCATATTTCATTTAAGTCAAAATCAACTTAAATCTGTCCTAATTTCAAATCTGTTAAGGATTTTTTAAGATCATAAGCTTGAATTAGGTTTAGATATTAGTGGAGTAACATAAAATAGTTTTAGTTTAGCTTATTACATCACATTCAGTTCATAACATTGAATCAAAACTCATTTTGGTCAAATGCAATTTCTGTTTCAAAAGTCAAAAGTGAGTTAAGTCAGTTTTTGCCAATCTTTGTTGATTTTTCATAGCTTTAATTCTGGATCAATTTTGTTGAAAATCTAGGACAATTAACTTCAGTTGGTCAAGAGTTGGAAACTGATTTTTGTGAAATTTTAGTAAATCTCTATAAGCTCTAAATCAGCTGCTCAATAAGCTGAAAACTGCCCTGTGCACACTCAGCATACACTGAGTTGTGTGCATGCAACTTGCAGGCCCTGCACAAGCTTCAAATTAGCTTTTTAGTGTCTGAAACTTGGTCTAATTGTTCTTCAGTTGGTGGTCTTGAGTTCCTCAGTTCTGGTTTCCAGTTTGGTTCAATAAATAAGCAGATACAGTAGCTTAAAGTAGGTAGGATTAAGTTGTTCTCATTTGAAAATTCAATCTAGTCATATCTTTGTAGCCTGCACTCTAGAAGTTTAGAATAATTGAAACAGGTTGGTTTTAAGTAATATTAGCATAACTTGGGAGCTTAGATCATTTGGTGCTTTGTTGAAGCTTATAGCTTATTTTCAAGTGCTTATTTATAAGCACTTTTCACTACAGCTTCATAATCTTACACATAAGCATAGTTTTTTTATATTTTTTTATAGATTTATAATATAATTTTAGACTTTTCCTGAATTTTTCATAATTTTTCATCACTGTTTGCTATTTTTCTTATTTTAAATCAGTTCTTAAGACTTTTTAAATAGCTTTTAATACAAATAAATCAGAAATTCTTCAAAAAAATAAGTTTTCAATTTTCCTAGATTAATATAAATATAAAAAGCCAAAAAAAAAAATTTTCATAATTTTCCTAGTTTAAATAGTAATTTTTAGCAATTTAATTAGTTTTAAATAGTTTTTAAATCATAGAAATTAGAATATAAATCAGAAAAATACAAAATTAGTTTTGAAAATTCTCTTTAAGTTATTTTAGATTTTTGAAAAATAGTTTCACAATTTTCCTCTTTAATTTCATAATTTTTAGTATTTTAATTTAGTTTTAAAGTTAAAATTAGTTTTTAATTCAAATTTATAAAAGAAAAATCAAGAAAATCCAATTTTAAAAATAGTGATAGCATTTATTTAATATAATTTAGCTTTTTAATTTTCTTTCTCAGATTTTTCCTTTGTCATCTAGTATTATCATACCCCCTTTCCTGTTCAATATCACCCGATCACTACACGTTTAGCTATTCAGTCGCACAGCTCGTTGGGACTTAACGACCTGGGGAAACACTAAACTCTCATGGACTTAATTGCTTTGGTTTTAGACTGTTTGACTTTTATTACGGTTGACCATTCACAAGTGGTTGACTTGTGTAATAAACCTGACCGTTTGGGACCGATCAAGCTACCTTGTCTCGTTTAAGGAATCCTAAGAATCGGAATACCTCTAGGCGCACTACTGCTTCTAAGTCTGTGCTTGGTAAGCCGCCTTCTTTAGATTCTAAGAAATGCATTAATGTCCCTGTAGCTCCAATATCAACTCCAAGGAATGTAGTACCACCTAGTGCATTCACTAAGACTAAAGCTAAGACTAGTTGGAGATGGCATAAATGGATACATAATACACTAGGATTTAAATGGATGCCTAAAATCATTGATGTGTGTATTTCGACTATAACTGCTTCAGAACCCTCTAACTCTTCGGGTTCCACATCTACTTCTATTCCATCTGTGTCGTCTATGTGTAATGCAGGTGATACAGATCATCCTTTGGATTGTTGATAGCGGGTGTTCCCGACACATGACAGGCAATCTTAAACTGTTATCAAACTTTATTGCAAAGTTCATTGGCACTGTCAGATTCGGGAATGATCACTTCGCAGCTATCATGGGCTACGGAGATTATATCAATGGCAATATCAAAATTAGCAGGGTTTATTATGTGGAAGGCCTCGGTCTCAATCTTTTTTCAGTCGGTCAAATCTGTGATGGAGACATGGAAGTTGCTTTTCGGGAGAAAACATTTTTCATTCGTGATCTACAAGGAAACGATCTTATGTCTGGCTCTCGCAATTCTAGTCTGTACACAATCTCAATGCAAGACATGGTTGCTTCATCTCCCATCTGTCTACTCTCAAAGGCTACATCTACAAAATCTTGGCTATGGCACCGTCGTCTCTCACATCTAAACTTTCAAACCATAACCAACCTTGCTCGACACAAACTTGTTGAAGGTCTCCCAAGATTCCGGTATTCCAAAGATCACCTTTGCTCAGCTTGTGAAAAAGGTAAAAGCACTCGTGCTCATTTTCCTTCAAAGGTGGAACACAACTCTCAGCATGTGCTTCATCTTCTTCACATGGATTTGTGTGGCCCGATGCGCGTGCAAACGATTAATGGCAAACGCTACATCTTGGTAATTGTTGATGACTACTCACGATGGACTTGGGTCTACTTTCTTCGAAGCAAAGATCAAGCTCCACAGATGATCATCACCTTTCTCACGAAAATTCAAGTTCAGCTCCGGAACACCGTCCGCCAAATCAGAACAGACAAAGGAACTGAATTTGTGAACCAAACTCTTCGAGAATTTTATGATAAAGTGGGAATTGAGCATCAAACATCTATTGCACGTACCCCGGAACAAAACGGAGTTGTTGAAAGACGAAACCGTACGTTAGTGAAAGCTGCAAGAACAATGTTAATCAATGCTAAACTTCCAGATTACTTATGGGCAGAAGCTGTATCAACTGCATGCTACACTCAAAACCGATCAGTGATTACAAAACGCCACAACAAAACTCCTTTTGAGCTTATCCACAATAGAAAATCGAATCTCAAACACTTTCATGTATTTGGATCCCTTTGCTACCCAAATAATGATCGTGATGACTTTGGAAAGCTCAAAGCCAAAGCTGATATTGGAGTCTTTATTGGATATTGTGAGAATTCTAAAGGTTACCGGATCTGGAATCGTCGTACAAAGCAGGTTATAGAAACGATTCATGCTAATTTTGATGAGCTTACTGAAATGGCTTATGAGCATAACAGCTTGGAACCCGGTCACAACCATTTAAACTTCCCTCTAACCCCATCATCAGCTGAACCAAGCCCCCAGCTTACTCGTCAACAGATGGAAAAGCTATTTGCTCCGCTGTTCAGTGACGATATTGATGAACGTGCTCCAGGTGTATCCGATGTTTTCGCTGCTCAACCTGATCATATTCCTATACCTGATACATCTGCTACAACAACTACGGTTGAAGAAGCATCACCAGTTGACTCTACAACAACAGTTGAACAAACTGCATCCAACGACGCTGAACCAGCTGATGATGTTCTGAATGAAGTACCCCCACCTGTAGATTTTGATCCAAATGCGTTCTTTAACCCGTTTGCTAATGAAACTGCTGCACCTGATGTCGCGGAATCATCTACAAGCCATTTGAATCCTCAAAATTTGCACAATGTATACCAACATCAACCCTCTACACATCGTTGGACAAAAGACCATCCTCTTAAAAACATAATTGGCAACCCGAATCAACCAGTCGTAACAAGACAACGTCTTCACACAGACGGTGAACATTGCATTTATGCACTCACTGTCTGCCACTCTGAGCCTAAAAACATTAAAGACGCAATGACAAAAGATAACTGGATTGAATCCATGCAAGAAGAACTCAACCAATTCAAACGTATTGAAGTATGGGAACTGGTTGAAAGACCAACAGGGGTCTACGTCATTGGTCTCAAATGGATTTGGAAGAACAAATTGGATGCTGAAGGGAACGTAATCAGAAACAAGTCACGTCTAGTGGCTAAGGGTTATAGACAGGAAGAGGGTATTGACTTTGAAGAATCATTTGCTCCGGTTGCTCGTCTTGAGGCTGTTCGGATCTTTCTCGTGTTCGCGGCTCATATGAATATAACGGTATTTCAGATGGACGTCAAAACTGCTTTTCTGAATGGTCAACTGAAAGAAAAGGTGTATGTCAGCCAGCCAGAAGGATTTGTTGATCCCGCATTCCCGAACCATGTCTACAAACTGAACAAAGCTCTGTACGGACTCAAAAAAGCTCCTCGGGCGTGGTACGATAAGTTATCATCCTTCCTCATTGCCAATAATTTTACCAAAGGTTCGATCGACCCAACTCTTTTCATACAATATCACGGGGCACATATCTTAATTGTTCAAATTTACGTGGATGACATCATTTTTGGGTCAACACATAAAAAATACTCAATCACTTTTGCAAAACTAATGCAGAAACATTTTGAAATGTCCATGATGGGTGAACATACGTTCTTTCTAGGACTGCAAGTTCATCAATCACCCCGTGGTATTTTTTTGAGTCAGTCCAAATATGCCCTTGAAATTCTTAACAAATTTAGAATGCAAACCTGTGACACCTATGCCACACCAATGACTCATACCAAGAAGCTAGAAGCTGATTTACATGGGAAATTGGTGGACCCTACCAAATACCGTAGTATCATTAGGTCTCTCATGTATCTAACAGCTAGCAGACCTGATATTGTTTTTGCCGTATATCTCTGCTCCCGTTATCAGTCGAGACCAACTGAAACCCACCTCTCTGAGGCTAAAAGAATCCTCCGATACATCAAGGGAACCATTAATTTGGGTATCTGGTATCCGAAGGATTCTAGTTTTGAACTAATAGCTTTTTCAGACGCTGACCACGCAGGATGCTTAGATTCACGGAAAAGTACTTCAGGAGCATTACAATTTCTTGGTGATAAATTGGTGTCATGGCAATCGAAGAAGCAGGATTGTACATCGATGTCCTCAACAGAAGCAGAATATGTAGCCATGTCGGCGTGTTGTGCTCAAGTCATTTGGATGAGAACACAACTCAAAGACTATGGTAACGTATTTGACAGAATCTCGATGTACTGCGACAATCGGAGTGCTATTGCGATCTCGTGCAACTCAGTTCAACATTCGAAATCAAAGCACATCGATCTTCGATATCATTTCATCAAGGACCACGTGGAACAGGGTACTGTTGAATTATACTTTGTGGGTACAGAATACCAATTGGCAGATCTCCTCACCAAAGCCTTAGCTCCTGCTAGGTTTATGGAGTTGGTCCACCAGATTGGTATGCGGTGTTTGACTCAAGAGGAACTGGATGAACTCTTAAAACATTCTTAAAAACCAGTCAAACACCAAAACCTCTTTTGTAAATATTTTTCAAAAACAAAATACAAAAATATAAAATCTGATAAAACAACAAAAATATTCTTCTATCTATATTTCTTTTAACATGGCAAGTACAATTCTTCCGTTAACACTCAAATCTTTCAAAATTCAGTATTTTCTCGATCAAGTGTTGAGGGGGAGAATGCTAATATTTTTCGGTTTCATAAAACCTTGTACTTGCATGTTACCTTATCACGGTTATTTCTTTAATAATGGTGGCCACATTTCTAGTTTACTGACACTCCTCGGACTAAAATTAATAAATTTTCATTATTTCTTAAGTTGAGGGGGAGTGTCGCCAAAATTCTTTTCCAAATATTCTTCGATTAGTAACCAAAATGGAAGTTATGGGCGTTGTATGTAAATGGTTTAGGTGGAGGGACTGAAACTGTCAAAAGCTCAAAGTATTTTTTTAATAAAACACTCCACCTAAACCACATTAACTCGTCACATTTAATTCTCACAACTACCATATCCTAAGCGTAAAAATCAACCCTCTAATCCGTGTTTTTGATCATCAAACTGTAAGTGTTTAACGTTCCTAACATGATTATAAACAAAGTTTTTGGATATCATAAACATCCAACGGTTGAATCTCGTTTTTTAGTAAGATTTGTGTTCTACGCGTAACATATGAACACAAATTCTTCATTTGAGTGTTAGTGGTTAGAATGGTTGTGTCAAAACGTTTATATAATCACATTGAAACCATTCCTATCTTTAAAACTCACCCAGAAACACGAATTGAATGTTCTTGATAATTATGGTTTATGCGTGAATTGGGTATTTTCAATATTGAGTGTTTTTGGTTAAAAAGATAGTTATATGATGTTGTTTTCATGTTTAATTGATCATATCTAGGCTCAAAAATTACCCAGAAACATCAATTGCCTTAAAATTGAAAACTAGGGTTTATGTTCATAAGTATTTGGGTATTTTTGATTCGCTTTGATTCTGATGTTAAAACCTGGATAGAACAACTCAATATGCTTCTTATACATCCCAGAAAAACTTTGGTACAATTCCCATGGTTGAATTGCTTACTCGTAATTCTTAAACTTTAGGGTTTAGGTTTACGCGTAACATGTGTTCTACGCATAACTGTTTGATTGAGTATTCATGTTTGAAGTTGATAAAGATTGAATGTATCTGTTAAGATTGGTGTTATGATGAACTTATTTCAGGTTTTCTACGTGTGAATATTCGGAATCAAGGTTACTTCCCATCTACGCATAAGGATCACCTTACGCGTAACATGTTACGCGTAAGAGAAATCTTACGCGTAACGTTTACGCGTAAGGTTCTACATTGGGGACTACGCGTATCCTGTGAAGGATATGCGTAAACAGTAACCTCTACGCATAAGGTTGACTCTTACGAGTAAGCCTTACGCATAAGGTTTCATATACGCTTACGCGTAAGCTCTACGCATAAGGTCCTCTTTTCCTACGCGTAATATTTCTTACGCGTAAGTCAAGAACCTACGCATAAGCTTATGCTTATGCGTATACTACTCCTGTTTACGCATAAGCTTGCCATTTCGACGCCTAAGCCTAGTTTTAACCTTAATTATGAATTGTTAGGCGTGCAAACTTGTAAATAAATAAATCATAACGCCACAAAACCAATAATGTCACTAATAAGCTTAATCGTTTAATAAGTTGTGAAAAATAAGTGAAAACCTGAACTTTAAAACTTAAAGTTAATCAACTCACGAAACTTATCACGACGTCTTTGGACTATTGGACAAACAAGTGACATTGGACTCGTAACAATCATTGACATATCACATTCAATAATTAGACAATAAAACCATCTGTTGACTAACGTAATGTCTTTCGATATGTTGGTTCTTTTGGCTAAATATCTTTCCGATCACAAAATGGCTGCAAATCAAGCAATCATCAATGCCCCAGCAGAGCTCTTGATGGCAAACACATTCCCAGCTGGATACGACAAAAGAATTGGCAAGAACAATCTCCGTGTCATCTTCAACAACTTCAAATGATCATAATCATCTTGCAGAATTGTTGTGGACATCCTTCTGCAACATCCATTCAAATTCATGCTCACAAAGTCATCCTGATGATGAGTATGATTCAATGGAAGAGGAAATAAAAGTTCATAAGACATTAAAGCAGAAAAGGATGGAATACCATGCTTCAACCTTTTCGGTTAATCAACCCGGTGGGGCAGGAGGGTCAAGTAATAGTCCTCCACTTATGGAAGATCCATTGCAAACATCTCTTACCCCATCCGATTCGGTTAATCAACCCGGTAAGGATCAGGGTGTCACTGTCACCACAAATGTTGAAATGAAGCAACCACAACAACAACTAAAACATCCGCAAAAAGAAAATCATGGTGAAGATGTGGAAATATATGACGAAGGAGATTACGATCATGATAAGGATGAAAGAGTCCCTGATGATGATAATTTGGCGGCTGAAGAGGAAATGATTCGAAAACAGTTAAAAGAAGCTGCTAGAGCTGAGAAGGAAAAGTTTAAGAAGGAATCAGACAACTACATAGTTGACAATCCAATACACAAACCCAACAGTCTTCTGAAACACCTCTTGACACTTCCACCAAACCCAAATCATCATCATCTCAATCATCACCTCCATCAACATAAGAAACATCTATGTCAACAACAAAATCTGTTAAGAAGGCAACTCCATCCAATGATTCGACAAATGGTTAAGCAGGTTATCACCACTACACAACAAGCTACACAACCACCACCATCTGATCAACCAAGGGATTCAAAAACCACACCACCAATGGAGAAAACCGTTGATCACTTTACATACACTGGTGGTGAGGATCACGACATACCTGAGCCCCAACCAGAACCTCAACCGAAATTTAGATCAAGTACATTACTGCACTCCTTGTTTTCATCCGCTTCAAATCAAAGAGCGTGTTGAAGTTCTCCACCTCGAGGTCGAATCTTACCTAAATTCTACACTTCATCGGAATCAATCAAGAACCTCAGTACAAAATCGTTCATAAACAAAAGTTTGGGTTTGTCTACCAAAGTGAAAATCATCATACTTGCTTCATGGCTTTCGATGAAATTCACCAAGTTCTATGACGCCACCCTGGAGATGGTTCGAGATGGATTGGCATATAGATTGAAGGACATTGAGTTGGGTATAATTCAGACGAAGAGATGGAATTCAAAGGATCGCAAGGATATTCGTTGATTTATCACTAGGATTGATGAATGTTTGATTCATCGGGATCAGATGCAACGGTTGGAGAGCTATGTGGGAGGATGACCAAAATTTCCGATTCTGACTTTCCAATGTCCTCAGAAAGTAGCTGATCGTCTGTAATCATTGGGTACTCTCTTGATTGTGATTTTGTTTGTTTGATTATCTGATAATGGTTTGTGCACACATAACAGTGTACAACCCATAGTTGTAATGAAAGGACCCTGTGGTACGCTTCAGTGCCACAATCCTTATAAAAGGAGCGAAAGCTTCTTACTTTTGAGTAAAACTTATCAAACCTTTCACTTTTCTAAGGCTTTGCTCAAAAGAACAAGTACTTCCCCTTATGATTTTCAAAACCTTAAAAGTTTATATCACTTGTTGAGGGGGAGTATTTGATTAAAACCTTTGTTCATAAATTGTTCTTCGTGATAATCTTCCCGCAAAACTCAAAATGGACATATTCGATATCAAAATTTGGTCAAAAATAACATTTATATGCCATTTTTTAGGGGGAGAAAAAAATTATGTGATAAGAAATATGTTGATTTGCTATTGAATCTTCGTGTGATAAGACTTAACCCATGAATTGACGAGCTCTGAAATGTCATAAATCGAAAAGATTTGTATTCCTAGACTTATCCGAGTAGATTGTACCTATTCGAGAAGCTCTAGATAGACATGAACTTTGACGGGTTTGACAACCTTTCGAGGTTTATCCACACCTTCAAGGTAGTTATTAGAGCTAGTTGTCACCTAAAAGCTGACAATGTAACTCTTTAACTATGCAACGTAACCGTGTCTCGCGGAGGATTGTCTATCTTGAGTCGATCAATTCAAAAGTGCGCGCTTTTCTCTCACCGTGCAAATTTCTGTCTAAACACTTAAGCACGTATAGAGGGGCAGGATTTTTGCAAAATGATAAAACTCTCACAGTGGTACAAAATGTTTTTCATTCACAAACACTTCGAGAGATTTTCATGAAAATGGTTTTATGGCAATGGAGTTATAAGGTGATTAAGGTTAGGAATAACCGTCCTATGATCCGCCAGAGCCGGAGGGATCTAACCAAGGACACCACCAATAGTTAGAATTAGAAGTCCTTAGGTATGATTATAAAAAAGGAGAAAATGAGAATCGGAGAAAGAAGGAGTTGAAGAATTAAAAAGAAAAGCAAAGAAAAGGGTGAAAAGAAATAGCCCTCCAGATTATTCAACTTAGGGCAGACACCGGGTTCAATTCATATGCTACTGGTTGTCACTTGATGACACCGGTATTGAAGATTAAAAGTCGTCATGGACCCAGTGACGCATGCACTAAACCTTCTTAACCACTTAAGTTTCTCTCAACAGAAGCGTGTTTCATTCTCACAGGGATCCCTACGTAAACTATCGGCTTTCTCTTAGAGATTGCTGGTATTGAAGAAGGAGACCCTCTCCCTAGTCTCCGCTCAGGAAAACCAAAGCGCACTATTGAGTCTAGAGCCACGAGATTCATCAAAAGATCTCTTAGGTACACTTGACATTTTATCGCTTGTCGTTCAACAATAAGAACGCAAGTGATACTTTATCGTGTCCTTCACAGATCTTAGCTATCTGTCAAGAACATTTATGAGAGGTTCACACAATTGTGTTCCTCAGTGATTGAATGGAAACTCCTGCCAGGGTCAACATCAAACAGCCCTGACAGCAGGTCACTTCGGTAACTCCTCGTGGATTACGCTTAGTGTGTCTCAAACGGTCTACAGTCGTGAGGTGATGCTTTGGTGTACCTCAGCGACTCATCTGAACTGTAGGTGTACTTCGGTACATCGTGTTATCTCACTTGTGGGACTCCAGTTCAGGAACGGCCTTTGTGAGAATTAGAGATGTGTTTTCAAACTATGCTGTTAACACCCTCGAAATTCAAACTTGTAAGTGCCGGAATCCGCTTATTACTAACCGTGTGTATGTTTTCCTCTTATGGAAGCTCTGGAGTGGACTGATCGTGCAGATTCTTTACATGCTCATACCAACATCATCACTAATGCAAGTTCTCTCAAAAGGCAACACAAAAGTCAGAAGGATTCTTTGTCAAGTCAAAGAATCTACAAAGTTTAAAGACTAAGAGAACTACATCAGTGCTGAAATCCAACGTTAAATGAGCGTGTGAGCATGTTGAAGAAAGACGTGGAGACACTGGAGCAATGAAGCAGATCTGATGCAGACAACAACAACATACTATCACTACCTTCACAAAGAACAAAGATCAAAGAACAAAGAAAATGATGACGTCATAGCAAAACTCTTCAAAGGAAACAATTTCTCTACACTGGGGAGATTGTTCGAATCAAGACACTTCTTCTCACAAGAAAGAATAATGTCAGAAGACGTCAAAGCTACTATTACATCAGCACCTACAACGTTTATCACTCTTTCATTCATCACCAACACTTAGGGTGAGTTTGTTGGAATCACTCCTAAACCTTAATTCAAGTGTTAGTGATTCATATGTAATAGTTAGCTTAATATGGCCTTTATGTTTGTTATTAAGCTAAGGCTTATGTAGAAGGCCCATAAGCCTTGGCCCAAGCCCATAAGAAGGGAAGGAGTCTAGATGTGTTGCCCTAGCTCCTTGCCCTATAAATACCTCTTGTAAACCTTCTATTGAAGGTTGGTTGTTCATTTTATTCATTGCACCTTACGCATAACTATTCTCATTCATACGTGGGTGTTTAACTTGTTCAACCGATCACTCTTAATCTTTCTTTCTTATATTGATGCTCGTGTTAAGAATATGGGAACCTAACAGTTTTAAAAAAGGGTTATCCTAATGCCTCTTATCACTTAGTTATTCCTAACTACACAAGTGTAGTCTCACTAGCGATCTCAGAATGCATCACAAAACAAGTTCTAGAATCTATTATACTACCGGTACACTCTCTAAGCATTAAAGGTGAATGTTTTTATTCCTAAAGATCTAAGGGGCGAACCTCACATTGTTTTGGTGGAACTTGAGTGGTAAACGGTTTTTTGTGGTAGTCATATAACTCCTATCCATGAGACGCTTTATTAAGACTAAAGTTTAGCTCTTACATGTCATAAAAATTTTTAAATTTGGTGCTAAAATTGTCCTAACAAATATTTCTCATAGTTTATTTCACAAATTACCAAGGACAAGACAAATAATCAAGTGAGTGAATAGTTTCTAAGTTCCCGTTTTATTCTCCCTCCATACACTTAAACTGAACATTGTCCCCAATGTTCCCCGAAAGTATCAAAGTTATGATAAAGGAAAGTAAGTAAGGAAAAGAAACTAGTACTCCCCTGATTAGCTCGGTAGGATCTGTGTGAAGTTGCGATTAAATTCTTTTTCAAAAAGAATGTATGAGTGAGAAAGCTCTATCCAATTTTGTGTTTCTTCTTCTTGCCAAATATAACCTGCACACTTAAGAAAAAAAATGAAACCTTCGCGTAAAATTAACGGTAAAACTATATATGACACAACTACACTAGAAAGCAAGTAAGATATAATGCTTGTGGAATGGATGTTTGCAGTTTTTCTAGAAAATTAAGACCTGAGAATTTTCAAAAATTTATAAGTAGCACAGAAAACAAAAAATTGTATAGACTATTTCTGCTTAACCTGACGTCGTCAGGCTTTAATCCTGACGCCCTCAGGTTGCCCTGACAGGAACTGGTCTGCTGCGTTTTCCTGGAAAAATTACATCTTTAAAACCTGGAAAAATTCCTGCAAAACATCCATTATGACTCGATACAAGCATTTGACTCTAACAAACACACATATATATCAATTTCACTAATTGTAATTCTCATGTTCATGTTCTTAAAAAACGTATGTGATCTTCCCTACACTTATCTCTTTGTAAAATACCTTTATATGTAATTAAGACAAGGTTAAAGACAAAATAAAGTATTTTTACAAAGTCAAACATGAGAGTAAACAATAATGAAAAAGATATACGATACACAAACAAGCAAACAATTAAGCATGGGTCGCCTCCCACGAAACGCTTTTCTTTATTTATGAGTCTTGTAGCTAGACTCGAAGTCGTGCTCCTATTTTCCACATACCTTAGATGCCCATTCGATTCCCTTAACTCTTCTTTCATCATGAATATATTCAGGGCCTAACTCTAGACAAGCTGTGTAGTAAACTTTGTTCTCCTAATCAACTTCAAAAGCCGGAATGTTGTCCACATCTAAATCATCAATACCTTTAAACCTTTTATTTTTGTAGGTCATTACATATTTAACACATTCTGCCCCATTTAAGAACTTGGCTATTACTTCCTCTTGATCATAAATCATTATGGATTCCTTAATAAATGGTCTCCCAAGTATCACATCTCCTAAGAATCCATCAATGATGCCCTTAACATCTTCCAAGATCATGAAATCACATCTATATATAAAATTACCTACAAAGACATGCAATCCTCTAGCTCTCCCAACATAGTTACTTACTTTCCTAGGGTAAAAGGGATCTCTCCTAGGCCTAAATTTCACTCATGATCCAATTGTAATAGAGCCTAGACATTATGTTCATGGGTGCCATATAATCTATGTAAGTGTGATCCCTATATAAGTACCCAATCATGCACGGTATCTTAATGTTTCTAGGGTCACCCTTTTTTTATGCATGGCTCGAAAGGTGGCCGCGGGTAGTTAACTACGTTATATTGATAGGCAATTTCCTTTCCATTAGGGTATGACTTGAAATACTCTTTAAGTTCCTCTTCCTCACTACCCTCCATTATTTCTAATACTTTATAATCTTCTTCCCCAATTTCATCATCCGAATCATCGCTCATGGTTGAATCACTATCTAAAGTACTAGTGGATTCCTTAAGGGCTTTCTCAAGTGCACTTTCAATTATCCTATTCAGTTTCTTAAGTTCTCCAATTTCACTAACGATACGAGCTCGAAGTTGGTTGGCAAAAGTCGGATCAAGTGGTGGGTTTTGTGGTGGATTGTTGTTTGATGGGGGATTGTTGTTTGGTGGGTTATCACCCTCCATGATGAAAAGTGATGAGGCTACGAACAAAGTCACGAAGAAGGGGGATAAACTACAAGGAAGCTAATGAAAATGAGAAAAAATCTTACTTTATAGGAATCAAGCAAGGGAACCTAAACGAGATAAAGATCTAACTAGCTATTCTATTCCCCGTCAGCGGCGCCAAAAACTTGATGCGCGTACGAAGCGCGTTCGGGGTCAAAGGAACTTCCTTTTCTTCGAGCAAGTTTTTCAACCACCTAGGCAGTGAACCTAATCGTTGTAGTGTAGTATTGGGTAAGCCTCGGGGATTGATATCGTTCTCTAGGGGAATAGGAATGCTAGCAAGAAATGTATGACGAGAAGGTGGGGGTTGAGGATTATTATTATTATTATTATTTTTAATCTTTTTATAGGTTCTTTAGAAATCTAAGGTAAATATCTCGGGGCAATTGGTTTGGGGTGGTACTTCTACCGATTACTTCTACTTATCTAATTTATCTAATTATCTAATACTACGGGTAGTCTTATGTCTAATTGATGTGTGCTCGTATGATGATTAAAAATGTGTTTACCTAGATACTATTACTCCCTAGTTATCTTTTATTGGTCGGTTGAATTGTCACACCTTATCTTAACGCGTTGTATTCCTAAGGTCGTATGGTATGCGTAGTCTCTAGTTCTTTGAGGTTATCTCTCGGGCATGACATACGAAATCGGCAAGCCTAGGCTATTTCATTCATAAGCCACACTTTCATAAAGCATACTCAAGTATTAAATACAACGAATGATGCCTAGTTGCACTCCTAAGCCAATTTACAATTAAGATAAGAAACAACCTAATAATAATCAATAACTAGGTTTCATAGATCTAAGCAAACACACAAGAAATTTAGCTAGACATGGTAAACAAGCAAGCATACACACAATCAATCGAATTAGGGATAGACATAATGTTACTTTGGATTAAAAGACTTATCTCGATGTGTAAAATAGGGTATGGGACCCTAAGATATTGTCCTAATCGGACTACAAACGAATTAGGGGTTTTTCTCCAAAAGTCTACCTCCCTAAATGCAGAAAAATCGAATTCTATATATAGATTTACACTTGCGACGGCGTCACCTTTTGCATGAGACACCGTCAGCTCGCCGTCATTAGGGTTTCGTCTTGGCCAAGTCATCGATGGGACAGCGTCACCATAGAGTTGTGACACCCTCAGTCTTCAGTTGGGACGTCGTCTTGATTCTGGATCTGGGCCGTCTGAGATGAAAACTCTGAGTGACGCCCTCCATATTTATAACGTGACGCCGTCAGGTTATGTGAGCAAAATTTCCACTGAGCCGTCTGGTGCATGTTTTGATCAAGTCTTTATAGAGGGATGGCGTCGCCCTTTAATTGGGACTCCGTCAGGTATTGTTTGATCAGCTTTGAGAGGCTTCGATCTTGACTTTGCCATTTTCTTCATGTATTTGCTCATTTTCGTCCAAATGTGCTTCATTCCAGCATTTTGCTTTCAAGAGACCTAAAAAGTGAAAAAGAACGAAATTAAGCAGCAACGGATATAAAAGTGGTCGATTAAGGGCTTAAATGACCCCCTAAAAGCGTACGTTTTAAATCCTTATCAAAAGTCCATTTAAATTTTTTGATATTTTACTTGAAATAACATAATTACTTTTGTTTCCAAAAATTAATTACTTAAAGTTTAAGATCCAACTTAATCAAGTCACAGCATGATTGATCACGAAGACAGTGGTAGACTGAAAGGTAGATAATGATTATCAATTGTATCTTGATGCAATTTTTAGATCTTCATACGACCTACAATTTGAAATTCATGTCACATTGTCCTATCTTTTCCCCGAACTCTGGTCGGACCATCTGCACGGTTTAGTCATCTAGTCAGAGGATGATGAAAAGTCTAAGGCGCTCGGATACTCAACCGACAATCCATCCATGACGTCAAAATGCCTAGGGTCTACACCAGGTTGTATAATGGGTGGGATTTCCTCATCTCAATTGGACAACAAGACTAAAAAGTTATAGGTATTTATGAAAAAGCGTGTCATAAATAACACATGCATATTTCTTATGATGGAATTTTGTCAAAATGGTTATAACTGTTTTTAAACTCTTTAAAAATAGATTTTGGCTTTTAACATTTTAAAACTATTTTTAACCCTTAAACCCAACGTGTACAATCATGCAATAAATTAAACACATTCGTACAACACACAATTATGTATAGCCTATCCAAAATCCTATAATTGTATCAGCGAGCCAACATTAATACAATGGTCATCTAGAGTTTCTCAAATTCTCCCACTTGACTTAAGATCCTAGTATCTTAGTCAAGCAGAGAATAAGCCTCGCCTCCATGCTCCATGCATCCAATTTTTAGGTCCATCTGTTAAATTTATATAGTTGAAAATATAATCCTATTCTAATACTTACAATTGAAATAGATACATAACATAAACTGAATATGATTACAACTTGGCATCGAGGACGAAATACCTAGATGCCTTAACGAGGGCGTAAAAACCAATTATGAAATAATTAAAACCGAGACAAACAAGCTATGGGCATAACGGACTACACACAATTAATAATAACATTTATTAAACTACTATTGGCTTGTTCATGATCAACTTTGCATGAGGTTGATCATGATATATGCAAAGAATTAAAATAATTAAACTAAACAAGCCGAACTGAATAATTAAATACAATGTTTAATTTCCATCTATTATCTTGATCTCATATACTTAGATTTGACAGATCTGTCGCAAGATCTATCAGAAAAAATACAGATATGAATAAATCGGAAAGTGTGACAAATTTTACAACATTTATTTATGCGCCATCTAGTCAGATCTTCGTTTGTGTTAACAAACTACATACCAGAATCCAACATGACTCATATTTGACACCATAACCATAAAACTCATGCTCAAAACTAACCACATATAGTTATAACCCATATAAGTGGCTCTGATACCACTAAAGGAAAATGTATGGTAAAATAAACTTTTTCATAGTAGTTTATCATAAAACTTGCAGCGGAAGACAACAAAACCTATGACTGTTTTCCACGAGTCGGCGATCCAGATACGATTTATAGCTAATCAAAATAAAACACGTAAAGATAGCTTACATGTTTGTTTGCAGTGTGATATCAACACGGATCACTGAGCTTAAAGAAAAGCTCCTTACGGTTTAGCACACTAGCCTTCGAACGATTACAACAGCGTGCTAGCGGTCAATCCAAGCAACTACAACACAAGATCTAATCAGTAACACACGAACAATATCTGTTCGTGTATGGATGTGTTTGGCTGTATGAAGCAAGATGGGAAAGAGGAGAGAACTTTAGGGTTTCTGAATTGCATACTGAATGAATAACAATTAACTCTTCTATTTATAATGCTTATTGGATAATTACCAAACTCAAAAAAATATAATCACCAATAATAAAAATAAGATAATTACAAAATTTGAAAAGATACTTATCTTTTCAAATAAGTTATCAAACAAGGCTCGACCCAGTCCACCACCATGGTGGTCGGTCGTACGCCCTATGTGGGCCCCACATGAGTTCACGGCCCATGCTAGGCTTTTAGCTCATTATCTCTTTAACTTAATTAAGTCCAATTAATGAAGCTCATCTTTCTTTCGTTTAATGGATCATTTATATATTTATAATAAATGTATAAAACTACAATCTCAAACTGTTATGTGCGACCCAATAGATCATATATTAATGCGAATATTTAATTTTCGTTATATCATGTACATAATCCTACAGGTTCTTCTATACTCTTGTTTCTCACGTCCTACAAAAAAAAATAGACCCAAAATAAGAAGTGTGTAGAAAGTGGTAATTATTACCTATAATTGGCATAAGTTTACTATGTTGCAGAAATGGTCCCTCAAGTCTCATTATCAAGGTTTAAGCCACATATAACTTTCTATACTTATTTTACTCATCACTTGACTTTTATGTTTGACCTTCAACTTAACTTTCTTTGACTAACCAATATAAGTCCAAACAGTCGTAACAAGAAAACAAAATCACTCTTTTTCGGATTACGAGACCGGGTACCTATCAAAGTCTTGGTTTTGTACCAAGATAACTATTTAGCTTTCGTGTTTTCATCGCTCGAATTGCAGGGAAGTATCAGCGAGTATTATGTTTGGCCCAAGCACGCTTATAGGTTAGGTCATTAGGGTTCTATGTATTATATATATGGATTAATAAAGTATAACACCTCACGGGGTATTCATCATTCAACATATTAGACGATTGATGATGATTTTATTAGTGGCCAAATCCAGACATCGATACACGTGATGATTAGTTGGGTGACCAAGAAAAGTAGATTGAATGGCACGCGGTTCTATTTTGTGATTGGTGTGATATAGGGGTAACAAAGACAACCAAAAACACGAAGGCCGTCATAATGCGGGTTGGGTGGTAAGTCAGGCATGAGGTGTTTCATTGTTGATGGCGGTGAAGGGTAGGTTATTTAAAAGGTAAACAACCATATGACGAGCTTCAAACTAAAAAGGTAGGGGGCAAGTGTGCTTGAAATAAAAGGGTATAAATGAGGTTATTAATGGCGCGTATCATACGTTCGTACTTTCTTTTTGCGAGGTCCTAGGGCACGAGAAACAAATATTAATAATGTTAGATTCAAAGAGGTGATGGATGACATTATTGTAAAAATCACCACCATTATCACATTGCAAAGACTTAATATCACAATTAAATTAGGTTTTAACAAAAGCACGAAAATGAACAAATTTAGCTAGAGCATCAGACTTATTACGCAAAAGATACACCACAAATATTTAGAGAAATGTTCTAAAAATAAAACACATATAATATTTAATTCTTGTAGCACTCGACAATGGAGAAGTGCACGAGTCAGAGTGGACAATGTCAAAAGCAGAATGAACAATAGTTTGAGAACTGCAAAAAAAAGTCTCATGTGCTTGTTAAGTCGACAAGCATGACATAGAACGGGATACTTCACCTTATTACATGAGATAAAACTATTAGAAATAAAAGACGACAACACTTCGCTTCCCGGATTTCCAAGTCGTTGATGCCACATATGTTGACTCACTAGAAAAGCCTGAGGTTGAGAAGACAGCTCCTTAAGAGGGTACAGGTCACCTGTTCTGTCACATTTAGAGAGAACCTGATGAGTCAAGTAGTCCTTGATAGAAAAACTAAGGGATAATGACTTATAAATGTATCTTACCTATCATTTTATCCTTTTACATGTATCAAACTTTTATTTATTTATTTTTTTATTTTTTTATTATTATTATTCTTTTTTTTGCTATTTTATGTACCGAACTTGTATTTTGAGTCACTTGTGTGTATTTTGTGACTTTTTTTTACCACTCCCGGGTAATAGGAGTGTTAATAAATTGAAGGGCAAAAAAGTTATAAAATACACACAAGTGACGCAAAATGCAAGTTGGGTACATAGAATAGCCAAAAAAAAAGACCAATTCGATGCATATAAAAGGATAGGATGGCAAGCAAGATACATTAATAGCCATTATCCCAAAAACTAAAGTCATCAAACTCAATAGTACAATTA
Source organism: Chrysanthemum seticuspe (assembly GCA_019973895.1). Classification (NCBI taxonomy): domain Eukaryota; kingdom Viridiplantae; phylum Streptophyta; class Magnoliopsida; order Asterales; family Asteraceae; genus Chrysanthemum; species Chrysanthemum seticuspe. The sequence goes on from BPTQ01000006.1 coordinate 31,166,469, forward strand.
TTATCACGAACAAATTGACACACAAAAATTGATTTTTTTAGATTTATTTTTATCTTTAGTTCCACTTTCTAATGTTTATATTTAGTCTTCAATTCGAATTTTCGTTATTTTGCAGCTCGGATTACGGGGTTGTATTAGATGATAGATGGCCCAAGCCCAGTTGTGAGCATTGGGTCCATTAAGGTTTTATGAATTTACAAATATTGGATGATTAATAAAGTTTAGCCTATGGTTTCATCATTTAACAGTTACATCTCACAAATTTGCGTGACAACTATCATGCTGTTCTAAACATGAAGAAATTCTAATGACAATTGTCTGTTTATTAGTGTAAGAACATCTGAACACTACAACATCAACTTTTATGACTAATTATTGCATATAACCATCGTAGTTGCACAAATGACGAATATGTTTCATTTGTTTATTAGTTCTTAATGTCAACATTGATGAATGAGATTTCTTCAGGTGGGAGAAGGTTCATGGCGTTCACGGTTTGCATTGGTGATGGTGTAAGAGCAAGGAGGAAAGGTGCATGGGTTGCGTAAGAGATTGATCCGAGAAGAGGTCACGTCTTTTAGTATGTGAATGAAAAGATGGTAATACGTAGCATATTAGGGTTTTGCTAACTTGTGACCACTGGTCACTTGTTTAGCTATTTATACAAAGAATGTTTGAGTTAATTAATATCAAAATATATCATCACGGTAAATTGATTTGAAATAACTTTCAACATAATGCACCCCCAAACACCCTTGGTAGTTTTTTTTTTACATGCGGTAACTTTTTTTCCCACTTGCAGAGCTTTTACAAACATGATGCGTTATGACATATCCAAAATAGTTTACTGTTAGTCATGAATTATGAGGAAACAATTATCGTACAATTATTATTATTATTTTAATGTATTAATATCAAGAAAATCTTTGAGAGTCAACAAGATCATCTTTGAGTATAAGATATGCGTACCACCAACAGAGTCAATAAATTAAAATAACCCAAAAGAAAGTTTTAAAGTTAGGACTAGGATTTGAGTGTGTAGATTAACTTTCTCTATTGTGACATGGGGCACCATTATATTCTTTAATTCATTGGCCAAATAAGTAACCTTTTCAATTAGTTGAAGTAATTTCTACATATATAAATTTGTATTTTTGTGGACTCAATTTGATTTCATTACAAAATATGGTGTATTTTCAAGAAAGTTGTCATTTCTTAAAATGCCAAAAATGCTATATTTGGTATCTTAACTAATATTAGATTCTTCTTCTTTAATGGAAAAGCCTTTCTTCAACATATATGTCTCCTGTTAATTAAATTCTTTTCGAATATTTAAATTGAATTGCATTATAGTTTCTCAAGAATAATCCAAAATAACAATTCTGAAGTGTATTAACAATGGTTACTGAAAAGATACCATTTTCTTATAACTTTTCAGAAGATCTATAAATAGAACAACACTTGGTTTTCAAGTTAATGAGTAATTTTGGATACATTCATAACAGAATTGTTTAGTATGATAGCTAGAAAGATCAAATAAGATAGTTATCTTCATTAGGATAATTAAAAAAAAACTCGCTAGAATTAGATAGATAAGAAATAAAAACTGTTTTAACTTAACATTTATTTCGTAGCTACAAACGTGACGAACAAAGTTTATATTGTGCGGTAAAAACACCTGATTTATTAGACAATGATTACATAGTGTTTTATGTGTAACAATCTTCTTCAAGATATTACTTAAAACTATACAAATAATTGAGAACGAAAGGAAAAAAAGGAAGATAATTCGGGCCGGGGGACAAGATCTTAATCACTTAAAGTTTGCAAATTATTCGATGTTTAATCTCTTTTTCTACAGTTAACCATGTCTTCCACTTTTATTACTAGAAATCTGAAATTAATAGTAACACATATCTACAGTTGAACACTACTAGGGTTTCATTTCTTATAAGTTTTTTTTATCATATAATTTACAGTGTTAGAAAAAAAGCTTTACTGTAGACTATGTTTAAGTTAAAAATAAAGCTTAGTACAATAATTTATGTGTTTCGATCTTTGTTTTTCTCTTAATTTGAAAATGAAATGCATTTGATTAACTTGACTTACTTCACTACGCTTAGTTAATACTAGTCTAATCATAGCCCCATATTTAGCTACCATTATAAGGATGATATTTCATATATATGCATCCTAAGATGATGGATGTTGGCGGTGTTTATATTCCCTATTAGACCAGCCGTTATGGCTGGCAAACTTTACACGTGAAGGGCAACCATCGCGTGTGAAGACCATGAAGGAGGACAATGTTGGCGCGTGAAAAAGAGAAAAGAAGGTTGGTTAGAAATGAAACACACCATTTTATTATTTTATGAGTAAATTACACCGTTCGTCCTTGTGGTTTGCATTGACCGCAGGGTTTCGTTCTTTTACCAAAAAAGTTGCACCGTCCGTCCTTAAGTGGCAAACGTTATGCACCGTTCGTCCCTCCATCCAACTGGGCCCACCAACTCCCACTAACGTCCGTTAACTAAGGTTTTTAAAAGGGTATGTCCGTCATTTCCCTAGCATAAGGACGAACGGTGTAGATATAAGCATCACTTTTCCCCTTTCCCCTCATTTTTCACCTATTCACTCTCTCTCTCTTAAAAATTTACTTCTCTCTCTCTCTTAATATCCGGTCACCGGAATCTTTCTCCGGTCACCATCTCTGGCCCTCTCTCGTTTTGGTCGTGTGGTATGTCCAAAACCCCGTCACATCTAATCTTGTATTTTTTTATGTTTCGAATAATAATCATGTGGCAAGTTCTCGTGGAATGAAAACAGTTAAAAACAGTCGTTTCTTCTTTTCTTTTCCTTACCAACACGCAGCCAACAACAAATCGCCAACCAAACAATCCTTTAATGATATAATCTTCACAAAAACCCAAATGAAACACAATCAAGATTGAATCTTTATCCCTCAAATGAGCGCTTAAACTAACCCCAAACACAACCTTTTTCTTTTATTTGACCCTGTTGAAGACCACGAGTACATAACTAAACTAACGAACCTTGTGGTTTTGGCTTCAAGACCTTTTCAAAGGTCTAAGGTAGGTTTATTTTGTTTTGTGTTTGTCTTGTTAACTGAACGAAAGATTGAATTAAACACGAGTTCTGTTCTTTCTTCGAAAAGTTCGGATATTAAAAGAAGTTTTATGCTTCTATAGAGATCTATGATGAGTTATGTTCAAACACTTAAGATCTTTAAAGATCTGTAAATATGTGGAACAAAAAACTGAGATCTTTGATAGTTTGCGTTGTTGTTGTTGGTGATGAGGAATTGTGTTGTTGATGTGAGACAATGTAATGAGATGTGGACAGATAGGTTGTTGGCTAATGTTGGCTAATGTTTGTTTCTGTGAGATTTACTTATCTTCTTTTACCGATTGATATAGAAAGCTCTTTTTTTTTTTTTTTTTTTTTTTTTTTTTTTTTTTTTTTTTAAATTGATAAACCTGTGGTGGGTGGAATGGATGGTAGATTCTGATGATGGTAGATTCATGGAATGGATGATAGCAAGATTGGTGTTGGGTGGAAGAGATAGTGTTGGTGTTGGGTGGAAGAGATGGTGTTGGGTGGAATGGGGTTTTGATGATAATGATAGTGTTGGTGTTGGGTGGAAGAGACGGCGCGTGTACCTCCAAAACCTGTTTACGATGGTGATATAAGGGTGGGTGTGGTGGTGTTTCGCTGATAAAGGTGGCGGTGTCACGGTGGTGATGGTGGTCGTGTGAGGTGACGGCTGTAGTAGTAGAGAGAGAGGTGGGAGATGTTTTATTTTAGGTTTAGGGTAAAATGAGGGTGGTGTATGGTTTTAATAACCCTAAGGGTAGTTTGTGTCAATTTTGCAAAGAAGAGGGGCGCGGTGTAACTTAACGCAGGGACCATACGTGGTTTAGGGTAAATGACGGAAATACCCTTTTAAAAATCTCAGTTAACTGACGTTAGTGGGAATTGGTGGGCCCAGTTGGATGGAGGGACGGACGATGCATAACGTTTGCCACTTTAGGACGGACGGTGCAACATTTTTGGTCAAAGGACGAAACCCTGCGATCAACGCAAACCACAAGGACGAACGGTGTAATTTACTCTTATTTTATTTTATTGTTTATGAGTGTTCGTAGGATATATTGTAGGGAATGTTTGTATAAAGAGATATTTTTACATGTTTGGTTAGTCGGCTACCACTACGCCTTTAAGGTAGTGTGCTGAAAAGCAGAGATAGAGGTGATGGCCAGGTGACCATTACACCAAGCCTTAGAGTTCTGATTTTATCTGTAGATTTTCTTAAAAATAAATAGGCTTTTTTAACAGAAAATTAAAAAAAAAATGTTTTATTTTTATTTTTTTAAATAAAAGCTAGAAGTGGCTTTTTTCTGTCAAATACTACGAACATAAAAGTGTCTAATAATCTCTTCAAATATTATAGATCTACACCTCTTGACTTTGCTCCCCGTTCGCTGAACAACCCATTTGTTGCAACACTGAACTATGATTGAAACTTTGAATCGACCTATTCTCCTGTAAGCATAACATTGCGGATGGACATATCTTTTGAAAAAAATAAATAAATAAATAAAAATGAATGTCATTTGGTTTATAATTCATGCCATGACGCCATATGTAACATTTTATTTGATGTCATTTGGATTATATATTTATATCTCATGTGACAATCTTGTCTCCTTGCTTTCTTTCTCTTTAGAAAGAACTTGATGGTCACATTAATTAGCCTGTTTTTAGTCTTAAAGATGAAACATCATAAATCACAATCAGAAAAAAAGAAAAAAAAAAGCTAGAAACCTTGATAAGTAAGACAACGAACGCTCACCTAAAGTTTTCAAAAACATTTGAAGGTAAGTGAACATTATAAGTTCTATCTAGATAATATGCATTATCTTAATTAGTACTTATGCGACTTAAGAATCAGTACAATTAAATATTTACTTAAGATTTTGATGTAACTAATAAACAAATATTTTAAGAAAAGTATTCGTTAGAGGCTAATAGTGCCAATTAAAGGATGAGAATAATGCAATTTGGTGAAGAAAAAAAAGCCTAATTGCCTTAAAGCACTTTCAAATGGACCCATGTCATGTCTTCTCAATACCTCTTCTCCATGATTTGATTTTCATTTTTCCATTTTCACATCTCTCTTCAATTATATATCTTCTTTTAACTTCCTTTCTCTGTTCTTATTAAACCAATATATACTATCTATCTATATATATATATTTTTTACTGTAAGTGATCATCACTTGCTAAATCAAATGTCTAGTGATCATCACTTTAAGGGAAAATCAGAAGTTGGTGAAGGATCATCTAGAGGTGATGGTAGTAGTGTCGGTGGTGCTGGTGGTGCGCCTATACTATCTGATTCGTCACATCCATCAGCACCACCGGCACCACAACAACTAAGCCGATACGAGTCTCAAAAAAGACGCGATTGGAACACTTTTGGGCAGTACTTGAAGAACCAAAGGCCACCAGTGGCTTTGTCTCACTGCAACTATAGTCATGTACTAGATTTCCTTCGCTACCTAGACCAATTTGGAAAAACTAAGGTTCACTTACAAGGTTGTGTTTTTTTCGGTCACCCTGATCCAGCTGGCCCTTGTACTTGTCCACTTAGACAAGCTTGGGGCAGCCTTGACGCCCTGATTGGGCGTCTTCGGGCTGCTTATGAAGAAAATGGTGGATTACCCGAAATGAACCCGTTTGCTAGTGGTGCAATACGTGTTTTCTTACGCGAAATTCGTGATTCACAAGCTAAAGCAAGAGGGATTCCTTACAAGAAGAAAAAGAAGAAGAGAAATACTCCGACTCTTAAATCGAATGAAGAAACATCAAGTTTTCGAATGCAACAATCATGATCTTAATCTATATATGGATCTTCTTCAAGAAACTGGTAATCTTTTTATCATTTACTATTAATTAGCTAATGCCAGATCATGGTTTTTTGATCTTATAAATGTTTTTTCATATAGATTAACATATCATGCTTGCATATATGACAACCCTTAAATTTATAATCCAAAAGGCACATTTATTTGTGCAAAAAGCAAAACCCTATCAGATTGCATATAGTTTTAAAACCCTAATCTGCATGCAGAACACATTGTTTATCTCTCTATACATCTGCTGGTTCCATCTTTTTGTATAAAAATATATAAAATATAATTTTATAAAATGTTTGAAGCTTTGAATACTATTATTAGTTTTTAAGAAAACTCGTCTCTTTTTAATTACTATTTAGAAATAGCTACTCTTGTCTTTTTTGGGATTCTGCACTAAATAGAGTGGCCATCTAGATTTGATCACATCACCTTATATAAGCTCAGTTATTTAATTTATCACTCAACTAATTATCTCATCAATGTCTCACCTACATTAACAGTGTATGTTAGATTGAACATTAATGCATAAGCTGTTTAATTAGCTGCAATTGCTGACATATTTTCTTGAATAATTTGTGATTAATCTTAGGGTAATTAAAAGCTATAAATGATTCATGTAATTGTACATTATATTCGTTATAAACTATGAACCAATTTAAATCTCGTTATGCACGGTATATATACTGGTCTTTATGATTCATTATGTGTATGTATATTTTTCATAAAATATTCATTCTTCATAAGTATAAATTATGTATAATGAATAATAAATACAAGTATATTATGCATAATAAGATTCTTATCGGTCCATTATTCATAATGAATCTAATGTATAAGTACATGAATCATTTATAGCTATCAAAAATAAAATAAAAAATGCATTACCTGAATACAAACAAGTGATTGCAACTTTTCACCATAATTTTGTATCATATATATGTTCAGTAAAAAGAATATACATTTTGACATTTTCTAATTTGAGCAGGAAAAGATAGTAATAATAATAAAAATTTGCACCATGTGATCTAAAAACTCAAAGAAACTAATATGCTAATTGTGCATAACCTAAAACTTCCAAAAATTGTGACATGTCTGTTTGTTCATATCGATAAATTCATGTTTCAATTAGTTTTTGCGTAATTATTTATTTCTAACTCGAAGTAAGCCACGGTGCCTCATTGCATTCACTTCGTTTATATTAACACTCCATCTTCAATCAATGTGTTCAAGTTAATTCTTTGCTTAATGGTAAAATAGAGTTTGCTTATGTCAATGTAGGATCAATTAATTATCGGTTTTTAATTCAGTAAATCGAGCATGTCATGGAACCAAACTTGCTCACACTTGTTGTCTTATATCTCTATAATTATACAAACATACCTCTATTTCTAGCTTTTTGCTAGTGTGTTTCCATTAATCGCAATTCAAAAGAAAAACGAAAGCATGCATGCATAGATACACAAAGATAATCAATCCATATGTAATTATAAAATTATGCAAAGACCGAAAGCGATACAAGTGACAAAAGATTTGTTAGATATATTGATTGAAGGTTGATCATATCTTTCGTTGTGGTTGAATCGTTAGACATGGTTTAAACCCCAATTTTTTGTGCTCTATTGTGGTTTTCATATTTTCTGTGTATGAACTATCCAAATTAGTTTAAGCAACCTATGCACATTGCAATTGGCATACATATACAGTTTAACACGGTTGTTTCTACTTGTAATATGACATTTTTACAAGTTACTCTACATGTACTTTGCAATCTTTTGGCCCCTATGCTTATTATAAAAATAACCACTATTAGAAATAAAAAAATGCTTAGTTTTACATGGTTATCCATTGCATTCTATCTAGTTATTAGTAATTCGACCCCTTAAAATAATTTTTGTCAAGATTTTGCTACAAATAATATATATTACTTGATCTAGCTAGCTTTATAGGTGATTTTTGTAATAATTTAATTTCAGGTGGACATGGACATAAAAAGGTTTCAAGCTCTAAAAATATGTTATGGTCTGCCATGATTGGAGTGGATACAGCTACTTGAACTCCATTGATGCAAAATGCCTGATTCAAGAGCTTTTGTTGGTGATATATGATTAATAAGACGGTAACTTATTATATATTTAAGCATATAGTTAAGGAAATTAAATATATTTAGTCAATATATATCTCTGTATTAAATGTTTTCATTTTTGTTAATCCAGAAAATGGGTTTGAACTAGTTGCCCATTCATATTATATTGGCACAATTAAATAATCAAAACTTATATATATTTTTGGTTGTGCATATACTTTTAAATATCTATATTTTGTATAATGTGGCATATATTTATTTTATCTATTTATCTATAATGGGAATATATATAATGATGTGATAATTAGGCCCACTTATAGTACCATTGGATTCCTCCTATATTCATTCATTAATGGAGACTAGAGAAGACACCATTTCCTACTTATGTCCTAATTGTTTCCCATAATCTCATTCTTTAGACACACATACGTATTCATGATTCAAGTAGCACTATACATTGAATTTATAAGTTGACCTTAGAATCATAAGTATCATGATCTACATTATTTCACACACCATATGAAAAATACATCATTAATTGATGTTGCAACATCTTTAGGCTTTTCAATCACATAAGTAACATATTTGTATATTATAATCCTAGAGAATAAACACAGAGATGTTACACAAGATCATAGAGACTGATAGCACTTGAATCGTGTTTGGTATGTTGTAACTTGTAACAAAAGTAAAAATGGAATAAATCATTATGACTGGAATGAAAAAAAAAGTGTTTTGTCAATGTAAATGAAATAAAGTGTTTTACGAATGTCAAATGAAATAAGTTATTACATCAAAAACTATCATTTAAATTTAAAAAGTTTTTTTTGTTTTTTCTCTTTCAACTTTTAAATGGAATCAAAATTATATCAAAGATATTTACTAATTACATTCGATCCTAAAACAAACTTTCTGTCATCCAACTGTCATCCAACTTTTCTTACAGACTCATTTTCTTTCTGTTATCCAACTAAATGTGATTAATAAGAGTAGAAATCGAATAAATCATTATGACCGGAATGAAAAAAAAGTGTTTTGTAAATGTAAATGAAATAAAGTGTTTTACGAATGTCAAATAAAATAAGTTATTACATCAAAAACTATCATTTAAATTTATTATAGTTTCTCTGTTTTTTCTCTTTCAACCTTTAAATGGAATCAAAATTACATCAAATTTCTTTACTAACTACATTTTATCCTAAAACAAACTTTCTGTCATCCAACTGTCATCCAAATTTTCTTCTAGACTCATTTTCATTCTGTCATCCAACTAAACATGATTAATAAGAATAGAAATGGAATAAATCATTATGACTAGAATTGAAAAAAAAAGTGTTTTGCAAATGTAAAATGAAATAAAGTGTTTTACAAATGCCAAATGAAATGATTTATTATATAAAACGATCATTTAAACTTATTAAAGTTTTTCAGTTTTTTCTCTTTCAACCTTTAAATGGAATCAAAATTACATCAAAGTTCTTTACTAACTACATTCTATCCTAAAACAAACTTTCTGTCATCCAACTTTTCTTCCAGACTCATTTTCATTCTGTCATCCAACTAAACATGATTAATAAGAGTAGAAATGGAATAAATCATTATGACTGGAATGGGAAAAAAAAGTGTTTTGCAAATGTAAAATGAAATAAAGTGTTTTACGAATGTCAAATGAAATGACTTATTACATCAAAAATTATCATTTAAATTTGTTAAAGTTTTTTTTACTTTTTTCTCTTTCAACCTTTAAATGAAATCAAAATTACATAAAAGTTCTTTACAAATTACATTCTATCCTAAAATAAACTTTCTGTCATCCAACTGTCATCCAACTTTTCTTACAGACTCATTTCATTCTGTCATCCAACTAAACATGATTAATAACGATCATTTCATCACCTCAAATATATTATTGCTCGTTCATTTCATTTATTTAATTTGTTATTCCATACAATCACATACATATAAAAAAAATTGTCACATTTTCAAAGGGGACATACACTCTCTTAAAGTGTAGTTAAGTCAGTTTAAACACCACCTTCCACATATTGTTTTTCGGGTGGCGTGTGTGAGCCTGTCAATTTCTATTTTCTTTTTGTAAAGGCAATCCTTTTCTTTTCATGAACCGATGACTTGCTTGTTCAATATTGCTAAATATTATCGGAGAATGCCTCTCACCTTGATACTACTCATAACATTCAAAACCATGGAGACTAACTATCGAAATACTGAAAAAGTGAAAGATAAGTCGTTTAACAACATTTTAAAGTATCGTGTACTTAAACATACGTTTGTTCACAAAGGACCTCATGTTTTAAGGCATTATTCCTATAATCCACTAATTAGTAGTGATTAATTAATCAACTAATCATGAATCACGTATAAAATTAATATATCCAAGTATTAATTACAAAAGAAATTTGAATATGTTTTTCATAGGAATATGAAAATCCGATATATGTGACTGGTACTTAAAGTCTGATTCATTATGTAGCATAGTACATACAGAAACATCATAGATTTATTGGTGAATCAATGCATGCACGTGTGCCTTGGTTAATCTTCATGTGTATAAAAGTGATTTACTTGGAACATCTAATTAAATACTATTTTTTATAAAAATAAAATAAAATGATATAATCGTTTCTTAGAGGATAATGTTAGTGCAAAGGGGGAGGTTAGTAGCTAAATTTTGAATGACTTTCTATTTGTAACAAACTAGCGAGAAAAGTTAGTAAATAGGTCTTGTTAGAGTGTGTCAATGATATTGCCATTTTCAAGAAATCAAGGACGGACTAAGGATTTTTGAGAGGGTATGACACAAAATAATTGTTGGACTAATTAAAGTTAGGAGGATTTACCTACATTCTCATGTGCACATCAATATTTACATATTTCCTCAAACACAAGTTTTTAATGCATAATATACAAGCTATTAAAGTAAGGTTTGGGAAAATATGTAAATAATAATATGTATACCAAAAAGCCGAATGTAGCAAAAAATTTATCGGGGGTTGCACATTTTAGAAAGAAAAAAAAATTGCAGACACCATCGTAGGTCCGTCACTGGAAGAAATACTAATAAATAACTCATATATACTTTGTTTAGAACGATTTAGTACTATATGAGGTGATCGAGTTGCCTGAAAGTTCACCGAAATTTCTTTGCTTGCATGTTCTTCTCTTGGATCAACAATTGCAAGCTGTTTTTGGGGATCTTTTGCCTATCTTAGTAATGAATAAACGCTTGAATTTGGGGAAAAAGAACAACTGTGCTTAATTTGTAACGAACAACTATTATTCTACAGCTGATCAGGTTTAATTGACAACAACAAATTAAAAATGTTTGATTTGCAATTAAGGTAGTTAGAAATTTGACTATTTAAGATGAAATTTAAAACTATAATGTGCTACAACAAAAATCAACCAACACGTTCAATGACTTGAAACTATATGGACTCGTGCAGTCGTGCTTGAGGTTAACTTAAGTTTCAATGCAGCATATTTTTATTGTTCATTTTGGCAATGTTTGACAAATGCATTTATATAAGAAGAGAATGTAATGAACTATAAGTTGTTACACAAAAAAATTGCAATGTATAACCTGAAATTACTAGTTTGATGCTATTATGACACTAGCTAGTTTGTAGTGTTTGTTGCCATGTCAATCACTTTTGTCATCACCGCATATATAAATATCGAGTTTGTTCGATGCAACTGTATATTATTTTTTGCGGCTAATTAAGTTTTGTACATCTTATAAATGGACTCTTTGTGACACTTTGTCTAGTATTTTGCATAATATGGATCAAGATATTGAATCTTCAAAGGACCAACATGTTATATGTCGTACCTGTGTCGTATACACCTTATAGTAATATGTGGTCATGATAGTTTAGTTGAACTGTTCCAAGTGAACAAAAACTTGTTTCATACCTCAAATGTGATTTTTTATAAATGTCGATAACCGACAATGCCAACCAGCCCACACACCCTGCCCGCTGGCAAATGTGATTTTGGTGGGTTAATAGGGTTTTGAACTCAGAATTTGTATATAGCAATTACGCATAGTAATTTATGCCTAATTTGTACCAAGGGTAAATCAGACCGCTCGTCCCCAAAAACTTTCAGATTCACAGATTTAGTCTCAAATTCTAGAAAAAAAAAATAGCCTTTTAGTCCCAACATTATCTATTAATTGCGCGTTTGGTCCCTTTTTGATAACACTCGCTAATTTTCTCGTTGGTTGCAAGGGAAAATTTGTCATTTCTCATTTGTTTTATACTCTTTTTTTTCGTCTCGTCTACCATCTGACACAAACATAAAGAACTTCTCTCCATCTTCAATTTCACAAGCACAAATTCAAAAGCATACATTTAGTATCATCTTTAAAAACCCATTTGATTCCATCATTGTTCCGCAAACGAAAACCCCAACCCAAAATGATTTCACGACCATTTAATCAATGTGAACACTCTGTTAATATTGATATGGACGACTCCGATATCCACCAACCGCGGTCCTTCGACCCTACAAAAACGACCACCAAAGTCGTCGCACAACCCCCACCACCGAAAACCTAGTTTCATCTCAAAGCCCTGAAAAGGCTGTTAGGATAATACCAGGTCCAGAGGGTATTATTCAAGTGGTGAAGCTTCGTAAAATAGCAGATATTAGGGAAGGTGGGCAGGAGTGTGTAATGCTGACACATGAGTATATTAGAAAGTTGTTGAGGATGTGGGTGAGAATGAAAACTTTACGCGTGGGTCGTGGGTTAGTGCTGCTGAGTTTGTGAATGCTAAGGGGCGGATCGTGAGTGAGTGTTTAGGCGATATCAAAAACTTGCGCCGGGTGATCTCACAGTAACACTCAAAGACCTTTCACGTACAATTTTTGGTACAATTTATCACAAAGTCCTGACAGAGGATGGTCTAGGAAAGGCTATTATCGTAGGAGCTGCTTTATACTTCAGCATGTTTCCGTGTTTTCTCCTAAATAATTAGGCCACTATCTTAATATTACAATGAGAAATGTGGTTAAGGTTTTCCACAAGGATACAGTTCCTGGAAATGGAAGTGGTGTAGATGGTAGGGGAAGTGTTGGTGGTACAACTGATTTGCCTGCAAGTGATGCACATCTTACTGAAGAACAAGAAGCATTAACACAACCATTAGAATATGGACATCTTACTGAAGAACAGATACATCAACTGAGATTAGACCAAGAAGCATTAACACAAATATTAGAAAAAGAAGCAAGAGCTGAACAAGAGTAGGATGATAGATTTCGACAAGAACGAGAGTGAGAAGAGAGGTTGTTGTTGGAATTTGACTTGGAATTTGATTAATTTGTAACTTAACTTTTAGGATCATATTAGGATTCTAAATTGCTTATTTCATGGTTGTTGTTGGATTTTGTTGTTCAAAAGCTAGAAATATATACATAAGTTTGACTAATGGAAGTCAAATTGGTATTGTTTTGGACACAAACTAGTATGAAACACAAATGATAACCTTGTTAATATTTGTTGACTTATAAGTCAAACTGGTATATTTTTGGACACAAACTGGTTTGAAACACAAATGACAACCTGCTAACATTTTTTGACTTCTAAAATCAAACTGATATCTTTTTTTTGGACACAAATTGATTAGAAACATAAATGGCAACTTGGTTTAGATTGTTTGACTTCTAAAATTCAAACTACTATTGTTTTGACACAAACTGGTTAGTCATGAAACCATCTCCCAAACACCCCCCTTATTCAATCAAAGTATAAGCCATATTTGTTTAGGCAGTTTACCCGTTTGGTTAAGCAATTCCGAACACCTCCTAAACTGCAAATTCAAATGATATCACAATCATACCCTCATACCGCAAATGCCACAAATTACAAAGGTTATTTTGACTTTTAGGAGTCAACTTTCACAACATGAAATCTACATTATGATGAACTATCCAACATGTCATATTGAAGAACCAACTAAGCACCAATTACCTCATCTTCTGCATTATAGAGCATACCAAAGGAATCCTATCTGACTTCCTTTTGATATGAAGTAAAATAGCCTAGTTAAAATTCATCCCCAAGCTACTTACATTGTCTAATTTCTAATCTCAAACACTCCTTTATCTCACAACATGAAACTACTTTATGGATATAAATCATATCAAACCAGATACCTGTCATACTACACTCAAATACTATCCCAACTAGACCCATAGTCACAGTTTAGCAGTCTTTGACTTTACAAGTAAACTAAACAATCAGCACATTGATAACATCAAATAGTCTTGAATATTAAGTGTCAATTTCCCCCGATAATGCTCGTATTTTATATCATTTATATGGATTTACGCTTGTTTTCCTCTATATTTCACTTTGAGGTAGATTACGAGCATTGGAGCTAAAGAGACGCGGATTTGGAGAGTTTATTGAAGATATATGATAGTATGCTCATTTTGAAGATGTTACAGCGTAACTCCCCTCTTACATTACGTCGTAACAGAAGCGTGGCCCAGAAAACCAACTATACGGAAGATTACGGTGTAACTCCATCCCAAGATTATGTCGTAACTAATTAGGTCAAATGAGGTTCCGCGCCGCTGCAAGCTACGACGTAACTAATTCCAGAATTACGGCGTAACCACGATTTATTGAAGATACGGTGTAACTCATTCCTGATGTTACGCCGTAACCAGATTTTCCAGAGCAAAATACGAAGAAATGGATGTTACAGCGTAACTCTCAACTTAAGTTACGCCGTAACAAGATCTGGCCTATAAATACAGTCCTAAATCTGCATTTTATATTATCTCTTCTCCTCCCTTTCAAAGGGGGCGATTAGGGAAAATCATCCCATTTCACACACAACATCAGTGAACGTGAGTAGAAGGTTGAGGGCAGATCTTAGGGAGCATACGGAGCCATCTCCAAGGGAGAAATCACTCCCCTACGATAAGCATTAGCATTTTATCTTTTATTTACTTTTAATTCATGTATTTCGTAATGTTAAACATTGAATCGATTGTTTTAGTTAATATGAGCGGCTAACCACATCTGGTGCTAGCCTAGTTATGATTCTTTAATTGCTTTGTTTATGTTTACATTGCTTCCGTATAATTATTTCTAGTATATGCATGCATAGTTTGTTGGTAGCTACCCTTGTTTAGTTAGTTTTGAATGACGGTAGTGGTTAGTTACTTAGGAGATATTACCAACTGACCCTAAGTGGGAAGGGTAAGATATGAGCAACTGACAACCCTTCTTCGCTTGTGCGATTTGACCAACTGATCACCTACCTTTTGGATGAACTTAATAAGTCAGGGATGAGTGTTTAAGATGCTAGCGCCCGGGCACTCATTGTTACAAATCATGCATGTACTTAATGACTTGGCTTAGGGGACTAAGAACAACTTGACTTTCGACAGGCCACCTGACATCTCTAGTGGAACCCTTTGCTGATAGGTTAGGACGAAGTGAGCAAATGCTGTCCTAGTGACTTTTACCCCCACTTGAAGTAATTGGAAGTAATTAAACATGAACTTAGCTTGATAGGATGAATAACTAGGTTAGCACACTTATCCCCTATTGATCACAACCATCGCCTCTATTTGCTTTCTTTATTTTCTTATTTTAGTAGTTAATTAATTATTTCAACCTTATAATCTATTAAAATCTGTGACACCTAGACTTAGTTTAAATCCGCACACATAGTTCTTGGGACGACCTCGGTTTTACCGAATACTACACTACACACGACCGGGTACACTGCCCGTTAGTGCATTAGGGTAGACCATAGGTATAACGAGACTTTATAAATATTAAAACCTGGTCAGTAAAACCTGCATCAAGTTTTTGGCGCCGCTGCCGGGGAGCTATTTAGGATTTTAATTTAAGTTTTTCTTTTATAGTTTTATTTTCTTTTATTTTTGTTTTTAGTTTTCTTTTTCTCTTCTTTTCTGTTTTTGTTTGTTTTTGATATTTCAGGATATGGAAAATTCTGATTTTGACGTGCTCACTATGGAAGAATACATGACTTTGACTCAAGATAACCAAAGATCGGGCATGGTATGTCCCGAATTTAATGATAACATCAGCTTTGAGATCAGCTGCCAGTTCATGAGGGAACTTAGACAAAAGCTCTTTGCGGGAACTGATGATGATGATGCCCACCTGCATGTGCGAAGAGTATTAGAGATGGCAGGTCTTTTCCACATTCCAGGAGTCACTCAAGATGCATTAATGCTTAGAGTGTTTCCAATTACACTTACAGGTGCAGCCAGAAGATGGATGTGCAGGCTTCTTGCTGGGACAATCAATACATGGAATCTTTTTGAAGAAAGCATTTATTCGAAGATATTGTCCTCCTTCAAAGATTGCCAAGATAATGGAAGAAATAAGGAGTTTCAGACAAGTGGTGGATGAAACGCTAGATGAAGCTTGGGAAAGATATAATG
The DNA here is from genome assembly GCA_019973895.1 of Chrysanthemum seticuspe. Lineage (NCBI taxonomy): Eukaryota > Viridiplantae > Streptophyta > Magnoliopsida > Asterales > Asteraceae > Chrysanthemum > Chrysanthemum seticuspe. The sequence goes on from BPTQ01000006.1 coordinate 31,182,948, forward strand.
ACCTTCTCTAGAGATGCCCAACACATGATATCAACAACCATCAGATGATCCTTACTTTCTACAAAGGTTTAAACATCCCTTCCCGCCAAATGCTCGATTCTCAAGGGCCTATCCCTACGATGCCACCAGCACAAGCCCTTAGATCAATTTAAAAGATGGCTGACCATTCACGAAATTGGTATGATGGAGCAACCACTTGGGTAACAAATAACAAAGGCTTGGATGACATTGGTGACATCACCAAGCAGATTGATAGACTTGGATGTGATATGAAAATGGTTAAGGAAAACATTCATGCTATACAAGAGCATTCTCTCCAAGAAGAATACAAAGCTTATGAGCATGTCAGATATATTGAGTCATTGGAGGAAGCCGTCAATAAATACTCTGATAATTTAAAAAGGATGCACGACTCGAATGATGAATTGATTAGGAAATTCAAGGAGGGCGTGGACTTAAATTTAAAAAATCTTGACGCTAAGAGGAAAAGTTTGGAGGCTAAGCTTGATGAATTAAACCAAAAGGTCATGGAAAGTAAAAAGAATGTGGTTGGAAAATCAACGGTGGGGAAGATAAAAGAAGTCAACAAGGAGCTGATTCCTCGTGATTTACCTAATGTCATACCATATGTACCACCTATCCCATTTCCAGGACGTTTGAAGGTTGTGAGAAATGAAGAAACAAGCAATGATCAATTGAAGAAGATGGAAGCATGGAGCTTACAGGCTGATGAAGCATTGCCACAAGCTAATATGGAATCAACTACAACACAGAATGGTAACACTTCTAACTCTTCTTTTATTACTAACAATCTTGCTAGTTTTCCTATACAGGTTGCTGAAAACATGGATGAAATTGTGCAACCCTTGACCTCACAAGCCTCTCTTGTCGCATCACCCGATGATGGTTATGTAGCTCCGGCTACTGAACCAATTTTAGTTGCTCTTGCAAAGGAATTAGAGGACAAGATCTTGGACACTTCAGTGATTAACGAGGAGACATACGAGCCAATTAATCAGCCACATCACGAGATGAACCAATCATCAATGCCATCAACTAAAATGGGTAAGGTATGGAGGGAAATGACATCTCCTGTACGGTATGATCATAATTCATCATTTCCCCATCCCATAGCAAATTCACACCCTCATGGTGTTTATTGCTATTTTCACCCACACTTGATTTCAAGTGAGAGGATGAACACCTTTTTACTTAGTAAATAAGGGTGGAGTCAAGCTCCTGACTCGAACAAAAACAAGCGCTTCGTGGGAGGCACCCCATGCCTATCTTTCCTTGTTCTGTTTCTTTTATTCCATTTCTGTTAGGTTTTGTGTTTTTAACCATTTTTGCAGGAAATCGGAAGAAGTTGCTGCAACATGCTGAACGGGGACCTGATCTGTCCATAGTTACGGCGTAACTCATTCTTATGGTCACGCCGTAACATACTTTTTGCAGTAGTTCTTCTCAGAGCATTACCAATTAAGGCATAAACCCATGCAATGGTTACGCCGTAGCTACACTCCTGTAGCGTCTGCCAGGTTTTGCTTAATTACGGCGTAACTCCTTATGGGAGTTACGACGTAACTATCCTCTGTAACACTTCTTTCTTTTTAAAACACAATAATCTTGTATTAGTTTTTAAATGAACTTTGTGGGTATGTTCCCTGTAAGCCCTCACGAGACTACATTCGTCCACTTGGGACACCAAGTGGTTTAAAAGGCTTGTTGCATACGCTAAATGCAACCGTGATTCCTACAAAAGTGAGTTAGGTTTCTTTTTCATTTTTCTTTTTCTTTTTTAGAATTATGCTTGTCGGTAGTGTGATTTCAGGGATTGAAGTTTGCTCGTGGATGCTTATGCGAAGGCACGATTCCTTTCGTGGGCCTTATTTCTTTTTTGGAGCAAATTTCAGAGAAGTTCTCGCTCTAATTCTACTTTTCTCTTCGCCTTTATTTAACGCTTAGTACAAAAGGGACTTTGTACATCTTAAGTGGGGGGCGGGAGTAGAATTGTCTTTTGAACTTTATTTTGCCCTCGTTTTTCTAGTTTATTTTGAAAAATTATTCCATTTTTAAAATTTTGACATGTTTTTCTTAACCTAACTAGATTAGACCTTAGCCGAGCACATTATAACCCTTGATATTATATGGTGAGATTAGCCTTATCCGTTTCCAAATTTTTACCCCAAATCCACTAAATTATGAGTGTGTCGGTAGCTTGTAAACTTTAGAACTTGGCATTTACATCATTTCGAGACTATAGACGAGGTATGTTGAGTTAGCTCGATGTATTTGGACTTTTCAGTTTAAGAAGGCAGTATTATAGGATTATCACCCAAATAGCCCATCATTGTGTGTCTATCGATTAGTCACCTCGACTTCTCGACCCCCATGTTAAACCCTTTGTTGCACTCACCTTTAGTGCAAGATACCCCTAGATACACCCATCTGAGCCATTCCTTTCATTTTGTTCACCCAACATATTATTTCGTTACACCCTTACACCCTAGCCTACCCTGTAGTCTTTATTTGTAATTGGGAAGTCATTATTTGCCTAAGTTCAAGGTTCAAGTGGAAAGGTTCAGGAATCACGCTTTCGTCGATGACATATTCTTAAAGATAATTGAAGACCCCCCAAATTCTCATATTGTTCATCTCAAGTAGGGGGATGTTATGTTTAGTTTAAATATATATATATATATATATATATATATATATATATATATATATATATATATATATATATATATAGGGAAGGGTTATTTTCAGAACCAAATAAATTGCGAGAACTGCGAGAACCAGCATCAACCAATCAGATTTTTTTGGATATTTATTTTTATTATTTAATTCAAAAGGGCATAATAGTAAAAATACATTTTATTTTATTTTTGATTTTTTATTTAATTAAAACGTTTTTTTAGTTCCTAAAGTTTAGGATTTTTTATTATTTTTTATTTTTTATTTTTTTTTTTGAAAAAATAATTTCTTTTTTTTTATGATTTCAAAAGGTAAGATACATATGTGTTTTTCTCATATAAATCAAGGTGCACATGTGTTTCTTTTAAATAATGTAATTTTACATGTGTTTTTTTTTATAATGTAAATTTTCATATGTTTTTAGTGCTCAATTTCTTCTAATTGCACATGTATATATTTACAAGTAAATTTCTATAAGCATTTTTTTAAACACATACACATTTGCATTCTTTTAACAAAAATAGATAATACAAACTTTAGCAAAAATTCCAAAAATCTACTCTTATATTACATTTCCTTTTAATTGCAAATAGAAAAAAGATAATGTATAGATGAGATTCAACTATGCATTCGTGTACATGATGTATTTTCTTGTTTTGCACATGTATTTTTCTGTTGTGCACATGTATTTTCTTGTTGAGCAAATGTATCTTCGTCTACATGTGTCTTGTGCTGGTTCGTCAAAGTTGTTCTCCAATAGACAAGTGTTCTTCGTAAACGTGCATGTTCACATTTTTTTTCAGGCGTGCACAAGTACTTTCGTGTACATGTGTTTTGTTGTCGACGTCATTGTTCTTCTCTACTAGACAAATTTTCTTCAGTTTTTTCTGCAATATAAATATAGTTACAATTTGTTGTTAGACACATCTAATGGCATGATCTTGATTAATGATAAATAGTATATATGTTTGACTACATATAAATCCTTTCAAGGCATTGGTCATTTATTATAAACCATAATAACATCTGAAATTAAAACCGAAACGAATTCCATTACAACCATTACCACAAAATAATACAATTGTATCACATTATATAGCATATTTTAATACAATTGTACCTAAACCTATGCTTTGTGCACATGTATTCTCAACCATTGCATATGTATTTTCATTAAATTTATACCCACCATAAAACATATATGCATCCCCCCTTAAAACAAATATGCATTCCCCCTTAAAACACATGTGCAAACCAATTTAATTGAATTTATACCAACCATAAAACAAATATGCATCCCTCTTAAAACACGTATGCACACCTCATGAAACACATACAAATAATTATAACACATATGCGCACCCTTTTCTTGTTGTATTATTTAAACGCTAAACACATACGGTGTCATGGCAAACTTAATTAAAAAAACCTTCCAATTAAACATAAATATAACCTCTAATTAAACATGAATATTTATGGTTTACCTCACTTGGCGGGACATTCAAAAGTTTCGAGGCAGCTATGAATATGTCAAGAGCAGGTTTTAGGTTCTCAAAAGCATCAGCGGACACAATAGCATCAAACCTAATATGGTGAGATTAAGATATATTAACCTGTAAAAGTATCTAGCATAACTTTAAGTGCAATTGCCAGAGAAACAAGCCAACAACTTTTGGAGAATCATGTATTACATATTTACATATAATGAAGAAAGTTTAGATACTGAAATTGCACTGTATGGCAAAATACATATAAGAAAGCATGCACATCGTGAAACATGTGATCAAACTTGTCCATTTCAGATATGAGAACTGGGTTCTACCACAAAATTGATGGTAATATCTTTCTATAACTCTACAGGATAGAGAGTAATTACTAATGCATTAACTTGATTAGAATAACAATGAAAACTGATAGTTCAGTTACTCAGTTAGTCAAACAATTAATATTTCTGAAGACGACTTACAATGACAATGGTAAGCCATCAGCAGCTAAGTTTGCATCGACTTTGATTCTGTCAGCACTAGATGCAACAGCTACTTTGAGGCCACTGTTTTTACACTGTTAAAATCATATTAGGAGATGATCAATAAGGTAGACAAGTAAACATATCAAAATTGTATTTATTGGTCCAAAATACCTCAGTAATAAGTTCAAGTGCACCAGGGAAACCTATTCCAGAATTTGGTTTTGCATACTACATTGAATATAAAAATCAGCATCAGCAATAGTTATTCAAAACATCAATACACCACCACCACCGCCACCACTCGCACTACCATCACCACCCACTCGGCCGAAACCTTAACTTTCTCAGCCTCCAAATTCTCATCTCCTGTTTCTTCGAGTTAAACCCAGGCGGCATAGAAAACATCGATACACCACCACCGCCGCCGCCACCACTCGCACTACCTCCACCTCCACCACCACCAACATCAGTTCTATTAGCCTTCCTCCTATCATCAATCCCACCCAATCATTGGTCTCCTACCCATATCAGATAACATCTTTTCACAGATAAAATTACACAAAATCAACACTAAAATTTATATCAATTTATAAAACTGATACTAATTACAAATCAAAAACATTTTCATAAAATAAAAGAGTTCATAAACTACGTTACAAATCGAAAACGTTTTTAAAATGGTCTAGATCCGGTACTCGAAGAATACTTGATAGACATGGAATTAATCCATCATCGATCATACCTGAAGAACCTCTAATGTTACTGGATGACGAATTTTGGAAAATATCCAGTAGATATTAAGATCCCCACAGGCGGCTAGGGTTTTTTTATTAGAGAGATAAATAAAAATGTGATTCAGTTTCTGAGATAGGATACACAGATTGACGGTTTTAAATTAATCAAATGCAAAATACCCATAGTACCCCTCCAGCTTTTATAGAATACTACTTAATATTTAAGTTTATTACATTTGTGCCACTCATCATTTTCACCGTTGATCAAATAATTAAGGGTGTAGATTGGTTCTCGCAGTTCTCGCAATTTATTTGGTTCTTACAATAACCTCACACTATATATATATATATATATATATATATATATATATATATATATATATATATATATATAGGGAAGAGATCCGGTAAGAAGAAAAACTAAAATAAGAAGAATAAGAAGAATTTCTAGCCACACATTTCAAATAAGAGGGAGAAATTTAAGGGGAGATGCATCTATTTTTGTAGGTGCATCTGAAATGAGTGGTTGTGGTTTCTTCTTATCATTCTTATTTTAATTTTACTTCTTATTTGATCCTAACTCTATATATATATATATATATATATATATATATATATATATATATATGATTTGGAAAAAAAATAGTTATTGTTATTTAGTTGATTGTAAAGTGCGATGTTATAAGCACTATTGTTATGAGCTTAATATAGATTTAGTATTGAGGAGGCCACCTCGGTCACATTTGAATAATGGAGTTGGAAATGTGCCCATCATGACGTCCTCTAATGGCACATCTACCTGGTATTATCATGATTCGGTTTCCTAACTTTGAAACTTGAACTTTGGGCGAACGGTAAGTGGTGATGACTTGGTTATAGATTTAGACTATCTGCTTGATTTTATTTTACACCAATTTTATCTCGTGTCTTATCCTACCCTTTAGTCATGAAGCGTGTCTAGGTGATGCAGCGAGCAATCTTTGGTGTCTTGGCCATGGATTTGGTCATGTATCATTGATTTTGTCCACTTCGCCGTTACATGTTAGTAATGACAAATCACCCTTAACATTTGTCGTGTCTACCCATATTGCCTTCGAGAATTGTTTTGTCCTTAAGTCTAGTGGTGGAGATTTGTGTAACCGCCAAGCTTATGATAGAATACATGTTATGACTGTGCGATGAGTGATCACCCCGAAATTGACACTTAGAATAGTTGAGAGATTTGAGTGTTTCGTTCCCATTTCGTGAGGTGTTCAGCTTTATTTTATTCTAGCATAAGGGATTTGTAATCTTATATTTTCCAGATAATGGGATATATCTTTTTAGGAATCTATCTAATAAGGTCTACTTGAGGGTAAGTAGAGTTCAAGTGAGGGGATATTTGATAACATCAAATAGCCCTGAATATTAAGTGTCAATTTCCCCCGATAATGCTCATATTTTATATCATTTATATGGATTTACGCTTGTTTTCCTCTATATTTCACTTTCAGGTAAATTACGAGCATTAGAGCTAAAGAGATGCGGATTTGGAGAGTTTATTGAATATATATAATAGTATGCTCATTTTGAAGATGTTACGGCGTAACTCCCCTTTCACATTACGCCGTAACAGAAGCGTGGCCAAGAAAACCAACTATACGGAAGATTACGGCGTAACTCCATCCCAAGATTACGTCGTAACTAATTAGGTTAAATGAGGTTCCACGCCGCTGCAAGCTACGATATAACTAATTCCACAATTACGGCGTAACCACGATTTATTGAAGATACGGCGTAACTCATTCCTGATGTTACGCCATAACCAGCTTTTCCAGAGCAAAATACAAAGAAATGGATGTTACGGCGTAACTCTCAACTTAAGTTACGCCGTAACAAGATCTGGCCTATAAATACAGCCCTAAATCTGCATTTTATATTATCTCTTCTCCTCCCTTTCAAAGGGGGCGATTAGGGCAAATCATCCCATTTCACACACAACATCAGTGAACGTGAGTAGAAGGTTGAGGGCAGATCTTAGGGAGCATACAGAGCCATCTCCAAGGGAGAAATCACTCCCCTGCGATAAGCATTAGCATTTTATCTTTTATTTACTTTCAATTCATGTATTTCATAATGTTAAACATTGAATCGATTGTTTTAGTTAATATGAGCGGCTAAGCACCTATGGTGATAGCCTAGTTATGATTCCTTAATTGCTTTGTTTATGTTTACATTGCTTCCGTATAATTATTTCTAGTGTATACATGCATAATTTGTTGGTAGCTACCCTTGTTTCGGTAGTTTTGAATGACGGTAGTGGCTAGTTACTTAGGAGATATGACCAACTGACCCTAAGTAGGTAGACTGAGTGGGAATGGTAAGATATGACCAACTGACGACCCTTCTTCGCTTGTGCGATTTGACCAACTGATCACCTACCGTTTGGATGAACTTAAGAAGTCAAGGATGAGTGTTTAAGATGCTAGCACCCGGGCACTCATTGTTACAAATCTTGCATGTAGCGATACTTAATGACTTGGCTTAGGGGACTAAGAACAACTGGACTTTCGACGGGTCACCTGACATCTCCAGTGGACCCCTTTGCTGATAGGTTAGGACGAACTGACCAAATGTTGTCCTAGCGACTTTTACCTCCACTTGAAGTAATTGGAAGTAATTAAACATGAACTTAGCTTGATAGGATGAATATCTAGGTTAGCACACTTCCCCCCTATTGATCACAACCCTCGCCTCTATTTGCTTTCTTTATTTTCTTATTTTAGTAGTTAATTAATTATTTCAACCTTATAATCTATTAAAATCTGTGACACCTAGACTTAGTTTAAATCTGCACACATAGCTCTTGGGACGACCTCGGTTTTACCGAATACTACATTACACACGACCGGGTACACTGCCCATTAGTGCATTAGGGTAGACAATAGGTATAACGAGACTTTATAAATATTAAAATCTGATCAGTAAAACCTGCATCACACATACAATAACATTTGTTTTATACACAAACCAAAATCCATACTTCATAGCAAAACACATACCATTACAACTTGATAAATCCAAACCTAAACACCAATCCCAAACACATATTCAACCTACAACCGAAATACATAAAAGTTAAATACAACATTGTTTTTAGCATGCAAGATGCCAGGACCACCTTAATATAGTACCTAAAAAATTCACATCAACTAACTAGTTAACATTTATTCATTTTGTTGCTAGAACATCCCACATTTTCTCTAAGAGCTTTTAAAACAATTTAACCTCACTTTTAGGTTTCATAACAATTTATTTAACTCTTAGTATTAAAGCTCTAAGATCAAGTATGCAACATGTTATTGCAATGGTCCTTCTTATACATTGCTTACCCTTGTCTACAAAAATTTTAACTGCCATTTTCCTTTTATTTGGAACCTTTTCAACTGCCAGCAACATTCTTAACTATCCTTTTCCTTTTACCTTATTTACCCTTGAAGTGGAAGAAGTAAGCTTAGGAACCACCCAGCCACCCTTCACCTAGTGTCTGTATCATCATCACTATCTGAAAATTTCACATCTTCATTAGTGTTTGTATTATCATCAGTGTCTGAAAGTTTATCATACTCATCAGTGTATTGATGCTGGATTTCAGACTAGGTTTTACTATTTATAATTTCTCGTCTACCTTAGGTCTACCTATGCACTAACGGGCAGTGTACCGGTCGTGTGTAGTGTATTAATCGGTAAAGCCGAGGTCGTCCCAAGAGCTATGAGTGCGGATCTAATCTAAGTTCTAATGTCACTGATTTTAAAAGGGGTTTTGAATTGATTAATAATTAAACTAATTAAAATAAAACTAAAGCAAATTAAAAGTGATGAACAATCAGTAGGGAGAAATGTGCTAACCTAATTACTAATCTCGTTACGCCATAATAAAGTTTTCCTATTAATGTTTTCTATCGCTTCATGTGGGGGTAAATATCACTAAACTCTTCGGGTAAATTCGTCTAGCCTATGTTCCATAGGTTCCTACTCTGTAACCATACGATTCCTAGAGTTCTTGGGTTAACCCATGTGGAGTTTAGGTACCAGCTACAATCTAGACTTATTCTAAGAAAACCCGGCCTCTCGGAACTTAGGTTTCCCCTTTCCTTTTAAGAATCTTCTTTTGGTAGGTGATCTTATGGTCAATTCGCACACAATATAGTGGTAGTCATATGGTTAATTCTTACCACTACTCGCAACCTATTCGTCCAGGGTCCGATGGTCAATTCTCCCAGCTTCCTAGATACTATCAAACATTAACACTACCGAAACAAATGTGTCCATGAATAAGCAAAGAAAATAAGCACATAAAGCGATACGAAAACAGAAAACTAAATCATGGCAATAACAATTTCATAACTAGGCTAATACACGAAATGATTAACCAAACAATATGTTAATTATACCAAAAATAATGAATAAAACATGAATTGAATTTAACATATTGTTTGATACAAATTACTTGATGTAGGACTAATAAAGATGATGCTTGCAAGCGAATTCTCCCTTCCAAAGTGGTTGATTGCTGATGGAAAATACCCTGAGATGGTGCCCTAATCGTCCCTTTGAGCGGGGGTAAAAAAGAGATACTGAAAAACACAGAATTAAGATTGTATTTATAGGCCATGACAAAGTTACGGCGTAACCGTAATTACGGGTTACGCCGTAAAACATTCGTACTAAATCCCTTTAATAAGTTACGACGTAACTTATTTCCAGAAAGTGATATTATTGGCTCATTGAAACATCAACGACATGTACGGATTTACCCCCTGGAGTAGCACCTAGTTTTCAAGTCAAGTTCTTGTGCATTACAAGTGTAAAACTATATAGGATTTGTACGGTTTCAGCCCCTCATCGTTCTTAACATAATTATATGCAGTCCTTGTGGCATAATAAAATGAATATCCATCTTTAGTCCCTGATCGTTCTTGTTATTTTTAATTTAAGTCCCTAATCGTTACAGCGTAAGTCTATCGATCTACTTACGCCGTAACCCTTCGTCAGCTTATGATATCCACCACGTGTAACCTTTCTACGGCGTAACCTTAAGAATAGGTTACGCCCGTAGAACTCTCGTTAATATTTTCTTCTATTTTACGTCGTAACCTCATAACTTGGTTACGCCGTAACTTTCTTAAGACTTAGAAAATTCCTTGGCCATAATAGTATGTTACGGTGTAGGTCCATCGTGCCACTTACGCCGTAACATTCTCTAAATGCGTTTTTGGCCTTTTCTCGCATCTTTTCCGCTCCAATGCCTCGATTAACCCGTAAATATGAACAAATATGAACGAATTAAGTACCATATTAATATAAAATGATGCAATAAACATGAGAATTTGATACTAAAATGTCAGGCTAATTTGATGTTATCATGTATGTATCATCATCTAAAATAATGATCACATCATCATCAGTTGGTATGCATTTGGAGTTGATATATGCAAAGATAGCCAAAAAAAATGACATAAGAATCAAGCTACTTGTGTGTATACTAGCTGACAATATACTACAACTCTTAACGCAATCTCTATTCAATAGCACATCAAGCTTCCATAGCAAAACGGACAACAACCTAAACTTAAAAAGCAAACCTATATTCCCATAAACAATATACACGTTACTAGGTTGGATATGATCACAATTTTTTAGTCTTTGACTTTTACAATAGCCACAGAAAGGACATAAGCATCAAGCTGCTTGTGTGTATACTAGCTGACAATATACTACAACTCTTAATACAATCTCCATTCAGTAACACATCAAGATTCCATAGCAAAAAGGATACCAACCTAAACTTAAAAATCAAACCTATATTCCCATAAACAATATGCACATTACTTGGGTGGAAATGGTCACATTTTAGTAGTCTTTGGCTTTTACAAGTCAACAAAACAATAAACACATATAATAACATTTGTTTTATACAGAAACCCAAATCCATACTTCATTAGTTCATAGAAAAACACATACCATTACAACTTACTTGGTAAATCCAAAGGCATTTCATTGTATGTTTTTTTTCTTAACCATTCAAGTATCTCATTTACCATTTCATCGCTTATGTTTGCATACGCACCATATTTACTAATAATTTCCTCACCATATTTAGCAATAAGTTCCTCGGTGATTTCGTATGTCAAGAACACTTTCGACCAATCCTTTTCCGACCAATCCCTATCATCAGCCTCAGTAATCACAACCTTATGCTTATCATTTTCTCCAATATCGACAGTTAGTGATGACAATTTATTTGTGTTCTGGTGCGTAGCAAGGAAAAGGTAATTATGGTTCTTGGCAATTTAATTGGGGATGATTTGGTTTAAATTGGGATTCTGGGGAAATTAGGGCAATAATTGAGAATCTATAAGCGAGAAAGAGTGGGAGGGGTTGGTTGGAATTAAAAGGACTAACAGTGTAATTCCGTTGTTTTGATAAGAAAATATTAAAAGATGAAAAGGCCCTTGCAGCCAACGAGAAATCTAACGAGCGTTACCAAAAAAATGACCACGTGCGCAATTAATAGAAATTGTTGGGGCTAAAATGCGATTTTTAAGAATTTAAGACTAAATCCGCGAATCAGAAAGAGTTTGAGGACCAACAGTGTAATTTACCCTTGTACAAACAACATCGATTTGTTGAAATGATCTTATTGGCAAAAATGTGTAACTTATATGTTGAACACATACATTGGATATGTTTGGCACAAATTAGTTGGAGCTGGTGTTGAAGTTGGAGTTAGAGGTTATAAGCGTTAGAGTTTATGAGAGTTAGAGACGAAGTTGGAGCTTTTATTTTCAGATATTTTTGGTAAAGTAGCTAAAGCTGGAGCTTATATATGTAAAATGACATTAAACGACATAATATATAAATACACAAATTAAAATTAGCCACATCAAAAGATCAAACTTCTTATAAAGCTCCTCCTAAGTAGCTTCTATTTTAAGAGCTTATGAAATTCAAAAGGTTTTTACAAACTGATATGCCAAACAATTGCTAACTTATTTTAAAAGCTCAAACTCTCGGAGCATCTCCAATAAAAGGTAGATCAATGACTTTTTTGCAAAAAAAAAATCATTGAAAAGCTTTTTCCATTGAAGTGTAAACTTTTTTGTTCCATAACTCGAGGTTACTCAATCATTTGAGAAATGACTTAAGCAAAACCACCTCTCACACTATTTGATTTTTTTATTAATGGAATACCAAAGGAAAAGTTTTGCAAAGACTTTTAATATTGTATTAGAATTAGTTATTACAGTTAGAAGATAGTTGATAATTTAAAAAGGAAAAAAGTTATTGATAGCGAATTGCATTCTGAATGCTCTCATAAACTCTCAAAAAGCATTGCACAAAACAAATCAGTCAAATTTATCTTGAAACCAAAAGAGTACCAAAAAAAATCCAACAATTGGTCAAAATGACATAAATGCATATTTACATATACGGACCTTCATGCATCAAATCTTAAAGAGTCCTTACCAAGACTATGACAATATGAATAGGGTTGTCATAATAAAGTTCATAGAGACAAACCATGTCAAATAGCCACACAATACACACTCCCTGCCTCAGACTTTACATATTTGGTACAACATCACATATCAATCAAAACATTAAGCAATTTAGGCCTTCCCAAAATAACTTCATCTATAGTTGCTCCAAATCATATAAAAAACCATAACATGTAGTAATAATTTGATCTAAGCCATTTGTCTTAGCGTAAAAACGGACCCCAGGTGAAAATTTTCGATCTCTTGGTCCAACATGTTTTAAGATATGTTGGCCATGTAGGTAAAGGATGAAAGTATGTCTCGTCACATGTAAGTTTTCAACGAGGGCCACAAGTGCTATTATTTCAGGAAATTATAGATTCCTTCACACATGTTGCGCCGTATGAGTTCCTATATGTTTTTTCTTTCGGTTTAATGTCATGGGGCATTGCCATGTTGCTTGCTTTTGAGAATGCTAAAAAAGTGTTTGAATGTGCATCCAAGAAAACTGATTTTGGTTGTGGGCAATTTTATTGCTATGACTTTACCTGACCACCACCATCCTTTATTGAAGCAGACTCTTTTCCACTGCAAAAAAATTCATAAGTTCTTAGACGTCATCTGTCAAAACAACTCACGGATTAACTTGAACTCCATTGACAGGAAACAAACTCATGATATCACATTAACCTGAAGGGATTCAAAGATCTTTCATTTCCAAATGAGAGCTAGCCCAAATTTCAGAATGGAAATAAACTGTTTGATATAAGTAATTTCAAATTATAGTTAACTACATAAATGGTCCGTGTGGTTTTTCGGGTTTTACGGATTCAGTCCATTTTTCATTTTCATTACGGGTCCGGTCACTGTGGTTTTGACCCATCACGGATCCAGTCCAAAACCACCCGTAACGAAGATGAAAAATGGACTGAATCCGTAACACCCAGCAAACCACAGGGACCATTTATGTATCACTTTGGACTGGATCCGTGATGGGTCAAAACCACAGTTACTGGATCCGTGATGGGTCAAAACCATAGTGACTCGACCTGTAACGAAAACAAAAAATGGACTGAATCCGTAAAATCTGGCAAACCACAGGGACCATTTATGTAGCTAACTCTTTAAATTATCTTAAAACATGGTGTGTACAGACCTGTGAAACAGATACACAAAGAACATAAATTAAGAGGCAAATCATCTATGACGGAATACGCAGGTTCATGTTCGCATATAAAAGATTGAAAAAAGTAAATTCACAGGGCTTCACATAAACTGTTCCTAAAAGGCTAAAACAAGTACTAATATCACAAAAACGGAGATTAAATGGCCATTTTTCAAAAGGGGGTGTTTAGATATGCCTTTTACAAAGAGATTATTTGACATGAAAAATCAGAATAGAATCAGACTCGGAATCACTATTACGCAAACACTCAAAAACTGATTATTACAACTACAAGTCATCATGCTCAGTTGAGCGCGCACACCCAAACACCCCCTAATAGGTTTAAGTGTTTAACAAACAGAGATAGACCTCAAGTACAAATGACAGCTGATCGTCTATCTGCACTAACGTTTTCATCAAACTTGCCACAATCTCTTGATGATATACAACAAAAGAATATATGCATACGACCATATATCTGTTTTACACTTTTACAAATCAGTAAATTACATATGCATATCAATGTAGAGTTGTACACAGCAAATATACCTATCAACGTAGAGTTGTATCGGAACCTAGCCTTGTCTAATGTATATAAACAAAGCGAAATTTGACGATAAAAGATTTAGAAGTAATTAACAGGCTGGAATGCAGTTCTTGACGAAAACTATCAATTAGGATTAATATTCTGCAGCTTAATTTAAAGCACAATGAAAATGTCAACATCTATTCCACGTGTACCAGACCCAGGAAACATAGTTGAATGTAATACAATTGTCAATCAAAGTTGGCAATTTCAACCCATTTAGTTATTAATGGTTTGATTCGGAGTATGTTCAATCTCTAGCGAGCCAGGGTCAAAAGGATAAAACAAACAGACTGCTTACAAATAGGAAACATATCAAAGTGGTCGAACTCGAAAGCTGTCATGTGTATGTATAATTCTTAAGACCTCCTAAATTACTTTAAACAGAAAACTAAATTATTGCTAAACAAATGATTTTCGTAATTATACTTGGTATACTAACCTATTATACAAAATTGGACAAAGAGTGTTTCTAGTTTACCCAACCCGTTCTGACCCGCTACCTAACCCTCCCATTTTGCCACCTCTAATTGTCATAACCAAATATAGGACCATGTTACAAACATATGTTTCTTAACAATGTATGCATCAAACTCCTACCAATATTCCATTGCTCATAAAATGTTCATAAATAAAATTCGTGCACAAAATGGAACCAAAGGAAATGATACAATCCATCATAAAGAGAAAAAAATAAATAATAATAAAATAAAAAAAATAAAAAAAAAAATAACTGAAACCCAATGAAAAAGATGAGACCGTTTAAATGGCATGAGTATCAGCTACTAATAAACCGAGTCTTGAATTTTCCCTTATAATGCATGTATCACCTTCTTTATCATAAATAATCGTGTAATTCGAGCTACTTACATCCCTAAAGTAGCAATAGTTATCGTCGGCATATTTATATGTTTCTTGTGTACTCCCTAATCCACTAACCACCAAATTTCCCTCCACAAGCATCGATCCTTGACCATTTTGCACATTTTCAAGAACACTCGATAAAGTTTTTGAACCTGAAGTTTTAGACTTTTTCTCATTGAAACCTAAAGTAATATTTGCAACCTCAACATAACATCCATTCCCTTTGTCAACTGTATCCAAATCAATAAAAAAAGCAAACACCTTTAAAGATTTTGTTACACCAACGGAAGTGGGCTTTTTAACACTCACGGTGTCGTTAAACTCGATTCTTTGATTGACAAGTTGTGCATCACCATTTTTTGTCATCACCATAAAATTACTATAATCAAAGTCTTGACTTGATTCTGTTACTATCTTCCCTAATGAAGATTGTACCCACCCTGCTGACTTTATTGACCTCATGGCCTTAGTAACAAACGTTCCATTCAACCCTGTGTAATTTGACACCAAAGAAACATGAAGCGGCAATATCTTTTGTGTCAAAAGTTTCCCACTTGTCGTCTCACTCTTTTCATCTATCCATAAATGTAAATTAGCATCAATGTACCACACATTCAACGCGTTCGTAACACTAAAACCAATCTCATGCGACTTCCCATCCAAAAGACTCCCTAAAAACGGCGTAATCTCAATATCATAACTAGGCAAATCAAACGACCCAATACCAGTAATCGGTCTCCACAACAACGGATTGACACCGCCTGTATAAACAATCGTAAACGGCCAAACAGCACCAACCACACCCCCATCCAAACTAACCACAACTTCCCTAAACGGCCCATTCCCAGGAAAACCCGTGAAATTATTATCACTAATATACTCATTAACCACATTCGTCGGCCAAAACTCATCATTCTCATGAAATGAAACATACACTTCCAAAACTGCCTTGTACACATTCCTCGGAATCAAAAACTCTTTCCTTTGCACATCCGTCGCATTCACCACTTCAAACCACAACCCATCATTCAACGGCTTATTTCGCGAAATGGGTATGACCAAATCCGCCCAATTTGCACCCGAACCACCCCGAACATCCTTAAAGTTACCAAATTTATCATCTTTTTCGAAGGGGTAAAAATGCATACTCACATTAACATGATAGACACCAGTATAAGTAGCATCTACAATATTCCCTAAATAAACATCTAAAGTAAGATTCTTTTGCATAAGTAAAGAGTAATACCTAGTGATATCTTTAGTGACAGTCCATTGAATCCCAGTGGCACGTGGCTCAGCAGTGCAGCTTCTAAGAAGCTCAACCCCAGCTAGCCAAACACCAAAGATTCTGTCAAACTGGAGGCCTTGACACGTGGCAGACCACTCGAGGATGATTTTCTTGAAATGGGTATTTTGGGAAGGTGGGTTGTAAGGGGCTGAGACAGGTGGGCTACAATAGGTGTATGAGAAATCATGGTGGAGGATGGTGATGGTGATAGGGGTGGTGTTTGGGAGTAGTATTGGTTTTGTGACTTCGAAGTATGTGGTGGGTTGTGTTGTGGTTGTTGGGTCTGTGATGGGGTCTGTGATGAGGTTGTGGTGGAGTGATGACGTGGTGGTGGTCGTGATTGTGGTGATGAGGAGGAGGGAGGTGATGATGGTGGTGGTAGTCATTGGAGATGGATAGTTGACTTGAGATAATGATTAGTGGTTTAATATAGGATCTAGCAAGTGGGAGTTTACAAAAAACCAATCACCTGCTGATACGTCAGCGAATGAGAGTTTTTTGTGGGTTTTTTATGTGGATGTAGCAAAATCTTTAATACAGTTGTAATTTAAAGGGCACTACTAAATAAACCAAAAATTTCAGGGCACTACTAAATAAACCAAAAATTTCTAAACCTTGATAATAATGCTATTTTTTTCTAGTATTCAATGACAGATATATAATTAATAATTAAAATGGGACCCCCTAATATAATCAAAAGCTACTGCAACTCATGAAAAAGGATAAAATAAACAGATTGCATACCACTAGGAAACATATCAAAGTGGTCGAAACTCAGAATGCTGTCGAGTGTGTATGTATAATGCTTAAGACCTCCTAAATTACTTTAAACAGAAAACTAGATTATTGCTAAAATAAATAATATCCGTAATCATATTTGGCATACTAACCTATTATACAAAATTGGACAAAAAGCGTTTCTAGATTACCCAACCCGTTCTGACCCGCTACCCAACCCTCCCATTTTGTCACCACTAACTGTCATAACCAGGAAATCAGGAATAGGACCGTGTTACAAACATATGTTTCTTAACAATGTATGCATCAAACTCCTACCAATATTCCATTGCTCATAAAAGTTTCACACTATGAACCAAAGGAAATGATACAATCCATCAAAAAAAAAACTGAAACCCAATGAAAAAGATAGAGACCGTTTAAATGGCATGACGATCAGCTACTAATAAACCGAGTCTTGATTTTTTCCTTTTATTGCATGTATCACCCTCTTTGTCATAAATAATCGTGTAATTCGAGCTACTTACATCCCTAAAGTAGCAATATTTATCGTCGGCATATTTATATGCTTCTTGTGTACTCCCCAATCCACTAACCACCAAATTTCCCTTCACAAGCATCGACCCTTGACCATTTTGCACATTTTCAAGAACACTCGATAAAGTTTTTGAACCTGAAGTTTTAGACTTTTTCTCATTGAAACCTAAAGTAATATTTGCAACCGAAACATAACTTCCATTCCCTTTGTCAACTGTATCCGAATCAATAAAAAAAGCAAATGCCTTTAAAGATTTTGTTACACTAATGGAAACTGGATTTGTAACACTAACGGTGTCGTTAAACTCGATTCTTTGATTAACAAGTTGTGCATTACTATTTTTTGTCATCACCATAAAATTACTATAATCAAAGTCTTGACTTGATTCTGTTACTATCTTCCCTAATGAAGATTGTACCCACCCTGTTGACTTTATTGACCTCGTGACCTTAGTTACAAACGTTCCATTTAGCCCCGTGTAATTTGACACCAAAGAAACATGAAGCGGCGATATCTTTTGTGTCAAAAGTTTTGCACTTGTCGTCTCACTCTTTTCATCTAACCATAAATGTAAATTAGCATCAATGTACCACACATTCAACGCGTTCGTAACACTAAAACCAATCTTATGCAACTTCCCATCCAAAATTTTCCCCAAAAACGGTGTTATCTCAATATCATAACTAGGCAAATCAAACGACCCAATAGCAGTAATCGGTCTCCACAACAACGGATTGACACCGCCCGTATAAACAACCGTAAACGGCCAAATAGCACCAACCACACCCCCATCCAAACTAACCACAACTTCCCTAAACGGCCCATTCCCTGGCAAACCCGTCAAGTTATTATCCAATATATACTCATTAACCACATTCGTCGGCCAAAACTCATCATTCTCATGAAACGAAACATACACTTCCAAAACGGCTTTATACACATTCCTCGGCACCACAACCTCCTTCCTTTGCACATCCGTCGCGTTCACCACTTCAAACCACAACCCATCATTCAAAGGCTTATTTCGGGAAATGGGTATGACCAAATCTGCCCAATTTTCACCCGAACCACCACGAACATCCTTAAAGTTACTAAATTTACTATCTTTTTCGAAGGGGTAAAAATGCATACTCACATTAACATGATAGACACCGGTATAAGTACTATCCACTATGTTCCCTAAATAAACATCTAAAGTAAGATTTTTTCGCATAAGTAAAGAGTAATACCTAGTGATATCTTTAGTGACAGTCCATTGAATCCCAGTGGCACGTGGCTCAGCAGTGCAGCTTCTAAGAAGCTCAACTCCAGCTAGCCAAACACCAAAGATCCTGTCAAACTGACGACCTTGACACGTGGCAGACCACTCAAGAATGATTTTCTTGAAATGGGTATTTTGGGAAGGTGGGTTGTAAGGGGCTGAGACAGGTGGGCTGCCATAGGTGTATGCAAAATCATGGTGGAGGATGGTGGTGGTGATAGGGGTGGTGTTTGGGAGTAGTATTGGTTTAGTGACTTGGAAGTAGGTGGTGGGTTGTGTTGTGGTTGTTGTTGGGTCTGTGGTGGTGAGTTGGTGGTGGAATGATGACGTGGCGGTGGTTGTGATGGTGGTGATCAGGAGGAGGGTGGTGATGATGATGGTGGTCATTGGTGGTGGATCTTTGGGGAGAAAGCAATGAGTGTAGTGTTAAAGGTGACGAGATAATTTAGGTTTATTGTTGGTTTGGATAAATATGTTTTTAGTTTTTTACTATGAGATAAAGTATTGTACTTTGAATAAGGGCAAATTTCCAATCTACCCCCAGTTGCCCAATTAATTTACCTTAAATCTTTCAAAATTTTTTCACTTTATATACATCCACATGGGTCATAGCTTCCTCTTCTTTCACCATTAATTGCTCAGCCAACTCTTCTCTTCTTTCAACAAGTTGTGAATCAAGTCCACGGATGTAGTCCATACTTCGAATGTACCACAGACACCTCAAATCGGCATTTGTTGGTACAATCTTCTGTAATGGTCTAACAGCCTACATAACAAAGGAACTAACCTGGTATGCTAAATGCAATAAAAACATACAACACATAAATAATTTTGAGTTTTTACTTACCGGATCAAATAAAATAGTGTAATAATTTTTTTCGAATTTTTTTATTTTCGACCATGCTAAACAACGTGGGATCTTCTCTGGGTCTTTGGTCCAAAACTGGGAGCTGTTAGGGAATGTCTCCATAATCCAAATCTGAAAAAACAAATACAACGTATTAAGACTTAGTGGTTGTGATTATGGTTGCAGTGGTTAGGATAGTAGTGGGTGTATCTGTAGTAACAGGGGATAGAATTACATCAGATGTAGTTGCAGCAGTGGTTTCTTCTGAACTAGCAGTGGATGCAGCGACATTGGCAGTGGTTTGAACCAATCGTTTCTATGTTTTTATGGTGACCGTTTACAAATCGATTTCTAGTGCGAAACCATCAACCATAACATCCTTAAATCTATACCAAGCCTTACGATTCCTAAGGAACAATGACTATAGAACAATGCCTAAGGAACAAAGTCAATGCCTAAGGAACAATGCCAATGCCTGAATGACTATTCTGCTTATCTATGTTCCTCAAATTTAACATATAACACCTAATTTAGAATAAACATCACAATATATACAAGCACAAATAATGTATGTTACAAATAAAATCTAACCTTCAACACCCATGTAAATCAATACAGAGTGTATGTTTGTTCTTTTTTGTGATCTTTTGGAACGGGCTTCTTTGATTCTGCCTCGAGATGCCTAGGAACAACATTCACCGTTCTTTTATACAGATGAGCCCACATGTATTCACCCCATGGATACTCATTCCATACAGAAAAATCCTCAACATTCTTTAGCAAATGGTCAGGAACATTAAACCTTCCTTCCCGACCAATAAATACAAATGTGGCAATCACCAACAAACCAACCCTCACAACATCTTCATCGGATAAAGAATCCCACCTTTGCCCCGACTTCACCAACGCCAAAAGGTCATCACCCTTAACTTTTTTGTTATTAATTCTTTTTTTATCGGGAAACAAACGATCAAAAAAAGAACTATCTGTTAAACCCTTAACAAAATGCCCGTGGTCACTTTCTTTTTTATCTACGGGACCTAAACGAAACCCAGTTAGAAGACTAAATTGTTCACGGCCAAAATCAATAACATTCTCACCTATTACAAAAGTAAGAGGTGGACAACAATCACTCACTTTAGACACCTCAATTGCATTTTGATATAAATAATTGTACAAGTGGTGGTCAGGGGAATATATAGGAAAATCTAACCAAGGCCCAAACACAGTGTCTCTAAACAATTTGGTTCTATTGACATTCAATGCAGCCTTAATTGTACCAATATGTTCTAATCTAGATCTCACCGTTAGCTTTGCATCAAACATTTTCGTCGTTGAATTCTTGAGATGTGGAAGAAGAACGATTGATTGTACGAATATGCGTGGGAAGCAGAACGATTGATTTGATTTTGAGTTTCAGTTTGAGAAGAGTTTCGCTCAGTTCTCGAGTTTTGAGTGAAGGGAAATGGAAAAGAATAGGAAAGGGAAAAGAAAGGGAAAAGGAAATGAATTGTTAGTTGATATGTTTTTGAGATAGAGGAAATAGGAAAGGAAAAGGAAAGTAATCATGTTCTTGAGTGGGAGGAAAAGGAAAATAACTTGTTTAAATTACATATATGCCCTTTAGTTGTTAATATAAAATCTTTTAAAAATGGTATATTAGTCTTTGCACAACATAACTTTCCCTTTCCTTTCCCTTTCCTCCCATTTTTGGCCGGAAGATTTTATAAACAAAACTTCCTCCCCTTTTCCTTTCTCTTTCCCTTTCTCTTCTTTAAAAAAACTCAAGAACACAAAAAAGTTTCCATTTCCTTTCCTTTCCTATCAAAATATAACTCGAGAACTGAGCGTTTAAGTTTGCAGAATGAAGGTTTGAGTTTGAGTGGGAAGATGTGTGTGTTAGAAGCAGGAATGTATTTTGTATTTAAGAAAAAATGTATATTAGGATAATAAATTTTTTTGGGGGAAGTATAATTTGGATTATAAAAGGTGTATTTGTATTTTATAAAGTTTTATTTATAACGAGTTGCCCAAAAGTACATATGTGTGAGACCAAGTTGCCAAGTTATATGTAAAAAAAAAACAAAACAAAAAAAAACTTTACTTTTTCACTAAATGACAAAAATTGTCAGTTGCCCAATATAGTGGGTCAAAGTTGCCCAACATATCAACTTTTACATTTGTACTATGTAAGTACAAAGTGGGCCCAAATAAATGGTAGAGTTGCTCATGGGAGAGTTGACTATGGGTCATTAAGAGAAGTGAAAAAATTTTGAAGGATTTAGGGTAAATTAGTTGGACAACTGTGGCATTTAAAGAATTTGCCCTTTGAATAATTGGGATTGGATACATGTTTTTTACTACTATGAGATAAAATTGTACTTATGAATACTTAGGATTAGATAATTAGTTGACTTGAGGTAAAAATTGGTTGTTTAATGGATCTGATTTACCCATTTTATACCTCATGTGTTGTACCTACCATTTTAAGAACCATCCTTATTTTTTAATCAAGAACAATACCCTAATTAGGTTTTCATGGGTTTCAATGGATGAGCCAAAGCAAGGGAAAAAGAATACCCTAATTAGGTTTTCATGGGTTTCACCATTTCAGTGTTGAAGAAGAAAGAAACAATTGTAGAGATATTTGTGTGGTGGTCATGGGTTAAACATATAGTTGAGATTATTTAGTACTTAGAACTTTAGGTGTGGTCTTCGTCACAGCTCGTCTTGCAGACATGGCTTTCTCGTCATTGCTCGCCACCACACTGTGGTGGTTCGTTGTCTCTCACCACGAAGCACCTCTTCGTCTGCACGACGAAGGTAACCCTTGTATGGAGGTAGGAAAGTTGCAGTTTTCTTTTTTTTTCTTTTTTTTTTTCAATGAACATAATTTTTATACACTATAAATACTTCCTTTTGTAATGTTTATTTTTATTTAAATGAATGAAAATTTATTTTCAAATACGAAGAAACAAAGTAGAATACGAATTTTTATTCATCACACAAGCAAAGCAGATTACGACATTGAAATGAAATTAAAACTGTTATACAGAAAATAAAACACATAAGCTCTTCAGCTACAGATTAATCTATGTAATAACTATCGTCGTAAGTTGAAAACTCCTCAAAATCCTTTTCCCACTTTTTATACGCTATGTCAAACCAGCGTTCCTTACGAGCTTCTTCTTCCATTGCTTCACGCTCCTTACGAGCTCCTTGTTCCTTTACTTCTTCTTCTTCAAAAGCTCTTAATGCTTCTTCATCCTGAAGAAGTAGTCGTTCCTCTTCTTCAGTAAGCAGAATATGTTATGGTTTCTCAACCGGTTCCTCTTCGTTGGAAATAACGGAATGATATCTGCTGGTGGAGTATTAACCATGTTTTCGGGTGTTGAGGAATTGTTATCGGGATTGTTTTCTTGAGACATTTTTAAGAGAGTTTGATAAGAAGTTGTGTGTGTGAGATATGTTTTTGGTTGTGTGTGTGAGATGTGTTTTTGGTTGAAAATATAGTGGATATATATAAGGAAAAAACATAGGGTTTGTTTAATTTTAAATTTAAATTTGAATCAAATTCGTACTTTGAAATTTTGAATTTGAACTGTCACTTTGAAATTGAATTCGAATTTAAATTCGTACTGCAACTTTTAGTTTGAATTTAAATTATGGCTAACGAACCAGGTGAGGTGCAAAAGGCTATCCTTAGCCGAATACGCTACAAACAAGAAAAAGAACTCAAGCTGATTAACAGTTTTCTAGGTGAGATAACTCGTATTATGCTATAGATGCATGATCGTGCTCCAGAGGTCGAAAGATTGCGTGAGCTGCCTCAAGACCATCCAGCTATCAGGATCGGTCTACAAACTCTATTAAGAACTGAGGAAACAGATGTGCAACTTTAAGTCGTCTTGAAGAATGTTAGGGAACAATTGTTGCAAGTCTAGGAGGAGAAGACAGATCACATTGACAATTACAAATCAATATAAAAGCTTTATGAGAATCGTTGGATGATTTGTGTTTTCGTATATTGTCATTTGTCTTTTAAATTTCGTATCGTAATTTGTTGTGTTTTTTTTCTTCGTATAGTAGTTTGTTTTGTTTTTTTTTCGTATTGTAATTGTATTTTTATGAATGAACTTTATGTTATTTGGAGAATTGAATAAAAAAAAATGGGAAGTGGTGAAACCCATAAAACCTTGTTTTGTTTTGTTGTAATAAGGGAGGTTGTAGAATGGGTTGTGTTATGATGATGTGGCACCTCATGAGATCCAAATGAAGAGCTTGAGCTCTTCACCACACCTAAAGCTCTTAGGTGCGTTTGGTAGAGAGAAATTCAGAGAAAAGAAATGAAGTAGAGAATAGAATCTCAGAGAATAGAAATCAGTAGAGAATTTTGTTCAATTCTAATGTTTGGTAACAACAGAGACTTGACCCGAGAAATGAAAAAAAAAATTATTTAAAAAAAAAAAAAATTCAAAAATATTTTTTTTTAAAAAAACTTATTTTTTATAAAAAAACTTATTTTTAAAAAAAAAATAATTTTTTAAAAACTTATTTTTTAAAAAAAACTTATTTTTTTTTAAAAAATAATTTTTTTTTAAAAAATAAGTAAATTTTAAAAAAATATATTTAAAAAAAATAATTTTTTAAAAATAATTTAAAAAAAAATGTATTTATTTAAAAAAAAACTTTAAAAAAAAATATATATTTTTTTTAAATATATTTTTTTAATTTGTTTTAAATGTTAAAAAAAAAAAAAAAAAAAAAAAAAAAAAAAAAAAAAAAAAATTAATCCATTTCTCTAATTTCTCCACAAAATTAAAAGAAATGGGCTACTTAAATTACACTACTCAACTCTCTTCATTTCCCCACCAAAATCTTTTTAATTCTCCACTCTCTTTTTCTCTACGTAACCAAACAAGGGAAATGAGGTCATTTCCTTTTCTTTGCCTTCAACTCTCCCTACCAAACACACCCTTAGTAGCAGTAGGTGCAATCAAAAAATAAAGATAATACAAAGTTCATTAAATGATTAAACTTAAAAGGAATAATAATACAAATTCCACATAATATTACACATAACCACAAAATTTAAATGACAATAACAAATAAACAAAACTTATAGTTTTAGCCGGTAGCCGGTTACTATATTTCTGTTAATAGAACATATTTTTAACTTTTGTATGCTAGGAAGTGTAGTTAAAAAGTTAGATATCTAACTCCGAAAAATTTTAAAAGTTCATTTATATTTAATGGACTTAACCCTAATTTAAATGGTGCCTAGTATACTTGCAGTATTGTACAAGATCTTATCATAACTCTATCGTTAAAGCTTGTGTCGGTGGATTAGTTGTTTAATATAGTTGGATGACATGCTAAGAAGCTTTTGTGTTGCACACCTCTTGACGTAATGAATCACATTATGATGTTCTCAAAAGAGGTCTCAGGTTCAAACCCCTATAAGTAAATTAAACATTATAGAGTGGTGAAGTAAAAAGTTTTGAGACGGTCACGAAAATAATTAGGTCATACATATTTAAGTGTTTTCATGAATAACCTAAAGAAGAAAAATCTCATTCATTTACGTTGTATTAATAAAGGAACTTTCAATTACTATTAGTCATCAAGTGCCACATTTACCTAATCACCTCAATTTTAGCGAATGCAAAATAAGAAGTA
This sequence comes from Chrysanthemum seticuspe, assembly GCA_019973895.1. Classification (NCBI taxonomy): domain Eukaryota; kingdom Viridiplantae; phylum Streptophyta; class Magnoliopsida; order Asterales; family Asteraceae; genus Chrysanthemum; species Chrysanthemum seticuspe. Next base: position 31,208,834 of record BPTQ01000006.1, read on the forward strand.
GATAAATAGAGCAATCTAAGAACATACTTTATATATTCTGGTACTTAACTTTATTGTATCAACATTATGCTTTTTCTTGTCATGTTTAAACCTAGAGGGAAAACAATGTGTCAAAGGTTGGAGAAATCAATTTTTATGGGTGGTTTTGGACGCTTTTAAAACGAATCAATATGCTTTGAATATTGAAAGCATATGTGATAGTTACAGATAACAAATGCTGGTTTTCAAATTTAATTGATTTAATTTGAAATCCTTGGCAAATTAGGATCATTATTTTTACCCATACGCTTAAGTTAACATCACAATAATTGTTATGGATCATTCAAAAAGAAAGACTATGTAGCTCTTCTTTCATAGTTGGGGACTTTTTATGTCAATCTCACTTAGGTCTGTTCGGCAAGAATTTTTTGGAACTTTTTCAGAGCAGTTAGTCTTTTGTTTTAAAAATAAGCTTTTTCAAAATTAATAGTTCTTATTGGATACACAGGCAATAAACTTTTTATTCAAACAAATAGCTTTAAAATAAACAGCTGATATAAAAAGCGTACTAATATTCAAGATTTATTAAAAATTTAAAATTACTCATATACCCTCTAACCTTATATAAAAATTACGTAGTGTAAAAAACATCTTCTCCACAACCTTAATTTGCTCTCTTCAAAAACCGCAAAACAAACATTCCCGTTTGGCATGCTAACCTATTATACAATATTAGACAAAAAGTGTTTCTAGTTTGCCCAACCCGTTCTTACTCGCTACCTAACCCTCTCATTTTGCCACCTCTAATTGTCATAACCAGGAATAGGACCGTGTTACAAACACATGTTTCTCAACAATGTATGCATCAAACTCCTACCAATATTCCATTGCTCATAAAATTTTCACACTATTCTCATAAATAAAACTCGTGCACAATATGAACCAGAGGAAATAATACAATCCACCATAAAGGAAAAAAAACACAATAACTGAAACCCAAATGAAAAAGATAGAGACCGTTTACATGGCATGACGATCAGCTACTAATAAACCGAGTCTTGAGTTTTTCCTTTTACTGCATGTATCACCTTCTTTATCATAAATAATCGTGTAATTCGAGCTACTTACATTCCTAAAGTAGCAATATTTATCATCGGCATATTTATATGTTTCTTGTGTACTCCCCAATCCACTAACCACCAAATTTCTCTTCACAAGCATCAACCCCTGACCATTTTGCACATTTTCAAGAACACTCAACAAAGCTTTTGAACCTGAAGTTTTAGACTTTTTCTCATTGAAACCTAAAGTAATATTTGCAACCGCAGCATAACTTCCATTCCCTTTGTCAATTGTATCCGAATCAATAAAAAAAGCAAACGCCTTTAAAGATTTTGTTACACTAACGGAAGCGGGCTTTCTAACATTCACGGTGTCGTTAAACTCGATTCTTTGATTAACAAGTTGTGCATCACCATCTTTTGTCATCACCATAAAATTACTATAATCAAAGTCTTGACTTGATTCAGTTACTATTTTGCCTAATGAAGATTGTACCCACCCTGTTGACTTTATTGACCTCGTGACCTTAGTTACAAACGTTCCATTTAATCCCGTGTAATTTGACACCAAAGAAACATGAAGCGCCGATATCTTTTGTGTCAAAAGTTTCCCACTTGTCATCTTACTCTTTTGATCTAACCATAAATGTAAATTAGCATCAATGTACCACACATTCAACGCGTTCGTAACACTAAAACCAATCTCATGTGACTTCCCATCCAACATTTTCCCCAAAAACGGCGTTATATCAATATCATAACTAGGCAAATCAAACGACCCAATACCAGTAATCGGTCTCCACAACAACGGATTAATACCACCTGTATAAATAACCGTAAACGGCCAAACAGCACCAACCACATTCCCATCCAAACTAACCACAACTTCCCTAAACGGTCCATTCCCTGGCAAACCTGTCAAGTTATTATCCGATATATACTCATTAACCAAATTCGTATACCAAAACTCATCATTCTCATGAAACGAAACATACACTTCCAAAACCGCCTTGTACACATTCCTCGGAATCAAAAACTCCTTCTTTTGCACATCCGTCTCGTTCACCACTTCAAACCACAACCCATCATTCAAAGGCTTATTTCTCGATATGGGTATGACCAAATCCGCCCAATTTTCACCTGAACCACCCCCAAGATCCTCAAAATTACTAAATTTACTTTCTTTTTCAAAGGGGTAGTAATGGAAAGTCACATTAACATGATAGACACCAGTATAAGTACTATCAACAACATTACCTAAAAAAACTTCTAAAGTAAGATTCTTTTGCATAAGTAAAGAGTAATACCTAGTGACATCTTTAGTGACAGTCCACTGAATCCCAGTGACACGTGGCTCAGCAGTGCAGCTTCTAAGAAGCTCAACTCCAGCTAACCAAACACCAAAGATCCTGTCAAACTGGCGGCCTTGACACGTGGCAGACCACTCAAGAATGATTTTCTCGAAATGGGTATTTTGGGAAGGTGGGTTGTAAGGGGCTGAGACAGGTGGGCTACCATAGGTGAATGCAAAATCATGGTGCAGAATGGTGGTGGTGATAGGGGTGGTGTTTGGGAGTAGTATTGGTTTTGTGACTTGGAAGTAGGTGGTGGGTCCGGTTGTTGTGAGGTCTGTGGTGAGTGTTGGGTCTGTAGTGAGGTGGTGGTGAAGTGATGACGTGGCGGTGGTGATGAGGAGGATGAGGAGGGTGGTGATGATGATGGTCATTGTTGGTGGATCTTTGGGGAGAAAAACAATGAGTTAAGAGGTGGAGTGTAGTGTTAAAGGTGATGAAATAATCGAAGTTTAAGGTTGGTATGGATACACCACATTTTTTTTTATGAATGCAACATAACTTGTGCATTACAATTTGTACTGTATAATATTATAATACATAAATTGTGATGCATGTATGAAAAAGTACGGCGTGAGTATCACCCCTATTAAGAAATGTTGTTGGAGTAATTAGGATTAGATGATAATGATTGGTTTGCCATGTTTAAACTTACAAGGTAAACAATGTGGGGTTAAAGTGTAGTGTTGAAAAATCAGATTTAGAGGGAAAGTTGGTTGGAGAAATTTATGGCTGGTTTTGGTCTTTTGGACGCTTTTAAAGCGGATTATTTTGCTTTAAATATGAGAGTTTTAAAATTACGCGCTCACTATCAATCATGTATAGCGGTGTTGTACTGTATGTATTACTAGTCGGATTTAATGGTGAAATAATCAAAAAGTTTGGTGTTCATATCAACACCCATTAACGTGAGGCTAATGCTAATTGTGACTATAATTTCTTGTGATTATATTTGCGATATCAACATCAATTTAGTTTTCTTTCTCCAAGACTACATATCGACCACACAATGCTAATAGGGACCAGAATAACGACCGTAACTATTTTATTTTTAAATTAAAATTTCATTCGTATTTAATTAACATTACAATAATAATTCAGATAAATAAAAAAACATTACACTAAAAATTAAAGTGCTATTTGATTTATTTGACGTCGAATATGTTCCACTAAATCGGCTTTGAGATTTAGATACGTTTCCTTGTTTTTTATTTATTTAATAAATTTTAGCATGTTTTCTACCGTACGAGATTATCTTCACGATGTATCTTTTCTGAAAAATAATCGAGAGAAATTGACATCCCTTGGTCTTGCATAATTAGAGTGGAAGGTGTGGTCTTCACCGTCCTCTTCGTCGCCACCGTGGCAAGCTCGTCGTCGCTCGCCACCACACCGGCTGGGCTTGTCGTCGCTCGTCGTCGAACCCTTCGTCGTCACCACAACGAGCTGAGATCGTTTACTTTTTGTACTTATTTTTTATTTTTTATTGTGGTTGTGTGTGTGATAAATGTGTATGTGAGACCCAAATGAGTAAGTTGGGATTTGTTGTGAGTGAGGGGGGGTTTGTTGTGGTTAGTTGTGGAGAAGTGATATGCTGATGTGACGCTGAGGTGGCGCGACGACGAAGTTAAGCCTTGTTATGACACCTTGTGCTCTTATTAGCATTAGTCTAACATTTGTTACGAACAAACCAAAATACTAGCAGCAGTGTGTACAAAAGAAGTACAATAATTGGAAAAAGATAATCTTTTTTAGTTGCAACAACTTAGATTAATGAATTAATCTTCTTACACATGTAACAAACATAATGAATCTTTCATATGACATCACCACCTTTCTACCACTAAAACTATATCCAGTTTTTCAGTACAATGCAACAACAATCTCTATCAACACCTCCATTTATGTATAAGTAAAACCCATTTTCAATCACCAACATTCCATCCAATGTCGATCACTTTCCAAACTAACACTCAGTCACCTCACCGCATGTGGACCTGTAACATGCCTGAGCCTGGTAGCAGGTTCAGTGGAGCTGGTAACCAATAGATCATTATAGTTGTCAGGATCCCGATCCTGATCTTAGGATCTTACGATTTTACGATACTGCAAAGCAAAAACGATCCGGATCCTACATAGGATCTTTGTAAGCTTAAGATCTTATAGGATCCCGATCTTGACCATACGATCTTACGATCTAATCCGATCCGATCTTACTTTTCTCGGATTACAAACTAAAAAACTAAAAATTTATGGGTTGTTTGTTTGTAGAATTCAAAAAACAACATGTTAATCTTTTTAAACATTTTATAATCATAATTTAGGACAACATTTATATGAAACATTCATAGTATTTTGTGGTTATAATGTATTAGAATTTGTAGATTTGTATAAAATTACATAAATTATTAAAAAATAACATTAGAGTAGGATCTTAAGATCCCGATCCGATCTTACGATCACGATCTTGCAAAGACGAAAACGATCCTGCGTAGGATCCCGATCTTGACAACCTGTCCTCATCAACAAGCTTCCAGTTGTAAAAAAAGTGGGTTTTTTTTTTTTTTTTTTTTTTTTTTTTTTTTTTTTTTTTGTATTCTAACGGCTAGAAAAAGAGAAAGTGTGCAATTCTTTCGGTTAGGTAGCGGACCACAAATTCAACTTTTTTTTTTGTGGGGGGACGCGCCGGGTATGGTTGTGTTGGGAACACGGTCGGTACTTATAAGGGCGGAGCCAGAAAAAATCTCGAAGGGGGGCAATTTTTTTGCACCTTTTTTAATTTAATATTATAATAATAAGCTAACTACTATTATGTAGCTATACATATTAAACTCTATATTTATACTCCTGTTTCAAAACATAAGCTCACTCTTACATAAATGTTTTATATTGAAGTTTTTCGCAACAATGCGTGGGTTACAATACCCTCGTTAAATTAGATTGTATAGTTACAGATAACAAATGTTGCTTTTTAAATTTGATTGATTTACTTCGAACTCCTTAGAAAATTAGGATCATTATTTTTAACAGCGTTGCGGAAAAAGGTCAACAAGATCACTAATCGCTGCCTAGGCGTTAATTGGCCACTAACTTTTTCGATTTTTGTAAATCGGTCAATGGTGGTCAAAATCATTGAAAACCTTCAAATCTCGCCGAAAATAACATAAACGTGCCGTAAAATTGTTTTAATTACTTATGATCGATGTTTAAATATCTATTGCAAGTTGTTAGTATAAGGCGAATCATGTTGTAAATACTTAAAACTCACCGGAAATAACCGAAACTCGCCGGATATACCATGGCCGGCTCAAAGGGTGTGCAACATGTGCAATGGCACAAGGCCCCCTTTTACCTAGGGCCACAATTTTACAAATCTTTACATCATCTGGTATACACTTATGACAATAGAAAGCTCAAATTTTGTATCCTTATTTTATCTTATTTATTTGCTGCGGCCCACATTCTAGTAAATTGTGCTACATAAATATTTTTAACAGCTCATAAGTAGGGGTGTGCATAGGCTGAAAACCGGACCGGACCGGCCAGGACCGGACCGGACCGAAAACCGAGTTCGGCCAAAAGCCAAGACCGAGACCGGACCGAATTTGGTCGGTCCGGTCTCGGTCTTCGGTCGGTCCGGTCCAAAACGGCCCAATTCGTCGGTTTTTCGTCGGTTTTGGTCCGGACCGGACCGGACCGGACCGGACCGAGGACCGATTTGCCCAAAAGCCGAGACCGCGGACCGGACCGAATGTGGTCGGTCCGGTCTCGGTCCGTGTCGGTCCGGTCGGTCCTTCGGTCGGTCCGGTCCGGACGGTCCGTTTGCTCACCCTTACTCATAAGTAATAACCACAGAAGGATGCCATTTAGAGCACTCCCAACAATAACACCATAACACCAATAACACCGTCCACGTCAGCGCCACATCAGCTTTAACATTTAACATTAACATCCCCAAAAAAACACCCACAACAATAACATCCCAATAACACCATAACACCACTAATATTTCATATTTTCAATTTCAACCCCTAAACTAAATCAAACACTTCATTTTTTAAACTAAAACAAACATTTCATTAAAACTTAAAACATATTACAATACGATACTAAAAAAAAATACAACGAAATAAAAAAAAAATACAACGAAATAAAAAAAACCATACAACGAAATAAAACGTTACAACAAATTAAAGGAAATGACGAGAATACGATCTACTGACGAGGTTTCAAGTTATATTTTGCGATGATTCGATCTTTTTCGTCATTGATCCACTGCACGACCATTGGATCTTGCCCCGCAGTAGGCGTCATCAAAAACTTTATTTCTTCCAACCGGGTTATTGTCAGATCTTTTTCCTGCGCGGCCCGATACGCCGCTTCGGAGACTTCTCGTTTCATACGAAACTCGTTTGCCATAGTATCGGTGAAATAAGTTGACGAGCTCGTTCCTCCAGTGCTTGTTCCCCCAGTACTTGTTGTAGTCTCGGATCTTGGTTTCTTGGTAGCACGTTTCTTTCCCATGGGGCGAGGTTGTTCATCTTGACCAAACAAATCCTCGTTTGTTTGGCTTGGGACTTCGCCGGTTAAATCGACCGGTTCCGGCGTGTTCCATTTCTTATAATGACGCAAAACCTCCCAAGCGTCTTCGAGGCCAAAAGCTGATCCCTTGGTTTCCTCACGATACCATTGCTTTGCCCGTTGCATCACATCCAGCTCACTTTCCCCGCTTCGTTGATCCCGTTTCGAACGTTTGTAATGAGAGTTGAACTTTGTGCGTATGCCGTTCAAAGTTTTCCACTTGCTTGACAGCATGTCCTTGTTGCGCCGTTGAAAGTTGTTTTTATTGAACTCATTTCGCACCTGATACCAAAACGTATCCCTGGGTTGGCACTTTCCAACTTTCGGATCCTCCTAAACAGCTATGTAACATGTTGCAAGTAATGCTTCCTCTGCTGGAGTCCAACGTGAGTTAACAACAACTTCGCCTTCATCAGAATCAACTGGTTCGGGCTCAGGGTCTTTGGATTTCTTTGATTTTCGCTTAATGCGACCTTTTCCTTTTTTTGGAGGAGACGTGGGTGTGTCAGCAACATCATGTGTTTCAGTTTGTGATTGTTGTGATTGTTGTGTGAATTGTAGGTTTTGAAAGTTAGAGTTTAAGGTGTTTTGTTGGTTTTGTTGTTGCCAATACAGAAATGCTTGATGTTGTTGATACATTTCTTGGCTCGATAAGCCTAGTGGGTTGGGGATTGAAGATGAACCGGCGTTCGGGTTAGATGATGAACCCGGGTTTGAGGGATTCCACCCACTAGCAAGAAGATTGTAGAAAGTATCGTCGTTGCCTCCCGACATTGTTTTTTTTTTTGCAGTTAATAGAAGTTGAAAGATTGAGAGAATGAAGAGGATTTAGTAGTGGAAGTGTGAAAAGAAATGGTGTTTTAATTGGTTATTTATAGTGGTAAAAAAAGGTTTTTGAAATTTTTTTTGAAAAATAACGGCTAGTAGCCGTTTAGGGTGTTTTTTGAAATTTTTTTTTAAAAATAACGGCTAGTAGCCGTTTAAGGGTAGAAAGTGTAAAATTTTTGAATTTTTTTTTTTTTTTTTTTTTTTTTGCGCCTCCCCTATAACGCCCGTTGCCAAAGCAACGCGGGCTTCCTTTCTTCTCTTTAACGCCGAGGTCACAACAAGGATAACGGCCATAACGCCGTTATTTGTGCTATAACGCCGTTATGGCGTTACTATTGGGAGTGCTCTTAGAGAGGAATGAAAAAGTTTATTATTTTGTAATTTTGAATATTTAACGGAGGTTTTGAACTTTAAGTAGCTGTTAAATTATCATCAGCATTTACTATTTTTTTTTTTTAAATAGTAACATAGTAGTACCTAAAGGCTTTTTTTTTTTTTTTTTTTTTTTTTTTTTTTTTTTTTTTGAACAAAGGCAACATTTCATTGCAGACCTCACAAATGGAGGAAGATACAACATAACAAGTTACATCGAAACATAACAAGTTAAGCCAAACAAGACATACACCATAATAGTTGCGACAGCCAACAGCAACACCATTCAAAGGTGGGGGGAATCACCCAAGTGAGCTTGACTGATACAACCATATAAAGGCGTAGTCAGAGAAAATACACCAAGTATAAAATACATACAAAGAAGATAGAACAAGGCATCCATAAAGGAGCCGTACAAAAGCCTAACAGATCAAAATCAAAACCCTACGCAGCAGCAAGCCGGCGATAACGGACCACAATAGATCTGAGCAGAAGAGGCCGGATGCCATCGGATCTGAGCAGAAGCAGCAGTGGCAGCAACGTCAACAGCGGCATCGGAGGAGATGACAGATCTGTAGGCAAACCCTTTATTTAAAGAGAGAAAAGAACAAAAGAACGGTCCCGACGGCCGACCGTAGCCGACCGTCGGAAAGGATCGGATTAAGATTGGGTTTGGTTGGATGAGATGTAGTGAGAGGTAGGAGAGTTTTTTATTTTAGAGAGAGATTAATGTAGTACCTAAAGGCTAATAGCATGCATAATTTTGTTCATTTTTGAAATGACAAACAATCATAATATTGTAAACATCAATATAATCCCCACACGAAATATAATAAAGTTGTCTGTCATCAGACGTGTTCAAAATTTTTGTGTCTAACAGGGCCCACTTGTAATTGGGCCATCAAAATTCACGAGACAGTCCTGGGAAATACCAAAAACTTTCCGGAAATGCCAACCTGATTAATTATTGATTAATCTTGCCTAAACCTATTACAAGCTACAAAGAGGTCAACCGACGACTACTGATTCGTGATTTTGCAACCTTGATTTTTACTGATGCTTTATTTCTAGATCGCGTTTTAAATTTATAAAGTCTCGTTTACCTATGATCTATATGAGCATTAACGGGCAGTGTACCCAGTTGTTGGAAAAATAGTTTTGCAAAATGAGTTTTTGCAAATTTTGGACACTATTTAATATATGTATATGTTATATATATTTATATTTCTTGGTAGCTTTGCGTTCTCCTCGACGAGAGCTTCGCAACAAGCTAAAGTATGTCGAAAATGGAGTTAATATGAATGAGATATTGTGTCTCAAAGTGGGACACATGAAACACAAAATTTTGGGAAATTAACACATCCCACATCGCCTAGAAAAGGAAATGGGAGTGTGTTTATATAGAAATCTTGATATGAACCTTCAAAATGATTTGTTGGTTTTACTCCAACACCTACGTGCGCGCGCGCAGGGGGCAGATTTCAGGATTTCTGGGCCAAAATGGGTTCGAAGCTTCTGAACTCATGCGAGCCCGCGCGACCTGCGGACACGAATGCAGCTCCGAAGCCTCGCATGCGTGCGATCAGAAACACGCAAGCTTCTGTGATCTTTCAGGCAAGTAATGGGAAACATAGTGTCTGTCTTCTGCTTCTACTTCATTCTGTCTGTTATTTATTTTCTGTTATTATTATTATTTGTAATCTGATTTATTAATAAAAGTGTACACCGTTTCCCACAGTGGGTAGTCTAGAAATCGGTAAAACCGAGGTCATCCTAAAAGCTAATGAGCGGAGTCTAACTTAAATCTTTAATGTCACAAAACGTTTTATGAGTTGTATTCTAATTAAGGGGCAATTGCATATATATCCTTCCAAAACTTCATAATTGCATATATATCCAACTTAAATTAATAATTGCGTATATATCCTTTATAAACCTTTAAAATGTCATATATATCAGAATAGTTGTTTTATATATATTTTAAACCTAAAAGAATATGATTAATATAATTTAATAATAAATTATCCATTATACCCTTATCTCCAATATCACAACACCATGTTCCATTATACCCTTATTTCATTGATTCATGTTCATTTGCCGAGAATTAAGAAATACATATGTGAATAAAATAGTGGACTAAATAAAACAAACAACTAATGCATCTGAACAACAGTGGTGAACAAACAACTGATGCATCTCATTGATTCATCTTCATTTATCAAAAGGTGAATTAATTTCAATCCAACCGACTATGATTTGGTGATAGGAAATCAAATTAATTAATTTTTGCTTCTAGAAAAAGGGTATAATGGATATTTTATGTTGAAAATATAATTATCATGTATTTTTGGGTTTAAAAAATATATAAAGTAATTATTTGGACATATTTGACATTTTTAAAGTTTAGGAAGAATATATACGTAATTATAGTTTTTAGTTGGATATATACGCAATTAAAAGGCTTTTGAGTGATATATATGCGATTCCCCCTATAATTAACTACTTTAATAAACGAAAATGAAATGAAATTAATCAGATGGAGAAGAATGTGCTACCCTAGTTACTACTATTATCAAGCCATAATCTAGCTCTAATGGAAAATGTCTACTCTCGGCTTATGTAGTGGCTCCTCAAGTCCCATTTCTCATAATCTCGCCACAATTGTTACTACACTTTATAACTTTGTCACCTACCTATTGACATAACTTCTTTATTGTTAAGTGATAAACCAAACATAATATTATATATTACTTATAAGAATAATAAACTTTAAACATAGTACTTTCTTATATAAAAGTACCTTATCGGGTTTCGGGGTGTAACACTGCTATCACATCTTGGCGATTTCCACTCATATTCTACTTTAATTGTATGCAAATAAGAACACGAGCCCTCCATATAAGGAATAGAAATCACCGTAGTATCTTTGAAATGACGATCATCCCTTATGTAATCAATGGACGCGCAAAATCCAAATGACCCAAAGAGTCCATACACATAGTGCTCGTATAAGAATAGAGCATAATTGATGTAGCCAATCTAGTGGCAATGACACTTAACCCATCCTCAATAGAACGCCGTAATCATAATATCATGCAATTTAACCCAAACCGGGACAGATTTCAGTTCTTCTTTAAGTAAGCACTTATTATGAGACCACTTCTTGAGAATAATTGGGGCATTACGTATCAGCCATGGTCCGTTTTCCAATACCTTATCCCTAGCTGCCGAATCAAATTAAAAAAGAAGAACCCATTCGAATTCATCATTGGTCAACAATACCAAACTTCTTCCATACGTTTATCACATAGTGTTCAACAACAAGGAAAGCAATTATTTTGCCAAGAAAATAATCATATAACAAGTTTCCATACCTAGCATTGGCTTCCAAAACCGAAGATAAAGGAATTAGGACTTCAGCATTATCACCGGTTTCAGTACCCGTGTCTAAAATACAAAAGTTTGCCACCCGTTTGCTTGAATTAGGATTGACCAATTTCGCGAAAGATATAGGAGCATCTTGTTTATGTGACTCCATTCCCTCATGTTCAACATCAACATGTACCACACTATGACTAGACCCTATGTTTTCCATATACACGAGATTAGTGGACTCTTTTTCAGTATTATATACCTCGTTACCACTTACTTGTCCTAGAATAGGCTCAGTTACCACACATGTTTTAAAATCATTGGTAGAGGAATTATTAACCTGAGGGTTGGGACCCGCACGTTCTACTAGGTTTCAGTGTTTCCTCATCGTCTCCCAATAACACGAGCATTCCCGCTAGCATTTGACATTCAATTCTTGAATTTTTGCATGTAACGAAGACGGGTTAGGATTACCATATGCATCTGCCAAACTAGGGAACAGTTCTCGCCCAACATTATCAACTTTAACCTTCTCCTTAGTTCCATGAGGCTTCAACGTGATCGTTTCCTTCATCTTCTTTTTCTTACTTCCATCCCCTCTCCCACCCAAATCCAAAAACCCACTTTTCATGTTTATACCATGCGCATATTATCAAACAACCAGCCAAAACCAGTCCAAACAACCACGAAAAAGCACGACGTACGGATAACCCTTTCTTTACACAGAAAAGGCAAAATCCTAAGTTAGGGTTTTGAAAACAAAGCAGCACAATTACACGAATTCCAGCAGCAAAACGAAACAAGATAATGATTAAAGTATCAGAATTAGGCATAAACCCTAACCACATAATTGGAAAACCCTAAACAAATCAAGAGACCCTAACAATTTAGAATAAACGAAGAACGTTCATTCAAACAAATTAAAATACAAGAAAACGTTTTGGGTTAGCAGGATCGATCATTGTTAGGTCAAGGTTTTTTTTTTTTTTTTGGTCGCCGTTTTTGCCTAAAGAGGGGGCGTCTGTTTGTGTTCTAGTTAGCTTGATACTTCGGCTCTGGAACCACTTGATACTTTTCAATATGACAATGATAGTTAGATCCATGACTTTACCTTTACATTAGTTGACAGGTTTGTTTTGGAAAATATCAAGATCTAGAGTTTAGTTTCTCTATTTGTACATTTAGCATAATATTCAAACATTGAATATAACTAATACGCTTTGGTAAAACTATAGCTGTAGTGATTTGTAAACGCTAGGTGCTTGTAAATGTTACTAGAAGTAGCGTATTAATTTAGAACGTTTGAACAAATTGCAAATGTTTGTTACTAGACACCAAACAAGCATCGTATACAAAACGCTAAACGTTAGTTGCTCCTAATACGGGGTACCAAACATACCCATGTGATATCATATAAAATGAAATAAAGATAAAATAACAAGAGAAGGCTATAAAAATGAATATAAATTTAGCATTCATTTACATCAGTATATGGCAGATGAAGGTGATTTCTTTTTGCACCAAAGAACATTATAAATGTTGTATTAATTTACTAGAAACCAAGACAAAACACTATGCAAACATAAGAAAAAGAACATCAGGTTAATTTTGAAAGTTGACCAGAATCTGCATTCAGAAAGAAAACTTCCAGTGGTTTATAAGACGAAGATGCAACTGTAGATCCAAATCTGTATGTGGGTTGCAGTATTTTGCTTTCCTTCGGGCAAGGTATCGTTAAAATCCTGGGTCCTGTCCTCATCTGCCAAATCTGAAATGTTCACGCATCAGTAGTTAGTACTAGTACATACTTATGAACTAGATATGACTATATGGGCACTGTAAACGGGTTGGGTAACAAGTCCAAACAGGTAAGGTTTCGTAATTTTTGGTGCTGATAAAAAAAAAAAAAAAAAAAAAAAAAAAAAAGGGTCGAGGGTTGGGTTGGGCCGGCCCGCAAATTTCTTTTATCCATTTTTGAATTAAATAAGAACTAATGTGTTGCAATATGATTACAAAAGTATTATCCAACTTTTGCCGACCCACAAACACCTTTTATCCATTTTTGATGATACAGATAAACAGTTAATATGTTAGATACGATTATACCTGAACTTCTTATTATAAATAAAGCATCTTACAAAGTTTTATTCACTTCAACGCACTATGGGTGGCTTTTGACCTGTTTGACCCATGATTACAAAACCAGATTATTGAGTAAAGTGATTTAGAAGGTTTAATGCATTTAACTACTCTCCAAATGGCTTACCACCTGTTTGACCCATTTGACTTGTTTCCGTTTTTGTGAAATCTTCTAGCTTACACATTTGACCTTCCGGCATAAAACACAACCCAAATCGACCCATTTGAAGGTAAAAACAGTGAAAATAAAATGTTACCTCAACAATACCCTTACGAGGGGCATGAATGGCGAGACATAATGAATAATCATTCTTTACATGCACACGACCTCCTTCAGAGTCTTTATTTACGAGTCTTTCAACAAAAAGACAGTTAGCATCTCGATACCCCTGAAAAGAAACTTTTTAGTCTAAGAAGAAAAATAAAAAATTATGTGTCTGTGTATGAGTTAAGAATATACCTTCCATAAGCGTACAACCACTAATGCTCGAGTGTCCAATAGCATAATACGACCTAGTGAATCTGTTATTGCTGCCAAAGTCCCACTAGGTGATAAGGTTAGCTTCTCTCCCTTTCTCGGGTGATCTTTCAAGCATGTAAGAGGTAAAGCTGTACATTTTTTCAACCCACAATTTAACAGCTATTTTAGAAAAACTAAGGGGTGTTTGGATGTTTGGTTTAAAAGTGATCATGTGATATCAGATAGTACTTATAATTATCTTTTGGGGGTTCGGTGTTTGACAAAAATCCTGATTATCTTAGAAAGTAATAATTACATAGCAAACTATAAAACAAGGCAACCTACTAGCCACCTTTTGCAGATATATGCAATGTAGATTCTTAACCATTTGATGTAATATACCATTTCTTACCAACCAATGCAATTTTGTTGCAGTAGATGGTACAAAAAAAATGAGAGTGTGTTGCATAAAAATGGTTCAATGACTACGTGGTATGTATCGGTAAAAAGTTGATAGTACTATGCCTTATTTTGCAAATTGCCATAAATACTACAATTGTGTAACTTAGCTCTACCCACTGATACCAGTTTTGCTGCCGTGAGTATTAATCAGATTATTTGATATTTTGATCATAGGCCATACATAATCCATAATCATAAGCGAAAGTAGGTCAACGAAACACCCCCTAATGAGCGTAACATGGTGCTTAATATTCCAATGTTAGAGTAGAACTGACCTCGAGCAAACGGTTGTGGCTTCGGTTCTGGTTTTTTTGTAGGTTCTGGGGTCCGCCATAACAATTTGGAGAAAGAAGCTATAGTTGAAAATGTTGCAGGGACAACTCTTGATAAAATCGCTCCCACAAAAGACCTGCTTCTATCTTCAGAAAGCCTTTAAGGGAAAAGCAAAGCAGGTAACTTAGCTATGTAATACTCACTTGTAAAGGTATTATACAAGTATAAAACAACGGTTGATATTAACCTGAAGGCTGAAATTGCAGCATCGGTTCCAATGGTTACAGCGCAAAAGTAACGATCACTTGACTGCTTAACAATAAAAGCAGCTGAATTCAAATACCAGAATACTTTCAGAAAGTCTCCAAAATTTATATGAAAAATGTTTGCAAGTGATGTAATATGTGTGTGTATAAACAATACACACAGTCACACACATATGTTAAACGCAGGTTCAGGTCTTATCATGCTTTTACTTTTCCTTAAAAGTACCATGTTAATAATCTAAAGGGGGGTTTAGATATGCAATTCAAAGGATTTCACAATAATCAATTTCTGCTTATTGCGATTAAGGCGTCATGGTTATAATCCTGATTTAAAATTCCTGATTAATTAGAGTTCATTGCAATATTTCAAGACGCATCAGGGTTGAGGTGTGACTGGTACCATAACCAGTTTCGTAAAACCTTCAAAATACATCTGTTTTGTGTAAGGGGATGGAAGGCGTATATGACCATTTTTAACTTCCTTTTAGTAAAACCCCAAATCTACCCCTCTATATTAAAATTTAAGGAGATGTACAAATGTATGAAGCTACCTGAAGTTCAAGAAGAGGAGGTGGCATGACACCGGTGATTGCAGCATCGACACACGAACCATATTTGCTGACATTCCAAACTTGGTAAGGAATAACAGCAAATGAACTTTCAGATTCTTCTTGACCTCTATCTGATGACGACTGATTCCAAAACTTATTTTGTGTGTCTTGATACCATCGAAGGAGTACCCTCTGCATTGTCAAGTGCACAAGTTACTAATTTATTTCACTAAAAAATTATGATTTTGTCTGATTATACTTGGTATCAATTTGCAAACTGAAAGTTACTATTCAGTTAAAAAAAAAATACTTTTTCACCTTTACTTTTTGCTTAACTTTTACTTTTGGCCCTTGGATCTATATGAATTGCATTTTGCCAAAATATTTTTTTCATTTTTAAGGAAGGCAAACTAAAACACTCATCCCGCAGCTACGCGGGGTGCAATAAAAAAGAAGTTGTTGCAATTGATCGTTGAAAGATTATATGACAAACCTGAATGTCAGATCCGTCAAAACGAGCAATTATGCCTGGTATGACGACACACACTTCTTCAAATGAGGAAGTATCTTCTGTAATATCGCGGTTAGTTCCACGCACTCTTAACCTTAGAATACGTCCAGGATATACAAGCTGCAAGAACATCAAGGCATTTAAAGTAGGGTCCAAAAAACCAAGAAAAATGGGCTCTTTTCTTTAAACTTCAAAGACTGGGGGGAAAGGGGATGGCCATAATGGGTCGGCTTTTTTTTTTTTGAAAGGCAACTAACTATCTCACAATATTTACACAAAAAATCAATCTCACAATGTCCTAAGCAGGACTTGAACCCACAACCATTTGGTTGGGGAACATTCTCACACATGGGGTACCATTGGGACACAAGCCCTTTGGTCATAATGGGTCGGCTTGAGCTAGCACGCAAACACTTTCTTATCCTATTTTTTGAAATATACATAAATGAAACGATTTATGCAGTTTTATGCTTCTTCTGGACGATGGGTTTCGGTCCTGTATTGGTTTCCCATTTGACACACTACATTAAACATAACCAATGGAGAAAAAGTATAACTTTATATTCTTTTAGCTTGTTTCACTTCATTCAAGAAAATATTTAGGTTCTATAGTATCTTTATATGAACAATTGTACATTTTGCGAAAGAAACAATTGGGATAAGTTACAGTACGAAATACAAACAAATATTACGGACTGTATTTCATGCTACAATTTGGAAAATTGCTAGTAAGCAACTATTAGTGGCCCTAACTTTTATTGACCACTTAACCCCTATAAAATCAAATACTGATAGGATGTGGAATGATCAATATCAGAGAATCAACTTTAATAAAACAGTGTGCTGTGTGCATGAGATACTGTCCGGATGTCCCTATGCTATTTAAAGTTGCAACTGAAGTTACTTGTAATAGCCCTAAATAATCAGATAGCATGTTGATTTAAGTACTGTGCAACTTCTATTCCATTAAGAAATTACTTGTAATAGCCCTAAATTATCCGATTATCCTTTTGTCACAGAAACAAAGGGGGTGTTTGGTATTTCTTATTAGTGTTTGATAGAAGCAAACTGCTTACGATTATCCACTCATTTTACATTTTTATTATGTAGCCTAAAGAGTTGCTTATCGAAACTACTTTATTTTGCCTCTTAAGTTTGTGCATAACCAGAGCTTCCAAACACACCAACAGCTGCTTATCTAACTAGTGTGGTTCGCATTTTCATCACAATTTTCATTAACTACCTGACTATGATAGTATGATCCCTACATCATTATATAATCAGAATCAGTTTCACATGCACTAAAAACTCATTAGCTATGACTCGAAAGCCGCAATAACCATATAACCACATTCAAAACCAATAACAAAAATACAAACTTTATAACACCCTCTAACTATTTTACCTCGAAGATCCTTAAACAATCCGAATTTCGAAACACCCTGATGTCCTCACAAGATGTCTTAGATTCAAACCTCGCTAGATACACATCTTAAGGGTGGCCAGGGAAAAGGGCCGGAAACGGTCACGATGATATCCTTGTTTGACCGTGTACATCTTAGTTTGGAGGTGTTTGTTTCGGCTTATATAGCCGGCTTATGGCTTATTTGGTTTTGGGCTTATGTTTCATAAGGTCACTTTTTGTGGCTTATTTTGAGACTTTTAAGCTCATTATGATATAATAAACTCATATAAGCCGAAAAGTTTCAAAATACGCCACAAAAAGTGAGCTTATGAAACATAAGCCCAAAACCAAATAAGCCATAAGCCGGCTATATAAGGCAAAACAATCCTAAACACTATCTCTCGCATTTGAAAAAGCATAATCAGTCTTCATAGGCAATCCTAAACACTAAAGGGGTGTTTGGGTTAGCTTATTTTATGGGCTTATTGGCTTATCAAGATTTGGAAAAGCTAATAAAGCTCAAACTTTTCGGCTTATAGAGTGCTTATCACCTTGAGCCTGCGGTTCAAGTCCATAAACCCAAAAAATAAGGTGAAAAAGTGTGAGCTTTATCGGGTTTTCTAAATCTTGATAAGCCAATAAGCCCATAAAATAAGCTAATCCAAACACCCTTTAAACTATACTATTCAAGTATTCAACTCAAAAACACAATAAAACAAGTCAAACCCAATACCAAAAACACAAATACCTGTTTATGAATAAGATCACCAGAAAGCGAAAAAACCAAGAAATACCCACAAGAAGTCCCAACAGCAATGACCCTTATATCATCAAAAACCAACCACTCAAGTGCAGACACATACTCAGCTTCAATGGGAGACAAGTTGGGTCGGATCTTGACCCTTAACCTGCCTTGACCCGATGACCCATTAGACCATTCAAGTACGAGGATAATATATCTGTTGGAAATAGCTAATGCATTGGTGTCATATGCATGTAGAAGATTTGGGTTGTTGAGTTTGTTGGTTCCTAAGTCTGTTAGATCTTGTGATGGGATTGTTGCTATGTTTCTTGTCTGGTTTGTTCTTCGTGCCATTTTTTAAGGTTGTTTTGTGTTTGGTCGGGATCATGGGAGATGGGATCAAAGTGATGATGATGAAGTGTTTTTTTGTTTTTTTCAAGAAAAGGAATAATGAGTAGAAAATAAGGGGGGTGTTTGGGTGAAGGGGTTACTAGTTTTGTTTTTTCTAATCGACATATTGCAACTACGTGTTTTAAAACCCGGTGATCTGACCGGGTGAATCTGTTGAACCTTGAACCGGTTGAACCGTGAACATGTTGAGTGATTAGAAATCGGTTTTGAACGGAAAACCCGGTTGAACTATCAGTTTTGAAAAACCGTTTGGTTAGAGTTCTTTTTTCTTTTTAAAAAAGATTACTTCGGATAACAAGTAACAACGGTGGCGGTGACGCGGTGGATGATAACACGAGTGATTAGAGTTAGAATGGTGTATGTTTTATGTTATAAAGATCCTGTTGGGAAATTAAAAAGTGAAAATGATCGAATGAGTTTTTCAATTGTTTTCGCTAAAATTTAGAAAGTAAAAAATTTATTTTTTTCAAAAATTGTTGGAAAAAGTTTTCGGCTTTGGTGTGTTTGTCAAAAGTAGCAGTGAGCAGTAGCGGTGAGCTATGAGCACTGTGAGCAGTAGTCACAGCTAACTGTTTTTTAATAAAATATTAAAAAATTAACTTTTTTTAAAAATTAACAAAGTTCATTTTTCTTTTACTAAACGACCACTAAAACACAAAATGCTCGTTGCTCAACGTTCTCAAAAGCTCTACGCACACCGCTTTGCTGTCTTTGGTATAAAGAAGTGTTACAAGTCAAGTAGTCAAACAGTGGAGCTTATCTCTTCTATTTTCACCAGTTACAAAAATGCTTCCACAAACCCCTAAAACCCTAACAAAACCCTACTTTTCAACCTTCACACCTTCTCCCTTGACAAAATTTTCAAACCCTTTTCACAAAACCATAAACCCATTTCACCCATCCCAAAAAAACCCAAAACCCTTATCAGTAAACTCACTTTTTAACCCAAAAACTGCATCATGCAGACCAACTGTTCGATCTTATGCTGGCAGAAGTAAAAAACAGCCCGGTGGCAGTTCCGGGGGCCGTATCGAAGGCAATGCGGAACTGCGAAGGGAAGCGAAGCGAAATGCGAGGAGAAAGAGTAAGAAGCTAGCTGAGAATTTGTTTTATAGGCTTAAGAATCCTCATGGGAATTATCCTAATAATTTTAGTGAAGATGAGTTGCAAATGATAGGGTTAGGGTATGATAGAATGGTGCAGTTTATGGATAAAGATGACCCTAATCTTAAGCACCCGTACGATTGGTATAAGTATGGGGAGTTTGGGCCGTATTCGTGGCGTGGGGTGGTTTTAGGTGAGCCTATTAGGGGTCGGTTTTCGGATGAGAATGTGACTTTGATTGGTGAAGTTAGGGATCAAGAAGAGTGGGAGAAGATTGAGCAGTTTGAAATGAGTCAAGATTTTAATGAGAGGTTGGCTTCGTTGGATAAAAGTGTCGGTTTCCGATACTTTTGGGTGTTTGTTAGGCATCCGAAGTGGAGGGTTTCGGAGTTACCATGGGAACAATGGACTCTTGTTAGTGAAGTTGTGGTTGAAAGTGGGAAACAAAGGTTGGATAAGTGGAATTTGATGGGTAGGCTTGGGAATAGAACTAGGGCATTGATTACAAAGTGTGCAGCATGGTTTAGACCTGATATTATATATGTTAAAAGACCAGTTTATCAGTGTCGATTTGAGCCTCAAGATGAGTTTTTTAAGGCGATGACGCCTTTGCTTGATCCTGAAACTGAACAAGATTTTATGTGTCAGTTGGAAAGTGATGATGGCAGGGTGGAAATGTGTACTTATTTTGGTGGGTTGTGTAAAATTCTGAGGGTTAACCCGAAAGCATTTGTGGATGATGTGGTTAAGGCGTTTGAGAAAGCGAGTGATGAAAAGAAGTCAAAGTGTTTAGAATTTTTACTTGGGAATCATCCGATTGAGTTGCTTCATCCGTATACTAAGGAATGGAAGGCTAAGTTGGAGGAAATGGAGTTAGGTTGTGACGCTCCTGATGAGAACGAGAACAATGATGCTAAGACAGAAGTTTTGGATTGGATTGAAGATGCGGAAGATGATGAGGACGATATAGTGTTGGATGCTGAGCTTAGTGAGGTTGAAGAAGATGATGATGATGACGAGGATGTTGATGGTGGTGATGATGATGATGGTTTGGAAGACGATGAGAAGTACTGGGAAGAAGAGTTCAAGAAAGCCGTAAATAGCAGTGAAGAAATGGAAGTTGTGGCAAGGCGAAGTGCACATATGACAACAAAGGTATATGAGAAGCAATCACAGGTGATGAAAGATAGGGAAAAGGAGACTAAAAAAGACGAGGATGAACCACTACTTAGGCGTGGACGGCCTAAAATAAGCCCAGAAGAGTGGAAGCAATTGGGGTATGGTCCAAGAATGAAGAAGATCCAGAAAAGTAGGATTCCACCGGGTCAGTTTCTGAGAGCTGCAGTTAGACCCTTTTTGTATAAAAATCTTGTTAAAGAGATTGTTTTGACGAGGCATGCTATAATAGAGGGTGAGATTGGTGGCGGTAAGAAGAAATGAATTGTAATAGAAGACCATGGTCATTAATCATCATACATTCTTAAATCTTGAAAGTGTTGTCAGTGTTTGTTCTATTGTATGTAGAAGCCTAGAAGGCATGGTAATTGATGTGCAAACTGCAAGGAACCTTTTAAGGTATTCATGGCTTGTAATTCTGCTAAGAAAAATCGCACATCAAACAATTATGGTGAGATTAAAAAAGCAAGTTTTGAATAAGTCTTGGAACGATAAGATTCCAATTTTAATATGATTACAAGTTCAAGAACAGCAACAGCAACAATACCCAGTGAGATGTAGGGACTGCTTCTGCTTCCAGAAAGACATTCGACAAGAGTGTGAGCGCGCAAGCAAATAGACTTTTGCGTGGTGTGTGAGGATGGAAAAAACAACTACATAAAACAAAGCATATAAAGCAAAAGCACGCAAGCATGCAAAGACATAAATACATACCGACATAGAAACATGAGAGTATGCAAGCATATATATAGAAAATATGGCACTAAGAGCACATAAAAATCATACTTCAAAAAGGCAACATATAAAAGATAAAGCAATACAATCAAACATAAGCATTAAAAGCACAAGCCCATCCAAGTGTAAATATAAAACACGTCAAAAGGACAAAAGTGATTACAAGTCTACTTGAGTATTGCTCTTTATATATACTATATCAGAGCAACTCAAAGGGACAAAAGTGTAGGCTTGTCATAAGATCCTAAGAAAATGTCATCGGCTTGTCATAAGATCCTAAGAAAATGTCATCTTTATGCATCGAAGTATTCCTCAGGCAGGTAGAACTTCAGCCCAATAGCCTGAAACCACAAAAAAATGTGCACCTTCAGAAACTACCCAGTAATATCATGTGAAAATAAATAAGGTTATGATTGAGAGTCCTATTTAAAGACAAGTGGTAAAATGAACGGGTTGGGATTGGGTAATCTTTTGGTACACGTCAAACGGATCACAGATTGTTTGGCTCACAAACGCATTTTTATAATCCATTTTTCTGAGCTTCTATAACAATGTGTTTAAAAAATTTAATTACAAAAATGGAATATAAATTACCTTAGCAAACTTCTTGTCAGCGTCACTATGATCGTCTGGTCTTCCAGCAGCGTCACCAACATAAAACGATCTACAAGAAAACGATTATTTAGATCAGCTAATCCATATGTAAAGTGAATTTTAATGATATATAAAGTCTTGAAAGAATGATCAATACTGATCCATATCAATTGGAATTCCAGAGTTAAAATGTTGTTCCATAATGCGCCACATTCCAGGTTGTGGTTTGCGAAAAGGGTCCACTTCTTGACCTTTATTCACACCACACGCAATGAAAACCTGTAAAGAAATTTCTGCGTAAGTTGTGTTTTCAGATTATCAAAGAAGAAAGTTTAACAGGTTGACAACCCAACCCACCTGAACTGGGACATCCACAAGCTTGATGAAACTGTCAAGTCTTCCAATCTTAGAATCCACAGCTACCTGTCGCTTGTTCTTCCAACGCTCAATATTTGCCTCATTTGTGAAGATAACCTGCGCCATAAAGAGATAATATTGCTGACACTAAAACACATCAGAATTCTGAAATAAGGGGAAGTTGCAAACCAGTTTGTAGCCATCATTGTACAGGCTCTGCAACTTCTTTGGTATTGAGGCATACATAAGAGACCAAGCTTTTGCACCGACTCTGTAATTATATATACCAGTAAGTGCAATGCAAACGAAGTTTTATTGTACATATATATACCCGTAACTGCAATGCACTGACTCTGTAATTATGTTTAATCTTTAACATGTCACCATTGGTGTATTGCCCCAGTGGTAGCCAGTGGACCGGTCATATGGGTCACAAAGTAGCTAAAAAGGAAACTGGTCATATGGGTCAAAAGCCGCCCAAAGTGTATTTTTAAGCACACAACCTCCTGTACTGTTTATTCATTAAAATCAAATTATAATTGTAAGTATTAAGTTCTAGTAATCATATTTAGTACAATCTTTCTTGCAGCAGCTTATTTAATACGTAGTAGTAGATAAATTAATTTAAAAAATCAAAAAAATTGTGTAGAGCATATGCACTAACAAATCGGACAAAACGTGCTCTGGCTTAACCCAGTCCATACCAGCTGTTTACCCAACCAGCACAGTTTTGGTACCAATATTAGATTGAAAGTGTGTTTATACATGCCATTACAAGCATCTAAAGATTAAAACTAGAGGTACCTTTGAACCGATGTTTTTGCAAGACATCCATCAAAATCAAAAGCGGCGATTTTCTTTGAATCACGGAGGCCTTCATCCTAAAAAAAATTATTTGAGGTAACTTCTGGCAATGCCAAAGCTTGTCATGGTATCAACTTCTGACCTTACAATCCAGTCAAGTAAAAGAGCTCACCCGTTCTAGATATATGATTGTTTGGAACACCTTCCATTGTGGCGGTACTGTTGCACCCTAAACAAAAATAATAATTACAGTTGAAGAGAAACACGCTAAGATTCAAAACATAAAAGTGATTAGAAAGGCTGACTCCTCTAACCTTGTAATTGTCCTTGATATCATCAGCTGAAAAGGCTATCTCTGATCCAATAACCTCCTCAAGTGAATCAGATACCTAAAAATGAGGAATTTAAGCTATCAATAAGAACCCTGCTATACATTTTCTTTAAAAGGCATGCCTTTGGGGCTTTTTGAAACAAATCATGGGCTTTACTATTCAATTGCCATATTATCAAATCTGCAAGACTATTGACTCTTCCAGATCTAGATAGTGCTATTTATGGTGCAAGGTGAGGCATTTAAAATATAGAATTGTTAATGTTAAGACTCCTATATAGAGGGAATCACATTAAACAAAAGCGTCATCACCAAACAATTTAACCTTATCATCTAAATTGAAAACCAATCTATCACCAAACTTCAGTACGTTGATAGCTTTTTTTATGGAAAGGCAGCATATATTAAGGGAACCAACCAAGAAAACAAATACACATGAAATGGCATCCCAACTCCTCAACAATCCAATTAAAGAGAAAGGGACCCAAGGAAAAAAAAAAACGCCACAAGGTGCATACAAACAACAAAAAATTGAGAAAACAAATGGCATAGTACAAGAAGACATAACATAGGATCAAGTACTACCCAAAACCTGACACTAGATTCTATATACTCACTGTCCCAAGCCCACCACAGCTAAATGCAACGTATAGCCATGAAGACTAAAAAGGGACCAAAACAAACTGACACAAATCTATGGATACTATGACTTTAACTCTTTCAAAGTGAATGAACCAAGCACTGACATAACAGAAGGTGCAAAAAACTTGAACTGCATATCCTCTGCACACAAAGTTAACAGAACTAAAACAAAACTGACATCACTGAAGTTACTGAAGCAGACACTGTAGCTCGAAACAAACTGCTCCGCAGATATCCACACACCCCTAAACTGCTCCACAAATATCCAAACACACCTAAACAGCTCCATCAGCTGCACGACAAGACCTATATGCAGAGGAACATAGCTCAGCACAGAACCAATTATTGCAGACAACATTTTATTGGATCAAATAACTATAGCTGCCGATCCATCCCGCTTCTCTTATTCGATCTTCTCACAATCCACTCGTAGCTTTTAAGTTGAATATCTTGGAGCATTAACCCAAGTCACATTCAATTAACAACATAATGACCAATCAAAGTATCAAACACCTCAAGCCAATAACAAAAACCACTAAAAAAGACGAGAGATCCAGAAGATAAAGAGGGAAAGCCTTAAGAGTGATTATTCAATATCTTCTTTTTTTCATCTTTTTCAGTAGCATGTTAATTTTAATATGTTTAATCGGTTCAGATATCACTAAACTAAGGGTAAAAAAGATAAATTCCGGTTCATGAATCTGGGAGCATCAAAATTACCAGATGGAACAACTAAAACATGGAAAAGTCCTCCTATAGTTGAACATCTTTAATCATTAAACATAACGTTCTTTAAAAAAATTATTTTCAGCAAAATAAAGAATAAAAGTTAACAATGTGCAAGTGACGCATACAGTCTGCTTATATAAGTTGCTTGAAGTAAATAGTATTCCTACCTTCTTAGAAGATTGACCACCTTCGGTTACCAGTTTCTTCAGCTTCTCTTGATCGCTACTCTGAATAGAGATAAACAAAAGGATAAGTAACCAACTTACAGATTAAAAGACTGTGCTATAAAAAACTAAACAGTTGAAGGACTATATGGTTCTGGGACAGAAAATACAATAACAATGATTTAACTGATGTTAATTAAATGAAATTCGAAATAAGCAGATAAGTTGCATGTATGCAGAAACATATCATGTTTCTGTTTCCATTTCACTTGCAGCTCTATAGAATGGTTGCGGACTAAAGAAGGTGAACCAATGGGCTTTAATTTTAAAAGGAATGACTTATGTTAACCATTTTAGTGGTGCCTGAGTGGTGGCAATGCTTGATTTTGCAAACTCTAAACTGAGAATACTGACTGTATGAGAAAAAAGGGATAAAAAAAGAAAATAAAATCAGTATCTACATAGAAAAGCCGAACATTGTCAAGTTTACCTTCAGTTCCGAAAACCCTTCAACTGATTCTGCTGAAACCAGGTCTGCATCTAGAGTGAAAAAGCAGTCTATGTGATGCCATTTTGTGTTTTCAAACCCTCGAGGATCCCAGCTACTGAATCCCAATCTTAGAGATTTGGACTCAATCTTCTCAGAGCATTTCTTGCATGAAGATTTTCCTGACTTTGCATACTCCGCAATAATCTTGATCCGGGTAGATGAGGAAGATATTGCAAACGAGGTAAATTAGAAAGTTACTTGAAAATGATTGTTACAAAAACGTATATGATTACAAGATTTAAAGATAGTTAGCATACATTATACCTTTTCTACATTCTTTTTTTCTTGCCCAGCTTCCTCATCCTAAAAAACAAAGCAGAATCACATGTATTCAGTTATCTCATATATAAAAGTGAAAAGCATATCTTAAAAGGCAAACTAGATTACGTGATCGCTGAACTTTCGAGGGTTTTTTTAGTTGCAGACCTCTACATTAAAAATTATCACATACTTATATTCTGGTAGTCATATCTATCATATCCTTCCAATTTGATTGATGTGCGATCTAACAAGACTAAATGGTTAACTGTCTATGCCTTGGTTCGAAAACAGGGATCTTTCAAATTAATGCACTGAACTTCCTCAAACTTTGAGCTTTATTTGTTTTTTGAATAAAACTGGAAAGAACTAATGAAACTAATATTTTTTAGAGCATTGAAGTATGTTTACTGATAAATCAATCTGCACATGTATTTATTTGAAAAAGCATGAAAACGTTGAGATAAGGCTCATCGTATGCTTCTCTCTGTTACAGAAAATCTTTAATCTTCTAACAGAATGTTCTCAAGAAAATACTTTTAACGGAAAAAGGATCAACTTAAAGAATTAAAGTTAACATTTGTGCAAGTAATGCAGTTTGCTTATATAAGTTGCTTCTAAATAGTACCTCCCCAGAAGATAGATCACCTCCAGTCACCAGCTTCTTCAACTTTTCTTGATCCCTACTCTGGAAAAAGATTAACAAAAGGAATGAAAACAGAATCAGTAGCTACAAAGATAAACCGAACCCGATTTGAGTTTACCTTCAAATCTGAAAATCCTTCAAATATTTCTGCTGAAGCCAGGACTGCTCCTGCATCTCTGGGAAAGAAGCAGCCTGCGTGATACCATTTGATGTTTTCATATCCCCGAGGATCCCAGCTACTTGATCCCAATCTTAAAGATTTGGATTCAATCTTCTCAGAGCATTTCTTGCATGAAGATCTTCCTGACTTTGCATACTCTGCCATAACCTTAATACAAGTAGAAGAAGATAATGCAAAAGATGTCAGATTGGTGTACCAAAAAGTTACTGGAAACGGATTATCACAGAAGAATAAGAACACCAGATTGATAAATAACAGTGCATAACATTACCTTTTCATCTGTTCCTTTCTTTTTGTCTTGGCCAGCTTCCTCATCCTCGTCAGTCTATAAACACAAAGCAGAATCACATGTATGTCGTCAGTTTTTCTATGCCTTCATAGTTTATATAATCATTGAAAATTCGAGGGTTTTTTAGTTGTGGACCTCTACATATATAGTTATCAACAACATACTTATCACGTTCATTACATCCTTCCAATTTGATTGAAGTGTATTTCGGTTTTTGACGCTCTATGCCTTCATTTACACACAATGATCGTTTTACTTATTAATTGAGCTAAATGTTGAACTTAATTGGTTATTCTGTACATGTTAACCCTCATTCAATTGAAAAAGGCACGGAAACGTTAGGATAAGACATATATTACAGATCCCTACCTTTAGTTTCTTTGAATCCCCTCTGTGTGACTCAGGCCCGTCATCTCCTTCCCTCTGTTTCAGAACAATAGCAAGTAAGTAAGCTCATCACTAACCATGCTGATCTTATTAACTTTTGACAAAATGTCATCATGAAAAGGGTACCAATCTCTTTAAAAAATACGAGAATGAGAGGTGCTAAATCAATTTGCAACATTGCATAGCCTCGCCTGGTGCATTGACTATAACAACTTAATCAATTTAATCAATTTAAGTCAGGTCAAACTCGAGCTACTCAAGTAGACTTTTGAGTCAAATTCGAGTACCAAAGCCTAATCTATAAGTTCGCAAAACTTACTGAGCTTGTGTTTATTTACATTTATACCCTTTGTCTATATGTGAATAAAGAATATCACCCACACTACGAACTTGAACGTATCAAATTAACCAATACTAATCTTACAAATTTTTCATTACATATAATCACAAAAGTTTTAGCTGAACTCAAAAGTATCTATTATTTCATCTAGCTCGACTTTAGCTAACAAACAGTTACCTTTGTAGAACCCTGACCCCCTTCAGACACCATCTCCTTCAACTTCTCTTGATCACTCCCCTAGACATAAAAAACACATTTAATCAATAAAAAATCAAATCAATATATTAAAGGGATACTTAGTTAACGATATATCTAACTTGCCAAAAGAATTAGCATGTATCAATCTAATGATTTGTGTCAACAACATATCTAACACAAATTTCTATATCTTTCTATTAACAACCACCAAAGTCACCTAGTGGTTAGGCACCCGACCTCCTCACAAGAGGTCTAGGGAAAATGGTCACGCGGATACCCCGTTTAAGCCGCGTAGGTCTGAGTTAAAGACTCGCCCTCCCCAAATGATAAGGAAAACCTCATCCTTTGTTGTTTATTAATCTTCCTATTGTGTGTAACAAATGACGTAATCAATACACCAAACTGCCATGTCAGCATCACCCACTAATAAAAAACTAAACTGATACACACAGGCGGCGCGATCACGTGCATTTAGGAAAAACAAAACTAAGACTAGAAAGTAGAAACACTTTTCTTTTTCTGACCGGGTGCATTAAAGAAAAATCATGACTTTTCACAAAAATTAACACCACGCTACAAAAATCCATGGGCATCCCCTAACCCCGGGACCCACGCTGATTTCGTCCCTTCATTCAGGCTAAATAAGAGCATCTACAATGCATCAAGTTTTTAAAGACCGCTTTGTTCTACAATTAATGCACAAGTCATTTAATGTTTAATAGCTTGTTTTTTTTGTGAAAGACTTGGTGTTCTACACGTCATTCTTCAAAAAGTCTTTAATAAGTCTTTATCCCAATGGTTCAAATGGTGCAAATAGCTTTTTCAAATAGTAAAAAGTCATGTGTAAACTAACCCATTGCAGATGCTCTAATTTCGTGCCAAGTCAAATACATTTTAAACTAACCATCGTGCTTTAAGTTTTTTGAGTAAGAAAAATTAAAGAAATACGAAGTAAACATCCCATATTTCGGAAAGAAAACATTTTACTTCAAAATCAACCAAATCACCCTTTTGCAAATTCTTTTCATTTTCTTTCCTTGATACTCGAGAACACAACTTTTTCTTTTTCACTTCAATTTCTTTCTTTTTCTATATCTATACTACTTTCTATACTACTTTATAATGTATTTAGGACTTTTATTTTTAGAAGTCTT
This sequence comes from Chrysanthemum seticuspe, assembly GCA_019973895.1. NCBI lineage: Eukaryota > Viridiplantae > Streptophyta > Magnoliopsida > Asterales > Asteraceae > Chrysanthemum > Chrysanthemum seticuspe. Next base: position 31,238,241 of record BPTQ01000006.1, read on the forward strand.
AAAATTTTTAAGCTTACACACTTGCTATTATTAGAAGTCCCTTTTTCAAAAATAAAACATACAAAATTAATTTAATTAAAGAATACAACTACTAATGCAATGTGCACAATTAATTGATGCACTAACACATACTCTATTGACTAGTCAACACCTACAATTAATGATGTTCTTTAAAACACACCCTTCATAAAAAATACAATTAATAAAACACATTGTACAAACCAAACAAGCTACTTGACACAATAAACAAACAAAATAATGTAAACCAAGCAAAGCTCCATCACACTTAGTGATGTGTAGATACTTATCGTACAAATTTAATGAAGCATATCATACCATCTCCTACCTACTTGCGACTACAAGCCAATGTTAACCACTATGATCTTTTACCCCCTATAAAATTAAGAACTACCACATTTATATTGTCGCAACATCGCGTGGTTATCCTACTATTACTATATGAAATGGTTTGCTATGATTAAAGCTTTTACATCCTAAATTTATCGACATCCATAAATTTATTATCATAGAAAAGTAGAAAACGTATAATCGAAAGACATTGTTTGCTAAAACGTTTAATTACAGTGGACCCGCAGCCACAGCGCGCGGGTACCCTGCTAGTCTTCCTTTAAGTGATAATCAAGAATATAGTGTAAATCAAACAAACAACCGAAAAAACGCGCATAACCAATACCTTAAGCTCCTCAAACCCTTCAATCCCCTCCACCTCACACCCCGAACCCAAACCCGAAGAACCCATCTCAGCAAAGCACTTAAAATGATGCCACTTAACACTCTCATATCCTCTAGGATCCTTAGCTTTCAACCCCATCCTCAACGCCTTCGACTCGATTTTCTCGGAGCATTTCTTACACGACGACTTGCCTGATTTCGCATACTCTGCGATGATCTTTGGTAATGGTGACGTCATGATGGCTAATTTTATGAATTTATTAGGGTTTTGTGAAAATGATGGGTTAAATACTAAGAACATGCAGTTTTAAGGGTTTGGATTAAGGAATGAAACGGTGTCGTATTGGGTTTTGGAGGTGGTGTTTATAGGGTTTTGGGATGGACGGTGAGTGTGAGTGTGTGTGTTCCCGCCATTATTATAGAGATGGGCTTTGGGGTTAACGAGGATAATGACATCAGATTAATTAGTTTTTGGTTATAGAAACGAGTGTTGGAAAGGACGTTGTTTGAAACGACACTTAAATCTCAAGGGCTGTTTTTGCTAAGTTGCAAAAGATTATTAATGCTAAAGGACTTACTTTGCAATGACACTTGAACCTCAGGGGCTGTTTTCGCCAATTTGGCAAAGTTTGCATTTAATGCACTTGTTAAATAGTATTGCATTTAATGCACTTGTGCTACAGTGCTTGGGCAAAATGCTTGTGTTTGCTACAGTGCTTGGGCAAAAAGTGTACGCCTAATAGTATATAAAGATAATGGGTCCGGGACCCGAGTTGAAGCTTATATTATACTCTTTATGTTTTAATTTATTTGTAGAGTTTTGATTTTTCAAGTTTTTCTTTCCAATTTTTAATCTAATTTTTTTTTTCTTTCTCCTTGTATAATACTCCTTCCGTCCCATATTAAATGTTCAGGTTTGACTTTTCAAGTATTTCTTTTACAACTTTGACCTTAAATATTTTTACTTGTGTTATATAGTATTAGATAAAAATAATACGTAGTGAAAATACATTTAAAACTCAATCTATTCATATATTTTGCATCAAATATTACATAACACAACCAAAAATATCTATGGTCAAAGTTAAGAAAAAAAGACTTAGAAAATTCAAACTGGACATTTAATATGGGACGGAGGGAGTACGTTATATGTAAAATATAAAATATATGAAAAAATTAGAATTTAAATATATTTTTATTAGTATAACTTTTAAAAAATATAATTAAAGTCGAAATATATATATATATATATATATATATATATATATATATATATATATATATATATATATATATATATGACAAATAAATTAGGACGGAAGGAGTAAGCTGAAAGGTGAAGTTTATATTTTTTTATAAAAGTGTTTAACGAATTAGTAGGACTTGAAGTTTATTAATGTAAAATCGTATAAAATATATAAAATTAATTTCAGATATATTTTCAGCTTTTGCATGATAATCGATTATATTTTGAATGGTATTTAAGTAGTTTGATTAATTATAAACCATTTTTAATGGGCATGAGCTTATGGAGACTTATAGCTTATAAAAGCTTACATTCATATTTTATAATCTAGTTTATTTTAAAACCTTGAGGGGGCGTTTGGTTGGGGTAATTTGGAATATATTGGAGGTATTTGCATTTCAATTCCCTTCAAATATCCTGTTTGGTAACTCAAATGGGGACATTTGAAGTAATTTACAAAAATCCACGAATTGCCAAAATAGAGAGAATTAGAATACCTCCAAAAAATGAAGAATTTTAATTCACTTGAAAAAAAAATTTATAAACTTTTTTTCTTATTGTTTTTTTTTATAAACTTTTAAATAGAATATTTATGAATTTTTTGTTATAAACTTTTTTTATAAATTTTTTATAAATTTTATATATAAACTTTTTTTGTAAATTTTTTATAAACTTTTTTATAAGTTTTTTATAAACTATTTTAATAAATTTTTTATAAACTTTTTTTTTATAAATTTTTTAAAAATTTCTTATAAATTTTTTATAAACTTTTTTTATAAAAATTTTATAAACTTTTTTTTATAATTTTTTTATAAACTTTTTTATAAATTTTTTAAAAACTTTTTTTATAAATTTTTTATAAACTTTTTTTTATAATTTTTTTTATAAATTTTTAAATAGAATATTTTTGAAATTTATATTAAAAAAAAATAAAAAAAATATTTATAAATTTCTGTCAACCAAACTTGCGAAGGTATTTTAAATTCCGGAATTTTAAATTCTCAAGAATTTAAATTTTCTATAATTTAAAATTTCGGAATTTCAAAATATCCCAACAAAACGCCCCCTGAGTTCATATAAGCCCTTATAAGTCTCGCGGTAAACACATCGATATGACTTATTTGAAACTATTCTTCTTATATAAGCTTACTATGAGATATTAAGTTATTTCAAAACGCAATCTCAAACATCTCAAAGGTGTTTAGGCTAAGTGTAATAACGACCTCCGGGTGACCAACATCTCTCTTGTCATATCAGCTTTCTCTCTCTTATATTAATTCATGACCAACTTGATGTAATAAGAAGACCGGCCTCACCATTTTTCTTTTTTTTTTTATATTTATTTTTTAACACTAATATTAAAACTTCGTTAATAATAATAAAAAAAATCATAATAATTCAAATACAATTAAAATCATTAATATATATATTAATCCGCGTTTGAAACGACGGCGTTTTGCCGTTTCAAAGAAAAGTCCGAAACGACAGTTTAGGCCAAAAATTAAAGGGTAAAACGACATGTTCCAAAACGACGTCGTTTCGTGAGTTCGGGAAAATGGCAAAAAGTACCCCTCAAGTTAACGACGCTTTGAAAAAGGAATCCTAAATTCTGAAAAATGGCTAGAAGTACCCCTGAAGTGTGTCACATTTTGCAAAACCGATCCTTATCTTTTAAAAAAATTTGAAAAATGGCAAAAATTAACCCCGAAGTATGCGCCACTTTGCAGATTCGATGCTCAACTTTAATTGTTATTATGTAATTAAGGATCTACCGAATTCATTAAATATATATACATATATGTTAAAAAAAATAATAGTAAAAATTAAAACAAACCTTTACAACAAACTTAAGGTCAACGTTTACATCCCGACCCAACTATCACTATACAAATGTACCAAATAAAATTAAAATACCAACATTTGCATAAAAAATTTCGCACACAATTTAAACACTACACATGTAACAAAACTTATATAACATAAAAATAAAAGCAAACAAACCGCTAATATGTAATTAAGGATCTTGCGACTTATTAAATATATATATAAAAAAAAAAAAAAAAAAAAAAAAAAAAAAAAAAAAAACACCCTTACATCAAACTTAAGGTCAAAGTTTACATCCCGACCCATCTATCACTATACAAATGTGCCAAATAAAATGAATATACCAACATTTACATAAAAATTTCGCATACTATTTAAACACCACACATATAACATAAAAATTAAATGCAAAAAACCCGCCGCAACGCGCGGGTACAAAAACTCGTTACAATAAAAATTCAAATAAAATGACAAATTAGTGTGCATATTTTCGACGTCAAATGTGTTCCTTTTAGATGAGTTGTTTGGTTGTGTATCTCTTTTGAACAACTTCTAACATTTCTTCATGCATTCGTCCGGGATCATAATCAAGATGTTGCTCATCTGGATAAAATTCGGGAAAGATTGCCACCCCTTTGTCTTTTAAAATAATATTATATAACATGATGCATTTGTACATCATATCCGTTATTTTGCTTAGCATCATAGGGCGTGTGGGATGTTTTATTACATCACACTTTCTCTTTAGGGCGTCAAAGGCTCGTTCCATATCTTTCTTTGCAACTTCGTGTGTGTTCTTATACTTTATTCGCTTTGTATCATTCAACCCCGGCTGTGAAATGTACTTCATAAGAACAGACCATTCTTGATATATCCTGTTAGTAAAATAATATCCTTTTATAAGTCACGTTGTTTGCCAGAAATGCAACATTTGGTGCTTTCCTAGATTTGAGATCCTTGAAAAAAAAGGCAATTGCCGTATAAAGTCCACGTCTTTTTTCGCCCCAGAGACACCAAAGAACGCATGCCAAATCTATAAGTCTGGGAGGCAACAACTTCTAACAAAATGAATGGATCTGACCCGTGATCACCCTCCAATATTGAGCTACGCAATGCATTTGGGCAATTAGCCCACGACCAATCCGTACAATCAATGTTTCCTATCATCCAAGAAAACCATGTTTTTGCTCATGAAAATCATAGAGTTTCTAGATATCTGACATGTCGGCTTTTGCAAAAACTCATCTCCATATAATTCCATAATAGCCTTACAGAAAGCTTCGATAGAATCACGTAATGTTTTTGAACCTATTTGCAGATAGTCACCTAGAGCATCACGAACGTTATCGTATGCCAATTGACGAATTGCGGAGGTACACTTCATCAATGGGGAAATGTCAACTCTTCCCGAACAATCACTAGTTTGTTGAAAATACGGACAATGATCAATTATTTCTCGAACAATGCGTGTGAATAGCGTTTGGCTCATTTGGACGCGTTTACGAAATTTATCTACGTCATATGTTGAGTTCTCAGAAAAATAAGTTGCCACTAGACGATTATAAGCACCGTAACGATCTCTTTCTATCGGGTTTCATGGATTTTTTGGGTTTGAAGAAGATGAACCTTGAATAACCTTAGTAACAGCCTCTTTGAAAAAACGCTAGCTCGCTATTAACTTCATCTTCATCATCCGAGGATGTAAAAAAGAATAGATCGGAAGACATTTGTTTTAGATGAAATGTGCATAGTGTATAAGAAAGAATATGTTTAAAAGTGTGTATAAAAATGGAGAAGGAATAAGGTATTATATACGGTTTTATGTTTAAATTTTAAATGTTTTTTTTTTCTTTTTCTAAATATGCAATGGTACATTTTTTTGTTTGTTTGTGTGTATCCGAATCGGTCGAACAACCGACCCTCATCTCCATTTTCATCTTGTGCAATTCGTTGCCGGCAATCACATGTAATAACGTGGACGTGTTAGTGGTGGCCGACCGACCAACTCGTCGCCCCTTATTACACTTAAGAGGTGTTTACTAAATTAAGTTGTTATTTATAAATGTTTTAGTCATTTATTAAGGAGAGTGTAGTTTTAATGAATCACCCAAACAAAAGACCGGAAATATTTTGGGCTCATATTTATTTTATTAAAAAGAAATAAGGGAAAAAGTAAACACCCCGTTAGCGTTACTAACATTATACAAGCTACAACAAACGACATGTGACAATGTTGGGACACTGTTCCATTTTCAAAGAAAGATATCATAGCGTAGACTAATAATGCACACAAATAGACAAATGATGACTAATGGCCTATAAAGCGATAAATTAAGAATCAACTGATGAAAATTTATAAAAAATTGTCCTGTAAACTGTAAAGTGATACTAGTACAAAGCAGAATAAAGACCAAGAAATATGATTAAAAAAATCCAGATCACACTAATTGTCTCCTTCATGATAAACTTACTTTTTTATCAGTCGACAGTCGACATTCCCTTATGGTTTTTTAAAGCAAATAAATATATTAAGATCTCTCAAGATAGAGAAGCCAAAGGCATAGGCCAATAAAAAAGACATAAACACTATATCATATGTTAGAAAGATCAACCTCTAAACCCATATCGAAAGGCTTTAACACCCAAACACGCCGTTTTAAGACTTTCTTTTTCTTACGCCATCTGTTGGAAAACCATAAGAGGGACGAATATTACTTTTTGTTTGTCATTATCAGTCGACATTCCCATATCTTATCCATTTTAAACAGCTTGTTGTATAGTTCTTTATTAAGGTGCTTGATTAGTACACCAAAAAGGGTCATCTCCAGCTCTATTATTCCTGCTTTACATTTGATAATAAGAATAAAGAGTCCTATATCATGATGAACAAACGCCTTTCACCCTCTGTGGTACATGCCAAAAGTGAAACATTCACTGATCAAAAGGCTTCCAAATTGAGCATGAAAAATTTCCAAGCTGCATAAGATTAGAAAAAATAACAAAATTACATTGGTTTATGGGTTTATGGTATTAAAGGATGGATCTCATGTGCATGTTTGGTTGTGTGAAATACTTTCAAATTTTGATCTAGAACCCTGACTCCGAGTGTTGAAGTCCACACTGATCGAAATGAAAAATTGGTGTCTTTCCTCACAAAGATCTTAAAACAATTAAGCTGCACAATCTTAAAGAATAAGATCTGATTGAGATTAGTATAACTAGCAATACAGGATCTGAATGAGATTAGTTCAATGCTATAAACAAATAGTCCAAATGGCTGAATGAGATTAGTATACTTTTGGTTTTAAAGAGCTTCTAGAAAATGAGCTATAACTTTAATATATTGTTTGTGTTGATCATGCTTTAAATAATTTGTAGAAGATGTGTTGGACCTTTTTATGGATCTATGATCTAAACCGTAGTCACAATATACCAAAACACAAGATAAAGCTTGAAACTTTACTAAATATAAATGCTTTTATAAATCTGTCATCGTCTTGTTGGTTTACATGATCTATCTATATAAAAATAATGAAAAGGCACGAGTAGAAAGGATGTGTTGGTTCATTTGAACCAACACGCATGCCCCTTCAGGGATAACTGCCATCTAAGTGTTTTCTTAATAACTTCTAACTATTTTATAACTGCTGTTTGAATTAGCAGATTGGAATTAACCCAATATTCACCCCCTTAATCACAATTGCTTTGTCGTAGATCTTTAACTCCAATAAGTTGTCTCATTGTTAGAAACTTAATCTTCGGTAGTGTTTAGCGTGAGTATGTCAGCCTTTTGATATTCTCCACTTATGAACTAAACTTGTAAGTCTTCTCTTTCAACGCATTCTCTTATGAAGTGGTACTTTGTATCAATATGTTTACTTCTTCCATGAAATACAAGATTCTTCATTAGTTCTATAGCAGATTTGTTATTAATCATTATTGTAACCTTTTCTTCCTTTGAGTGTGTAAGCCTGCTTAGTAGCCTCTTTAACCATAATGCTTGTGTTGTTGTTGTTGTTGTTGTTGCTGCATAACTACTGTCGCTGAAACCTTGTATCTTGTTTCCATAACTACTGTTGGTGAATCTCCATAATAAAATATTATTCCAGTAGTTCCTTTTCCTTCTTGGGTGTTGACTCCATAACTACTGTCGCTGAAACCTTGTATCTTGTTTCCTCCATTATGCTTGTAGGTGATACCATAATCCTTTGTTCCTTTTACAAAGCGTAATACTTGCCTTACGGCCTTCATATGTTGCTCTTTTGGTTCCTGTATAAAACGACTAAGTAATCCAATAGGATAACTTAAGTCGGGTCTTGTGTGAAGCAAATATCTTAAACATCCAATTAAGCTTCGATATAACATCCAATTAAGCTTCGATATTCGGTTGAGTTAACTAGTGTTCCTTCAGTGTTGTTTGTCAGTCTTGTTCCTTGATCCATTGGTATTAACGTCTCGTTGCAGTCTATCATACCAACTTCCTTTAGAATCTTGTTTGCATAGGCGGATTGGTTTATTGAAATGTCACCTCCAGTTTGTATGACTTCTATTCCTAAATAGTAAGCTAATAATCCTAGGTCACTCATTTCGAATTTCTCTTCCATTTGAGCTTTAAACTTGTCGATCTCTTTCTTTGGTGTACCAGTGATGATTAGATCATCTACATAGACTCCTATTAGTAGTATTGAGTCTTTTGTTGCCTTCGTGTACATCGCTTGTTCTAGTGCACATTTCTGGAAATCTAATGACTTCAAGGTATCGTCTAACTTTATGTTCCATGCATGTGGTGCTTGTCTTAGTCCATATAGAGCTTTTATAAGTCTATAGACTTTTCCAGAATTCTCTCTTTTTATAAATCCTTCGGGTTGAGTAACATATACTTCTTCCTTAAAATCTCCATGCATAAATGCATATTTGACGTCGAGGTGATGTACTTCCCATTTGTTGTTAGCAGCTATGGCTAGTAATAGTCGGACAATTTCCATCCTTGCTACAAGTGCAAAAACTTCTTCAAAGTCTATGCCATGCTCTTGTATGTAGCTTTTTGCTACTAGTCTTGCTTTATGCTTAACTATGTTTCCATTAGCATCTTTCTTGGTCTTGAATACCCACTTTAAGCCAATTGCTTTATGTACTTTAGGTAGTGTAGTTAATTCCCATGTGTTGTTCCTATTGATGGAATCTAACTCGACCTTCATTGCTTCGATCCATTTTTTATCGTTTGATGCTTCTTTGTATTTCTTGGGTTCATCTTCAGCCAATAGTAATTCCTCCGTGTTCTCGTATGAGTCATTTAATGTTCTAAAATCTCTCAACGGTGTATGATCAAAATGAAACTGTGAATTTGTGGTTGAGTTTGAACCACCATCACTTTAATAGATTGATTGTGTTGAGGTATTTGGTGTAACTTGAGAATTTACTTGTGATGAATTTGTTGATGGTGTGTGAAGTATTTGTGAATGTGAGGGTGAGCTTGTTGTTGATGTTGTATATCCATCATCATCATTGTTAGGAAAATCGTTGTCTTCGTCACTTGGTTGGATTTCTTGTTGTAAACATAATTGTCCTATTTCTTCGTTCAACTACTGCATTTTGTTGCGGTGAGTAAGGTGCGGTAAGTTGTCGTGCTATGCCATTTTCTTTGCAGTATTGTGTGAATTCATTTGATGTGAATTCTCCTCCACGATCAGTTCTTAACATCTTTAATGTTGTCCTTAACTCCTTTCCTATTGTATTCTTGTATTCCTTGAAAGTATCAAATGCTTGATCTTTTGTATTTAGGAAATACACCCACATATATCTTGAGTAATCATCTACTAACAAGAATATGTATTTCTTTCCAGAAGGTGTCGGTGGTGTGATTGGTCCGCATAAATCTCTATATAATAAATCTAAATGTGATATTGATCTAGCTTTTGCTTTCTTGGGAAATGGCGCTCTACTTTGTTTACCAATTATACAAACATCACAGATTTGTGTTGTATGTTTAATGGCAGGTATTCCATAAACTAAATCTCTTTGAGCCATTGATTTTAGTGACTCAAAGTTGAGATGTCCTAGTCTTGCATGCCATAACCAAGTACTATCCTTTAAATTTGCTAATAGGCAAACAGGTGTGCCTATCATTACAATTGCTTTGTATAGTCAATTTATTTGTCGCGTAACTTTCATGAAGATTTTGTCATCCATGTCATAAAGTCGCAACTCTTCGTCTTCCATTACTACCTTACAACCAATTTCGGTGAATTGTCCAAGGCTCAATAAGTTGCTTTTCAAGCTAGGAATGTAATATACGTGTGATATAATTCTTTGCTTCTCGTTATCACATTCTATTAGGATTGAACCTTTTCCTTTGATTTCTATGTGTGAACCATCTCCGAATCTTACTTTTCCACTGACCTTCTCATCTAATTCCTTGAAGTGTTCTCTCACTCCAGTCATATGATTGCTTGCTCCATTGTCTAAATACCATAGACTATCCATATTTGTCTCTTTATATCCTACATCTTCTTCATGTAGCGAGACCTTTTGATCTTCAACTTCTTTTATTTGTTTCCCTTCGTCTGAGTCTTCTAATATTGCCATTAATAGGGTACGTTCTAAGTCCTCTTCAACTAGATTAGATTGCTCATTTGAATTTGTACTTTGAGGACATTTATGTGCAATATGCCCTAACTTGTTACATTTGTAACATCGTAATTTGCTAGTATTGTAGCTTGATTTCTTGAAGTTGCTATGAGAGGTTTCTCCATCTTTCCTCTCTTCCTTACACGTCCATGTCCTTCAAAATACTTTCCTCTGTTCTCATGTCATGTGAACATCAGTTTCTCTTGATTTTCCACTTGTTTTCCTTTCTTGTACCTAATTCTTTCCTCATATGTCTTAAGTCTTCCAATTGCTTCTTCTATTGTCATTTTACAATTGCTGATACCTATCAAGTACAACATTTAATAGCTTTCTAACTATTGTTTGATCTTTAATTGTGTGCCCTAGACTAGCGTCTTTGTTTACTAAGGTTGTTATTTTTCCAGTGAAGGTGTCGATTGTCTCGTCTTCCTTCATATGTAACATCTCAAATTAGATTTGAGTGTTTGCAGCCTTTCTTGTTGAACTCTTTGTTCACCAACGTATCTAGTCTTCAGAGCATCCCATATGGCTTTCGCGTTTTTATGTTTTGTTGTTTTGAAGTAATTGTTCTTTGGGTAAAGATTGGTAAAGGAATGCGATAGCAGTTTTATCTTTCTTGTTATCGCTTTGAGTTGTTTCTAAAGGTTCTATCATTTCCCACAAACCATTCGCTTCGAGGATGATTTGCATTCGAATTTCCCATAATGAATAATTCAAGGGTTTTAGCATCGGACATTGAAATTGTGGTGTACTAGTAGTACCCACTTCCTTCATTGAACTTTCTCCACTATCTTTCTTCATATCTCTTGGATATGGATAATGCTACACGCGTCGTTCGGGGTCAAAGGAACTTCCTTTTCTTCGAGCAAGTTTTATAATACCCTCGGCAGTGAACCTAATCGTTGTAGTGTAGTATTAGGGTAAGCTACGGGTATTGATATCGTTCTCTAGGGGAATAGTGTCGTTAGGCTGAAGTGTATGTCGATTTAAGTCTAAAGGTGAGGGATGATTATTTTTGTATTTTTATATTTTATGAAATGGAAAGGTACGAATCTCGGGGTTTGGATTTGGGGGTTGGTATTTCTACCGATTACTCTACTTATCTAATTAACTAAGCTAAGGATAGTCTATGTCTATTGTTGTGTGCTCGTATCATGATTTACAGATGTGTTTACTTAGGTTTTATTGCTCCTTAATTATCTCCTATTGATTGTTGAATTGTCACGTCCTTATTCTTAATTGCGTTGTGTGTCTAAAGTCGTAGGGTATGCGTTTATCCCTAACTCTTTGAACTTACCAAAGGGTCTCGTCTACAAAATCTCTAGGAATTATAAACTCTAACTCTAAGGCACTCTTTGGATGGTTTAGCCTACAACTACTCTAGGTGTCATAGTCTAAGGTTCACAAAGATTAATCAAGCATTAACTACACAACGAATGACCTATCGCATTACTAGATCATTAACAATTAAGATAAGAGACAACCAATCAATATTCAATAATTAAGTTTCATATTCCCTAAGCAAACACACAAATAAATTAGCCGGACATGGAGAACATGCAAGCATACACACAATCAATCAAACATAGGATAGACATAATGATAAATTGAATATATGGATTAAGATATAATCAACAAACCATTACAAGATGTTTTTGGAGTGATTGAAACCTTCAAAGTTGCTGGAAAAACACCTATCTAAACCCTGGAATCGGAGTTAGGGTTTAGAGCCTACAAAAAGTGAAGTTATAATGTTATATTTATAGGCAGATTTTCTGTCGGCAAAGAGTGACGGCGTCACAACTATAGAGTGACGGCGTCACAACCATTTTTTCACCAAACTGTAGATTTTCTTGTTCTGGTCGCGTGGGCTTTTGAATCACCTAAATCCGAGTTCGTATGCAAAAGTTATGGCCAAAACAATATCAACTGCTTCGCGCGCATGTTGTGACTTGATCAGCTTGTGACGGCGTCACCTTATGGTTGTGACGCCGTCGCCTTCAGTCTCTGACGTCGTTTGGATCAAATCTAGGCCGTCTGAGTTGCGACGCCCTACTCTTTTAAAACCTGAAGCCGTCACTTATAAATAGGCAATTTGGCTACTGTCCCGTCACAAAATTCTCCGACGGCGTCGCAGTTAAGCAGTGACGCCGTCACCTTGTATTTCAGCAGCTTGAGTGTCTCGATTTCTTGACTTTGGCCATTTTCTTCGTATATCCGCGCCTTTTCGTCCAAATCAGTGTCATTATAGCAATTTGCCTTCAAGAGACCTAAAAAGTGAAAAGGAACGATATTAAGTAATAACGGATACAAAAGTGATCAAATAATGGCTTAAATGACCCCTCAAAAAGGTATATTTTAAAACCTTATCAAATATCCCTACACTTGGTATTTGCTTGTCCTCAAGCAAATGTGCTTTTAGCCAATTAATTTATAAGTTAGGGGTCATGAAGCATTGGTTTAAAACAGTCCACAACACATATAAGCCCCGCAAAAGTCATTAACAAGCACGGAAATTACATACTAGCACCTCACATGGGGTGTTTGGATACTCACATCTCTCTCGGGTGTATATGAAATATAACAAGTTGGAAATAGAAGATAAACACTCATTAACCGGTCCTAGTACATAGATTACCATAGGCTTGAGACTAGATCAAACCTCCATCGCTTTGGCGTAAGCACCTAGGAAAGACTATCAAAGAGGTCTTTTAAAGGGTTGTAATGTTAGGCTTACGGTAGGGAAACAAAGGGTTTGGTGGGATAGGCTATTTAGTGGTTGCAAGTCAAAAATCTCTATGTTACAAGCATACGAAGAATGGCGTTGCTAAGCCAAGACTCGACACTCTAAACTCTAGATAACTGAAACAAACAAACATAAATTTAAATGATAGATGTAGGATGGCAGTCCGTTTTTTTTTAACACTTTTTTTTTCTCTTTTTCTATTTTTTTTTTCGATTTTTTTTTCATACACTTTTACTCTACCATCCTCTACGGTTACATCAAAATGATAGGGATTTATAGGCACATCCCTACACTTGAGTTTTTTTATCACTCTGACACTAATTTGACCCGAATTGAAAAGATCAAAACACTTGGGGTATGTTATTACGCAAATAAGGGAATTTAACGTTCCCTTCTAGTCATTTCATAAACTTTAACTTTTTCCCATGAGTCCCAATCGTCCCAAAACTGTGTACAAAGGATATGACTCGACTTAGCAACTCATGCAAGCAACTAGATAATTGAACTAAGGGTTTAGGGTGATAACAATAATGCACTAAAAGTGAGTGCATACAAGGTAGGCTAAGGCGATTTGGGTGTATATTTGGGGGTGGGGTGTAAACAATGCTCTTCATTGATATTCCGGAAAACCGAAAAATCAAGAGAACCGCGAAAAGGATAGGCTTTGAGGGGTTAACTAGGGGTATCGTGTACTAAAAGTGAGTACAACGCAAAGGTGTGGGGGAATTACTCAACCGATGTGGAAGAAGTAATTATATTACGGGTATCAAACAAGGGTTATCATAATGCCTCTTATCATTTAGTTATTCCTGACTACACAAGTGTAGTCTTACTAGCGATCTCGGGATGCATCACAAAACAAGTTCTAGAATCTAATATACTACCGGTTCACACACTAAGCATTAAAGATGAATGCTTTAATTCCTACTAATCTAAGGGCGATCCTCACATTTTGGGTGGAATTTATGTGGTAAAGGATTTTTGTGCTAGTCATGCAACTTCCTATCCATGAGACGCTTTATTAAGACTAATGACCCACTCCTATATGTCATGAAAAATTTTAAATTTGGTGCCAAAATTACCCTGACCGACATTTTCTCATGGTTTAATGACACAAATACAATTGGACAAAGCAAATAATCAAGGATAAGCATAGTTTCAAAGTTCTCGTTTTATTTTCCCTCCCTACACTTAAACTGAACATTGTCCCCAATGTTCTCCGAAAGTATCAAAGTTATGATAACGGAAGGTAATAAAAGATGAAAGAAACTAATACTCCCCTGATTAGCTCGGTAGGATCCGTGTGAAGTAGTGGTTAAATCTTTCTCCAAGAAGAGTGTTTGCGTGAAAAGCTCCTTCCAATCTTATGTATCTTCTTCTTGATAAATAAAACCTGCAAACTTTAAGAAAACAAACAACCCAACGCATCAAACCGAACAAAGAAAAATCACAACAAGATGTAATTCCAGACTTAAATAAGATATAATGCTTGTGGAATGGATGTTTGCAGATTTTCTGGAAAATTAAGACTTGGAAAATTCCAAAAATTTATAAATAGCACAGAAAACGAGAAAAAGTTAGAAGTTGTTTCTACTCCTCCTGACGCCGTCAGGTTGCGACCCTGACGCCGTCAGGTTATCATGACAGAAACTGGTCTACGATTTTCTGAAAAAATTTCTGGAAAATTTTTATCTTTAAAATCTGGAAAATTTTCCTGCAAAACATCCATTATGACTCGATACAAGCATTTGACTCGAACAAACACACATGTATATCTTTTAATTAATTGAAATTCTCATGTTTACGTTTCTTTTGAAAACGTGTGTAATCCTCCCTACACTTAACCCTTATGTAAAATACCTTTATATGTAATTAAGACGAGATTAAAGACAAAATAAAGCATTTTTACAAATTCAAACATGAGAATAAAAAATTAATAAAAGATATACGACACACAAATGAAAATGAAAAACAAATACACATGGGTTGCCTCCCAAAAAGCGCTTGTTTTTGTTCGAGTCACGAGCCTGACTCTACCCTTATTTAACGGATAAAGGGGAGGTTTTCCCTACACTTAGGTTTAAGTGCGGGTGATAGTAGCGATACACACCCTTAGGGTGGAAATTTGCTACGTGAGGAGAGGGTGATGGGTGATTTATATGCTCAAAGAAGTGTGCTCCATTCATTATAACCTTACCTAATTCAATTGGTGTAGCGGGTGAATCAAATCTCTCTCCTAAAAATGGATCATCTTCTATCAACTTCAAAAGATTCTTAGTTAAGGATCCATCTTGACCTAATAAACTCGGTTTAAACCCGTAATGTTTCTTGTTATCAACCATGAATGGGTGATATAAGTGTGTAAGGTCATGGGTTACTCCTATATTAGCTTCCATTCTACATGGCCTAGAATCTACCACCTTTATCAAGAAACTACCCGGACTATCTATTTTGATGGGTGGATTGGGGCCTAATTCAATTCCAAGATTCACATCTAAAGACGGAAAATTGGGTAAGGTTTTTAGTTGAGGCTCCGGTTCATCAAAATTAGGAACTTCCCTAGGACTAAGAGAGAGGTCATGACAACAAGCATCTAAACCTACATTCTCTAGTGGCGTTTGGTCCAAAGGTTCTACAATTGGGGTTCTTATAGCTACTTCTTCCGAGTAAGTTATAGGCGATGCGTGTTCCTCAAGTGATGGTAGGGCTTGTGGGCTTGGAGTTTCCATCTTATTTTCCATTATATCTAGATCTCCTAAATGTTCATCATGTGTTTTAGTATGATCTAACCCAAATACGCTCCTAAGCATCTCAAATCCTTCTTTGGCCATTTCAAATTCTTGGTCCGATTCATAAGAATTGTTCTCAAAAACTTGACCACTATGTTCTGTTTGCCTAAAGGATTCCTCACGTATGTCATATGTTTTGAAATCTATCCCACACATGCAACTAAGTATTTTAGCTTCAACCATCTCACAATCTTGTTCGGGTTTAGGTTCCACGTTCTTAAAAACTATGTCTTTTTGATCATGATGCCTAAGGTTAGATAAATCCTCCTTATCCATTTCCTCAAGTTGTAACAACTGAAGGTTTATACATAGGAGGCTTTTCTGAACAATTCTCCAGATGGTGTCATTAAAAGGAGTTGATCCTGACAACGATTGTTGAATAGAAGCCACACAAGTACATAATATATCAAATCCATCCAACCTTACACCCTTCTCTTTTTGGATATCTTTAAGATCACTCACAAATTCATCAGAACAATGAAAGCGAACCCGACTTGCGAAATTCAATTGTTCCTCATTTGTTAATGATTCAAATGCAACTTCACTTGCCATAGCGACAAATGAAAATTAACGAACACAAACACAAAGAAGGGGGATAGACTACAAGGAAGCTAATAAAAAGAAAAGAAAAAAATCTCACTTGATAAGAATCTTGTTAGTAGACCTAAACGAAATATAAATCAAGCCTAAACAATAACTATTCCCCGGCAACGGCGCCAAAAACTTGATAACGCTACACGCGTCGTTCGGGGTCAAAGGAACTTCCTTTTCTTCGAGCAAGTTTTATAACACCCTAGGCAGTGAACCTAATCGTTGTAGTGTAGTATTAGGGTAAGCCACGGGTATTGATATCATTCTCTAGGGGAATAGTGTCGTTAGGCTGAAGTGTATGTCGATTTAAGTCTAAAGGTGAGGGATGATTATTTTTGTATTTTTATATTTTATGAAATGGAAAGGTACAAATCTCGGGGTTTGGATTTGGGGGTTGGTATTTTTACCGATTACTTTACTTATCTAATTAACTAAGCTAAGGATAGTCTATGTCTATTGTTGTGTGCTCGTATGATGATTTAGAGATGTGTTTACTTAGGTTTTATTGCTCCTTAATTATCTCCTATTGATGGTTGAATTGTCACGTCCTTATTCTTAATCGCGTTGTGTGTCTAAAGTCGTAGGGTATGCTTTTATCCCTAACTCTTTGAACTTACCAAAGGGTCTCATCTACAAAATCTCTAGGAATTATAAACTCTAAATCCAATGCACTCTTTGGATGGTTTTTCCTACAACTACTCTAGGTGTCATAGTCTAAGGTTCACAAAGATTAATCAAGCATTAACTACACAACGAATGACCTATCGCATTACTAGATCATTAACAATTAAGATAAGAGACAACCAATCAATATTCAATAATTAAGTTTCATATTCCCTAAGCAAACACACAAATAAATTAGCCGGACATGGAGAACATGCAAGCATACACACAATCAATCAAACATAGGATAGACATAATGATAAATTGAATATATGGATTAAGATATAATCAACAAACCATTACAAGATGTTTTTGGAGTGATTGAAACCTTCAAAGTTGCTGGAAAAACACCTATCTAAACCCTGGAATCGGAGTTAGGGTTTATAGCCTACAAAAAGTGAAGTTATAATGTTATATTTATAGACAGATTTTCTGTCGGCAAAGAGTGACGGCGTCACAACTATAGAGTGACGGCGTCACGACCATTTTTTCACCAAACTGTAGATTTTCTTGTTCCGGTCGCGTGGGCTTTTGAATCACCTAAATCCGAGTTCGTATGCAAAAGTTATGGCCAAAACAATATCAACTGCTTCGTGCTCATGTTGTGACTTGATCAGCTTGTGACGGCGTCACCTTATGGTTGTGACGCCGTCGCCTTCAGTCTCTGACGTCGTCTGGATCGAATCTAGGCCGTCTGAGTTGCGACGCCCTACTCTTTTAAAACCTGAAGCCGTCACTTGTAAATAGGCAATTTGGCTACTGTCCCGTCACAAAATTCTCCGACGGCATCGCAGTTAAGCAGTGACGCCGTCACATTGTATTTCAGCAGCTTGAGTGTCTCGATTTCTTGACTTTGGCCATTTTCTTCGTATATCCGTTCCTTTTCTTCCAAATAAGTGTCATTATAGCAATTTGCCTTCAAGAGACCTAAAAAGTGAAAACGAACGATATTAAGTAATAACGGATACAAAAGTGATCAAATAAGGGCTTAAATGACCCCTCAAAAAGGTACATTTTAAAACCTTATCAGATATTGACTAAAATCTCCAAAATACCTAACACTAAGTGTGTCAGAATTTTTCTTTCTGGTGAGCTCTTTCATTTTGTGCCTTAAAGGCTATCAAAAACTTACGGGGGGACTAGTTTTATTCCAGAAACTATCCTAGGAGATTTTATATTCTTCAAAATGAATAATCCTAAAGTTAATTACTCCTTAAGTTATTCCTAATAATATAATAAGCAATGTAATCACTTGATTATTATATTTTCTAAACCTCAAAAAGATACGAACTTATAATTAAGGGGAGTAACTTTTCTAAAATAATATATACAATATATATCAAAACTTTAATATATACTATATCAAAAAACTGAAAGTTGAAGGGTGTTATTGGTTTTATATGAAACCTGGTGGGTTAATAATAACCCTTGATGATTCCCTTTGATGCTATAAATTTCGCTGTGCCTCTTTCTCCTTTCTTTTAAGATAAAGCGTGTCTCCTTTTCTCTTGAGACTCAAACCCGTCTTTAGTTGTAGGATCATTATTTTATTGTGTTTGATGATTCGGGTGGTCTTGGAAGATCAAAATACATGTTTGCCATTAGAGAGAGAAAGTTAGAGAGTTGGGTGTTTTCTTGGTAGAGAGTTACTTCACAAATTGTAGAATATTAGATTGAAAGCACCACCCCTTCCATGGATGGAAGGGGTATTTATAGTTACAAGAAATACGACCTCCTATCGGCCTGTGGATCAGGTATACAGTGGGTAAAGACCCGTCCTTCCTCCACGGTGTTGCACTAAGCTATACTACGCTACAAACTAATAAATAAACTACTAAATAACGTAAATAACGATATGTCTGCGAGCTAACTTATGCTAGATAATATTAGGGGTGACCGACTCTTCACTATGGAATTTTCTAATTCCTAACAATCTCGCCCTAAGGGAGGTCACCCCATGTTATACATTTCGAATCCTAGCATTCTATTCTTGTCTTTGTTCTTGAGCTCGTAGACTTCAATTCTTCATTTCAACAATCTTTGTGCTTTTGTAGGGATTCTTCAAAGTCCGCATTGATTTGTACTTTTAGTGGAGGCCTTTAACTGATCCACATCTTTGATGATCTTCGAGCTTTCTTTGAGATCATCAGCCACAGTAAATCTCTCTGGATCATCCATAGTAGTGTTGCCTTCATGTGAAGTTGTGACATTTGGACCGACATGCTCACACTTTTGAATCATGACATCTTTCCAACAGAGTAGCGGAAGCCTTACTGGTTCATGATATTTGCAGCAGCGTAGTAGAAGCATAGTATAAAATTATCAGAACCAGGTTATGTAGATATGCACCAGTCATGATTTCTTCAAATTAAGTGTGGATGCTGTGAGCATGCGGCTTTGGATTGACTTCTCAATTCTGATCAGCTGCAACCGTCCAAATGTACCTGCAAACAACAGTTAGCAATAAAACACACGAAAGTGTCTTTGATCACTTTCGTTGAATTGAGGTACACGGCCCACGGTTCCCCGTTGATCAGTAAAAGTACTGCCTGTGATCAGGTAGGATTCCTAAGAATCTCCATGACAGGGTTTCGCAGCTGTTCTAGCTGTTCTCAAACCGGAACGTCTCAAAGAAGACAACACGGAGTGAGTGAACCAGCGAATTGAGATTCACTGATTGATGAAAAATGATTTGAAACACAATCGCGTAATGCTTGAAGAAAGAGTTTTGCAATACGACGAAGGTTTTATGAGAAAGATCAATTTTCAAACAAAATACTTTTTGTATTAGAGAATGAGTACACATTCGACGTGCTAGCGAAAAGAAGAGATTTGCACATCGAACGGTTTTTCTAAAAGTATTTTTCAATCAGATATACTTTTTGAATTTGAAATGAATACACATTCGACGTACTAGAGAAAAGAAGGTTTGCACATCAAACGGTTTTTCCAAAAGTATTCGTCAATTCCATTCCTGGACCAAGGTTGATTCAAGAATGAATCTCCCCATCGTTTCTATCCAGTTGTCACAAGCTTGATCTTTTGCAAGATTTCACATGTCACCCACCAAGAGCTTGTTAGATGTTGGCTCTAGAAGGATTTCCATCTTCATTGTGAATATTTTTACATATCACTCGGATGTTCTGGCAATACCACAAGGATAATGCGTAGGACTCTTAATATATACTTACTTTTCACATTGTGTGAAAAAGCAAGTCTTCAAGAATTTAGTGTCCTAACGAGATATTGTGGATGATCTCTTGGCTCTAGACTCAATAGTGCATTTTTGGTTCCTTTGCCGGAGACTAGGGAGAGGGTCTCCTTCTTCAATATCAACAATCTCTAAGAGAAAGTCGACAGATTATGTAGGTTCCCCGTGAGAATGAAACAAGCCCTTTTTAAGAGGAACTTGAGTGGCTTGGGAAGTTTAGTGCAGTGCGTCACTGGGTCCATAACGTCTTGTCTTCAATACCAGTGTTACCTTAGTAACAACCAGTAGCATATGTATTGAACCCGGTTTCTGCCCTAAGGTTGAATTGATGGAGGGCTATTTCTTTTCACCCTTTTCATATTCAATTCTTTTTCATTCTTCAACCCCTTCAGTGCTTACCGAGACTTCATCACTAGAACCTTGTTAGGTTTATTCCAGTACTAGCTCTGTCTCAGTCCGCACTCTTCCCATATCTCACTTTTCTCCTTTTTTCATCATACCTAAAGACTCTACACTATCAAGTGGATTGTCCCTGGGTAGATCCCTCCGGTTTTGGCGGATCGTGGGAACTAATACCTAACCTAACCATCCTTATAACACCATGCATAAAGTAAATTGGTCGGTCTTTTGGTACAGTTCATTCTTCCTTAAAACCAATTGAAAAATCATTTGGAAAAACAATCAAGGTACTTGTGATACGAGATCAAAGCATTTTGTACCTTAATAGTTTTGATCATTTAGAAAACCTCCCCCTCAACATGTGCGTATGATTTAGAAATTGTTCAGCACAAGGAGGCAAGAGGACTTTGAAATATTTTCTTTGATCACAATTTTCATACGAAAAAGCCATTTGATTTTTATGGTAAAATTCTCCCCCTCAATATGTGCATAGGATATTTAAAATCAATTTTATCACATAGAGGCAAGAGTTCTTTTGAAGCACATCCACGATTACAAGAGCCATTAAGAAAACCATTTGATAACACAATCAAGGTACTTTATAATCTCTTTTAAAAAACTTTTGTACCTCGATGGTTTTGCTCCCCCTCAATATGTGCTTTGAGATTCGAAAGCGTTTAGCACATATGAGAGAGCAGCCTGCACAACTGAATCAAAACGATCAACTTTTATCAAATTTCATTATTAAATCACAAACCCCGATCAAAAATATCAAATCCTTTGAGATTTTGGATCCCAAGTGATTTAATTAGGTTTAGAAAACATGGGAGAAAATGTGGCCTTGTTTAAATACTCATCTGGTTTTTGGATAAATCCTCCTCCTCAACATGTGCATTGTGTATTTGAAATCGTTTGGCACATGGAGGCAGGAGTGCCTATAAAGGACTAAAATCAATTCTATTTAAAACAGATTTGAGATTTAAAACACGATCTCTCCCCCGATCAAACCATTTGAGATTTGTGATCCCATCTGATTTAAATCATTTAGAAAGTTTGGGGAAAGACGTGGCAAGATTTAATTTTTTGAAAAATGACAGATAAGGAACAGTTTTTTCGACATTAAAGATTGTTAGTGTCAGGTATGATAGTTTTAAGAGACCTTTTAAGTAAAATAAAATAATTTCACAATCAAACAAGAACAGAAAAAATTTCATTTTGACAGATCTTTGAGTTTTAAAGAAAACCATACCATGACATAACATTAAATCTTTAGATCACCACATTTTAGCGTACAAACGGACTTTTATGAAGAAATATCGTTTGAAAATATTATATTTAAATACACTCTCCCCCTCAATCAATGACAGAAGTCAATAACTGAGTGACTTAGGTTTTGATAAAAAGAAGTCCGGTGATTTTCAAAATTTAGTTCAATTTATTTTCAAAACAATATTTTTCCATTTTCAAAACAATTTAATCAAATTATTCAAAATTGTTTAAAAATGGTATCCTGCACAAAGATACGTTAGGTGGTTGAGAGGCTTCCGTTGTTGTTGTTGTAGGGTGTAGAAGAAAAACCGTCTGCTGAAGCAGTGAGACTTCTTCTTACGTTGCATTTTGAATGCCAACTGAGGTCAAATTAAGCTCCGTTTCTTAAATCACTTAGAAGAAAACCATCTGCTGATGCAGTGAGACCTCTTACGTTGCATTTATGCCAACTCTCCATAGAAGTCCAATTAAGCTCCGTTTCTTCATTTGTCAACCCAAGAAATAGTTACCCTTTCCTTTCGGCATCCAATCATCTTCAATTGTGGGATCCGGATCGGGAACATTCTTATAAACCAATATACCTGCATATGTTAGTGAACACACATACAAATATATGGTGGTCGACAACACCCAAACAACAATCGACTAATAAAAGTCAATCCAACATATCAATCAAATCATGTAAGGTATGGGAATAATGTGTTTCTCAAACTCTAATCATCTAAACCTAACAATCATATCCTAGAAACCTAGTCTTTCAACATAGGCAATTATATTTTTTCAGATAAGCACGTAGGATAATTAAGAAAGTCCGTTAGATGATATAAATTTGAAAACATTATCCCCCTCAATCAATGACTTATTTTCTGAAAAGATTAAAAGCGCTGAAGTCATTGATTGAGTTTTCAATTTTCACAAAAACTCTGAATCTGATAGATTTACAAGCAACTCATTTACCACCATTTTAGAAAACAACAAATATTTTTCTGAAGAATTTATAGACGAAAAAATATTTGAGTAGGAACAGCAGTCCTTCGACATACTTTCCTCATTTGTTTTTAGGATAAGTGCATGATATTTTTGAAAATATGTTTAGTGCAACACTTTCCTTCTTTTGAAGAGCGGGTTGCTATCAGAAATAATAGCAAGCCATCATTTGAAGCCTGGGTTACAGTCTGAAATAACTGTAAGCCATATTTTGAGACATGTTTAGAAAAGAATATTTACACCTCCTGCTCGAACTTCATCTATGGTCCCGTGCCATTATTGAATGACATTTCTAAGACCGTAGATGTTATCGATACCAAAAGACATGTCATGAGAAACAATATTTTTGGTATTTTTCGAATTTTCTGATTTTTATGGGTTTTTGTTGGTTTTATATTTTTCTATTTTCTTTTTGTTGGTTTTAAATTTTTGTATTTTGTTTTTCAGATAAATATGTACACAGATAGAGTAGATGATATAGTAAAAGAAGAGGATGATACGAGTACCGAGATAAGGATATCGAGCAGCCCCGTTGTAGAAGATAGAAGTCATCATCCCTTAAACATTCACCACCAAAGCTTCCAAGACTCTTGAATCGAAGAGAGAAATTGAGCCACTTGAAAGTGAGACTTTGGCAGCTTCCCCCCAAACCGAAAATCCTTTATCCGAGCAGATTCAAAGCTTTATTTCAAGCTTGCCTTAGCCAGGTGCACAGAGAAGCACACCATTATCATAAATCCCGCTGCTCCTTTCAAGAATAATCACCGTGATTCTTAGTTCAAGGTTATATCATCAACAAGAAGAACAGCAACGTATCATTGCAGTTTTAAATAATCTTCTCAAATTTCCTTTCCACTGAAGTCTGAAGCGATCCATTCCAAAAGGTGTCAAGAGAACAATTCCCCCAAGTAGTTGAATTGATGCAATAAGCTTCTTTGTATAATGCTCAAGAACTCTCCCGAATACACATCATGAGGGGAATGAAGAACACCTTCCCATGTTCACATTTTTCTTCCCGGATGATCGTGTATGAAGCTCAAGAACCCGAAGTACACCAATACCCAAGAGCTCTCCCGAATACACATCATGAGGGGAATGAAAACACCTCCCCATGTTCACATTTTTCTTCCCTGATGATCGTGTATGAAGCTCAAGTATTCGAAGTATACCAATACCCAAGGAAGGAAAAACTGATAACATTGAAGAAGCAAGCCAAGTCACTAATTATCTCTGCGGATGACAATCTCTGCGGATCTCAACTCCGGAATAAGTGATTATATCTCTGAATCACTGATTAAGCCCTCAAGTGAAACATCTGAGCATCCCCAATGTACACAATCTCTCTCCCCTGATCATTGCGATACCATTGAAATCACCACACACTAGTGTACCTTTTTTATCTTCAGAAACTTTCTCTAACATCACTTCCCCCACGTAGATGAAATACTAACACTAAACGCCTTGATGAGTAAAACCTTGAGTTTCTCTGCGGTCATGACATTTGTTATCCCGGGATATCTTCAATCACTTAGAAGAATTAAGTTCATCAAGTTTGCTCATCATGAGTCAAACCTTGAGTTTCTCTGCGGTAATAACATTTGTCTTCCCGGGGTATCTTCAATTACTTAGAAGTATTAGGTTCATCAAGTTTACTCGCGTTTAGGTGCTTATCTCCTTACTCCTTGCTGGTTTTTGACACTTCAGAATCAACAACTCTTTGTAAGTCCGTATACTAGAAATATTTTGAGAAGAACATCATTAGCTCAGATGTATCTGTGAGAGTCAACTTGCTGAAGAATAACATGAGCAAGTCTAATTAGGGATTAAATTTAGCATTTCAAACTCCCCCAATTAGTGCTCTCCCCTAAACTGACAATCTGTTTGAAAAATGCCCAGAATAAGAAGAAGTCTTTAGATCGTTAAATGCAACTCGTCTTTAGTCTTCTAACATGTAGCAGAAAATGTAGAACAGACTGTAGACTCGACCTTCTTCAAGATTGTCCAGTTGGGGAATAGATAGTTAACATCTTCAACTCACACCAAAAAGAATCCCACCAAAAAGCATCCCAATTAACTTACATATTGCAAATCCCTTTAACTATAATCCCTCCCAATCAAACAAGAACAGAAAGATGTTCATTACGGAAATCAGCAACCAGGCCGCAGCGAACACACGAAATGGTAACACCAAACTACCAATCACATCAAACAAGAACAGATAGATTGTTCGGAATCATCATGTTGATGTGTACGTGAAGCATTAACCGGAAGCACTTTGTCGATAAACTCATCAATCCGAGTGAAGATGTCAACCAACGGCTTCTTCGAAGAAACTCCATGTAAAGATGACCCGATAAGAAGAAGCTCGGTTCTTACATGAGTTTAGAGCCGTATGACCATTTGTATTCTCTAATATCAATCAACAATGCAAAAAATTCACACTTCTTCTCCCCCTCAAGAATTGCATACGGAGATGCCATTCTTGATTAAACAAGTGAACATTATCCAAATGTAGTCCATTCACACTTCTCCCCCGCAAAATCAGCACAGGATGTCGCCATCGTCATTATAGTTGAGAAAGTGGAATCAGAAAACAATCAACAGTAGCCCGGTTCACTTGATGACTGAAGCGCATGGAAAAAGTATGAAGCATGTTGATGAGAATGGTCATAATAAGAAGATTTCTCTTCTTCCGAAGATAAAGCGCACTGACACGTACACTTTTCTTTTCATTGAGGAACGAGGCTTGAACTGTTATGTTCAAACGTCATAATCTCTCTCTTTACTGCTCTCTTAGCAAAACATGCAATCATCCCCATTATCATTCTGTAGGCTCTTTGTTGTGACAACTGATGGAGAAAACCCAATATGATGAATTTGACTCTGAAGTAAGCTAACCCGAACTCGTGACTTAAACTTGCACATATGTAACAAAGAGCGGTGCCGAGACTTCATGCTCCATTGAATTTCTAAGTACTCTATACTCTTCATCCAACCAACCATCAAGTATAAGACGTACATCACCTCTTGAAAATCCACAATTGAATGTGACACTGAGCACTACAACGTAACTCCTTTAAGTGATAGTTATTTTGAGGTGATAAGAGCCCAATTCCCCCAAGTGGTAAAAGAAAAGGTAAAAGACACCCAATAATAACTAGATTTCCAAGTCTTCGTTTTTTTATAATAAGTTTGAACAAGGATCATGAAGAATCTTCATCCATCCATCCCCGATACCTTCAAATACTAAGTACACTCGCCCGTGATATTTCACTTCAACCTCAAATAAATAATACTGAATTAACGCCGTTGTCACATCTTCTGAACTGCTCAAATCTAGCCTTCTTTGACATTTAAATGAACTTTGATAATGGTTTCATCCCGACCATGGTCAACAGCACATAACCCCGAAAAACCATGTAATAACCAAACTGCCATGATGAATATCCAAACACACATCCAATTTATGAAGTACACCCTTTTATCCTTTCTTCGAAACAGAACCCGTAACACCAGCATCAGAAGACCCCGAGATACGCTTTCCTTTCTCCAAGATGGTTCCATCATCACGGGATTTTAAAAATTCTATAGTTTAAACCGAGAAATAGTTCTTTCGCGGGATTTTACAAAACCAAGAATAAACCGTATGATAGTTCCGGATATGCACTTTACAATTACCAGGATATTTCCATTGTTACGGGATTTTACAAGTCTATGATTTAAACCGAGAAATAGGTTCTTTCGCGGGATTTTACAAAAATCAAGACAAAACCGTAAACAATGTCAGCAAGAATGTGTAATGACAACTTTGGTTTCGGTGAATATCGGTTTTAGGGGAACATGCAGCGGTTCATCAACAAATCAATATCCAACATCATCAACCATCCAATCAACACTTTGGTAAACACATCATTCACGCATTCTGTCGGCTGTTGCTGTGACCACTTGGAGAAGTAAATCCGATATGTCAAACTTGATCATGAAGTAGAATTCCCCAGATTTGTTACTTAAACTTGTACTAATCCTTGTGAAGAAGAAACGGTGTACCCAATGTACAAAACCTCTTGACGTATTCTCAACTGCGTGAGACACCGAAGTGATAGCTATGTTGTGGGTTAAGCGAGAAAGAATCACAAACGTAACTAAATAGCCAAGTCTTTATCACCCTTTATAAAAGTCCAAACAAGTCATCTTCACGGAAAGGTAGAAAGAATGAAGATAAAATAAGTAACTGAGCTCGGAAAACCTCACGACAAATCCAAATAAGATATACCAAATACAATCATCCCCGCAGTCAGCCAAGATCCAATAACATTTTAAGCCGTGAAAAAATATCCGTGTAAATGTATAACCCAAGTAATCTCATATCCCAAAGAATCTCAGCAACATACCAAATCTAATCATCACAAAAATTCATCAACTAATCTCATCATCAAGTCTCAAATTATCCAAATCTCATATATACGATTCAATTATGAGAAGCCCAACCGCAACTTTCACCATGAACAATTCCAAATCCAATCCAAACTTCTCACATTCAATTCCAAGTCCGATCCAAATAACAAATCAACCCATAATATAACATCAATTTAGGCTAATATTATCCGTACTGTATGACACATAATTACCTCGTATCCATTAAGTGTGAGACTTTCGTGATAAAACAAAGACTCGATCCTTAATTGTTAATATCAAGTTATTTGTAGTATATCAAACTTGACTTTGTCCAAAACGTGATCAAACAAGCTATTCGGATTATGGACAGTTCCATATTTGGTCCATGTGTTCAAATCAGGTCCACGCAATTAGTCCAAATAAAACTATACGGCCCATATAATAATCCGGAAATCCAATCCTAATACTTTGGTATTTAACACAAGACCTCACACACATATGCCCTAATATTTCTCACAAATTAAGCGCCTCTTTCACTCAAACCCTAAATAATCCATATCAACAAAACTTCCGCCTCTTTCATTTAACAGTACACTCCTTCCCACCTTGACCAAATCTCATTCTAAAAAACCAAACAACTCAAGCAACATCCCAATCATAAGTGCACATCAACTACGTTAATCAAGAAAGACTTAGCCACAGGGATGGCTCGAAAGTCTTAGGTTCGAATACCATTGAATCGCCACAGGGTTGGCTTAATTTCTGCTCATCAAGAACACGTCATCAAGATCTGAAAGATGGTCTCGGGTAAGGTGTTGTGTGATTTTGAGATTTGTTTTGATTATTACTTTTATACGAAGCAAAAGAGTGAAATAACAAAATTGTTATATTCATTTCTTTTAATTTCGTATAGTATCAAGATTAGGTCAATGATGATATTCGTTCAATGAAAAAGATCTATAAAAGATTGGAAATAACATTGAGCGATTCTGAGATATTTAGATGCATTTTGTTTGAGATATGAGTCGAGTGTTCCGGTTTGATTGAGATAATATTCTGAAGTTGATGTTATTAGTGGGCTGATTTGTGGTTGAAATAATCAGAGGTTGTTGGGTTTTGGTATTTGACATATGGTGACCATTGATGCAATTATACTGAGGTCGTGATGAGTCGAGGGTATTTGGTATAAGGTCTTATGTGGTCGAGTGTTGTTGGTAAATGGTATTGTAGTTGTGGTAAAGGTCATGGTTAGTCAGTCATCTTCTTCATCCTTTCTGTCAAGTTGTATCAGTCAAGGGTCATTGCCACAAGTCGCTAGCCCAAGTCCCCAAGTCGCTAGCCCAAGTCCCCAAGTCGCTAGCACAACTCGCTAGCCAACTCGCTAGCTGATAACGTCTAAAATGAACATGTTTTTAGTAGCGTTATTGTCAGTTTTGTGCATGATATTCGGCTATATTTACTCATAACTGTTGCAAAAGTGCAAAGATGCGTATTGTGTATGTATATGTAGCCAGGTATCGCGAATAATGAAGAAATGAAGTCTTTATATACATTTGGAAGATTCTCAAGGAAGGAAGTTGAGATTGGAAGCTTGTGGACTCAATGATATGGAAGCATAGTGATTTCGGAGCATCTATAGCAAGGAAAGATAAAGTTTGGCTTTGGAAATCATCAACGTAAGCAAAGAATGAAGCGCAAAGGAAAAAGTCAGCAAAAAGTCAAAATGAGCAAAACCCAGCCGATCGGTCGCAACCCGCAACCGGATCCGGCTGGGCAGTTGGTTAAAACATTAACCGATTCGGTCGGCCAAGAAACCGATCCGGTTTCTGGCACTGCAGCTACACAAATCGCATTTATTGTTGCCTTAACTCCCCATAATCATTGGAGTCCGATCATTTCTTGATATTAACTTGGAGAGAACGTTTTTTGGGCAGTTAAGCAAGAGCTTTGGCTATATAATGGACCTAATACTTGTATACTAAGTGTGACACAACCAAAGAGTGTTAGTTTACACCAAAACTAATACTACCCCTATTATTTCAACCCAAAAGCTTAGTATTTACTGGAAAACGCCCAGAAGCAAGGAAGGAACCATTCTTGTCCATTGTTTCGGTAGTTTGAAGTTGTGCAGTGACCCTAGGTGATTGGAGGCGCGTGGTTGCTACAATCCACGATTTCTAATTCTTGTAATCACAAAAGTTTAGGTATTCTATGAACTTTGTTATGGAAATCTATTCTCTTGAATTGTTTGAATTACCTTGTTATGACTTGTGTTTAGATATGATTGTTTTCATGGAGTAGTTTGTGATATACTTGTGTGTTAGAATGTGATTAATCATAATAGTGTTCTCAAAATGTGATGCATGTATATATGATCTTGTTTAAATGAGTTTGTTGGAAAAATACTAGTCTTGGATTGATTTGTCAATAAAACATGTTTTAAGAAAAAGGACCGAAAGGATTTCTCTTGTGTTTTATTCCAAAAAGTGAAGTGACAAACTAGTATGGGGATATGGTGATTGACAACCACCATGTTTTGCTTATTAAAACAAGACTAGGAACATTTTCATCACGAAGGGTCGAAAGATTCGTAAGAACAAATTTAATAAGAACATGTTGCAAACAAATGGAACTTTTATAGGATAATCATTGGGATAAGGACCGAAAGGATTACCTAAATGTTTTTGTTCTTAGAATGATTTTTACAAACAAATACCATGGTTGGGAAATCATTTGCTTATGATTTGTGCATTATACTAAGAGTATACACCAAACCTTTATGAACACTATCTATGGTTGATTATAAGACTACACACAAGTATATATTTATATTCTTGATTCGTATTTTCACTAGAACACTTATTTGAGGAAGCCTTGACAAGCTTTCTTGTTAGAAACTTTTTAATCAAATCTATTTCAAACAAAAAATCCCTTGGGACGATCTCGACTTACCAAACTTTGCTATTGCGGACGAGTATACTTGCTCGTATGTGTTAATAGGTTATACGGTTAATTCGTGATTATAAATTTTTAAAACTTGCACCAACCGGAGCACATCACTAGCCAACTCGCTAGCCAACTCGCTAGCCAACTTGCTAGCCAAGTCGCTAAGCCAACTCGTTAAGCTAACTCGCTACGACTTGTTAAATAACAACTCGCTAGGTCTTTAAGGTCGTTTTTAAGTCGCTATGCTCAAAAGCAAGTCGCTATTGCAATACAGTGAATCTGGACATTAGTGATGACAAGTGACCAACTCGCTGTGAAGAAATAACCCAGAAAAACTTCTGTTTTGACCATAACTCGTTGTGAAAACAGTCATGACCATTCACAGGCTTATTAAAACCAGATTAAAGACCATTTTTTGACCACAAATGAAGATGACCAGTTTTGACAACCATAACATTCACAGATATGGTACAAGAAAAATCATACAAATAGATACAAACTGTTTGGACCTGAAAAGGACACAAGACAGAATATTATAAACGTGATAAAGCAAGACTTTTTTGACCAAAAAGGATCATACATGTATGAAAACAGTTAACACAATGGACAATGGACAAGAAATATGTATGAAGACAGAATATTTAGTGATAAGAAATATTTCAGAAACTGCTTCAAACCATATACGAAACCACACAAATCATCAAGACATAATAACCTTGGCTCTGGTACCAATTGTAAGATCATTATTTTATTGTGTTTGATGATTCGGGTGGTCTTGGAAGATCAAAATACATGTTTGCCATTAGAGAGAGAAAGTTAGAGAGTTGAGTGTTTTCTTGGTAGAGAGTTACTTCACAAATTGTAGAATATTAGATTGAAAGCACCACCCCTTCCATGGATGGAAGGGGTATTTATAGTTACAAGAAATACGACCTCCTATCGGCCTGTGGATCAGGTATACAGTGGGTAAAGACCCGTCCTTCCTCCACGGTGTTGCACTAAGCTATACTACGCTACAAACTAATAAATAAACTACTAAATAACGTAAATAACGATATGTCTACGAGTTAACTTATGCTAGATAATATTAGGGGTGACCGACTCTTCACTATGGAATTTTCTAATTCCTAACATTAGTATTTTCTCCGCCGATTAAGTGGCTTTGGTAACCTTTCTTCTCCACGGTTGGTGTGTTCTTCTTGAACGCTTGGAATCCCTCTGATGCGAAATTAGGGTTTCGTCATTTTTGGGGATCTTCTGAACCGTGTGTAATTTGGGCCTTTATTGATTAATTGAATCAATTGGTGATTCAATTAAGGGTTCGAATCTTGGATTTTCAAAAACATGTGTGTTTGTTCCTTATTTTTGAATTGATTGATTTCTATACTCTTTGATGACTTTGTGTTATATGTTGGTATGGTTTTTCTGGTTTTGAATCAATTGTATAGTGGTTTTGAAACCGTATCTAATCTTATGATTCTAGGTTGGGTTTTGTTTTCAGATTGATTGTTCTTAACAGATTTTTTTGCAAAACTAAAACACAAGATGATTTTTTTTTCTGATGTCGATTGATTGATCACTAAAACGTGATTGATCCATTGGTGACAGAATTGGTTATCTTGATAGGTTCAGGAAAACACACAAAGATGATTTCTTTTGATTTGTGTGTTCGTTTGATTTTGCAAGAAACGTTTACCCAAAAAAAACTGGTTTCCTTTTGATTCAAAAACAGAAAAGAAAAACTTGGTATATGATGATTTGGTTAAACAACAAAACCTGCTCTGATACCAAATGTTGGACCTTTTTATGGATCTATGATCTAAACCGTAGTCACAATATACCAAAACACAAGATTAAGCTTGAAACTTTACTAAATATAAATGATTTTATAAATCTGTCATCATCTTGTTTGTTTACATGATCTATCTATATAAACATAATGAAAAGGCACGAGTAGAAATGATGTGTTGGTTCGTTTGAACCAACAGGCATGTCCCTTCAGGGATAACTGCCATCTAACTGTTTTCTTAACTAACTTCTAACTACTTTATAACTACCGTTTGGATCAGCAGATTGGGATTAACCCAATAAGATGATGATCAAATTGACATCAAACTTGAACCCAACAACATTACCAATAATTGCATCGAAAACATAAGACAATGGGATATAATTTCGGTCAAGAACTATTCATTTTATACAGCCAACACTACATATAGGCATATAGCTGCCATAAAACAAGCGCAAAACCCTTTACATAAGGTCATAATAAACTAACTTAACATTCAAACAATATGTTTGAACTAAAAACACATAATATCGAACCTTACTAAATTAAACCAGACAAACCAAAAAGGAACAAGAAATAAACTTTACGAAACAAATAACCATAAGCCCATACATAGTCCTGATCGACACCAAAAGATATTCATATTATTTGTTAATGTTGTGAATTGTGATAGTTTGAATCGGGTAAGGAAGCTTCCATAGGTCCAACAACGTATGAGGTATCTCAGTAAAATGCGTATTCAGCCACTAACTTCTTGCACAATATGCAAAATTGAGTTCAAAGTCGCAGCTCCAAACAAACATTTGTGAGGTGAGGGTCGGTAAGTGGTCAGAGGGGTCACTACAAAAAAGAGTGCTAAAAAGTTATGGCAAAATACAATATATATACATGGCTAGTCAGGGACGGAAACATGACCAAATATATGTGAGTGCACATTTCCTTTTGAACTATAGTGTAATAGAGTTAAAAAGTGTATGAAAACAAAGAATTAATTACAACGATAAATAAATGAACATATTACCTTCTAATGAGAGATCCTACGATCTTCTAGAGCGAAAAACGCTTAGGTACACCCTCATTTTCAACATTAATAAGTTATTATTTCTCTATTGCACAAGTTAAAACGCGGTTAAAATAATCGCCGCCCATCCAATTACGCAAATCAATTTTAATGAGCTTCGTTTTAGAAAAAACATCTTTCAACCGTAGCGATAGCAACATGCAAGACTAAAGCCAACTTCAACAATCAATAAACCAAAGGATGAGATAATGCTTTTTCTTATCCAACATCTTCTTAGCAAGTTTGGAAATGCTATCCAAGTAGCAAAATCATTATCATTACGCATAATCTGTAAAGACTCCAAGTTCCATAGGAAGACTTAACCTTTCCTTATAAGTAAAATCACGTGGATACATCTTACTAAGTTTCACTAACTTTGATACGATAAATTCTAAAAATGAATCATGTGGACTCAACACCACCATACAGTCTAGTAAATCGATGCTTCCCTCACTAAAAACAATCTCCAAACTCTTGAATTTGCATATCCGTAACAGGGTTGAATATATCAACCTCAAAAAGATGTTGATTTGTAATTCTATCCTTTCGGCCTCTTTAATAAAATTCATCCATATTCGCCATCTCAATATCATGTTTACCACAAAACGAAGTTACGTTCTTCAAAAGTGAAGCAAGACATGTTGTTGGCATGTACTCTTGCAATGCTCTTTTGGTTCCTTTTACCATCAAAACGACCTCCAAGATAGTTTGATCGCTCATCTAAAAATGTCGTGACAAGCTTGTTAATACAAATAAGCCGTAAAAACGTTAATTTATATTTTACTATCTTCTAATGTTTTGTCGATAACAAACGTAAAATCATATTAACGAAACAAATAAAATACGTAAATGGTTTGAATTAATAGTTTCTAACATATTCACATTTTTACATAAAACACTAAAACAAGTATAAGTGATTTTATGATTTAGTAATACATATGTACAACAACTAGTGTTTACATAATTGGGTAAAATATACACATAAATAGTATGTAGTATATTGGGTAATATAAATGGGTAGAAACTTAAGTATCATAACCCAATGGGCAAATACATTAAATGTAGTTGGGTATAACCCAAAGCCCATAACCCATGGATCTTGACCCATAATCCATTGCATGACATCATGCTTATATCATATATGGATAATATCCATAACCTATGGATCAACCCATACCCAAGTGACTAAGTGCATTGCACTCAAAGATACATTGTATCTAGCCAAAGATCCATGGTTCAACCCATGACCCATAACCAAAATACCCATGGGCAAAGAGGAGCGTTCCACGGATCCCTAGCTTTGTGCTAGCCGGATCCCTTGTGGTAGGGATCCGTGGGATTCGGGGAACAGTAGGATTTTTCCTCTATAAATAGTGAGCCATTTCTTCATTATTTCTCACCCCTTTCTAACACACTTTATCCCTGAGTTAAAAACTCACTAACCTCAGATCCAAGAGATCTATGCTTGTAGTTTTGTTTTTGTGTGATCTTTTAGGTTCCTTTTAAAGGCAAGATCACCACCTTTGAAGTCGAGCAAGCTCAAGTCCATAAGTTGCCATGCTTCCTCATCATCAAGGCTACTGAAGTCTTCTTGTTGATGATTCCTTTCTTTCTTCAAAGAAGTGTAGTGTTGAAGACATTAGTGAAAGATGTCTCAAGTGTCAAGACAAAGATATTAGTGAAGGGTATCTATCGTCTATTGGATAAGCACTTGTGGTAGGTGCTTAGAAGTCAAGACAAAGAAGCATTAGTGAAAGGTGCTTAGAAGTCAAGACAAAGAAGCATTAGTGAAATGTGCTTAGAAGTGAAGACACAAGACATTAGTGAAAGGTGTCTTGTAGATCTAGTCAAAGGCATTAGTGAAAGGTGCCTTAGATGAACATTCGATATGGTGTGTTTCGATGTACAAGATAGACTAGTATTAGATCCAAGGATATTGATATCCTTGATGATGTTGTAAAGGAGTAGATCTCCTTTGGGATTAGTCGTTGGTGTAGTGTGGTAGTAGTTCCTCCATTGCAATGGAACTAGGTGCTTAGCCTAGTATCTAATAAAGGGTAGGCGACGTTGTGAAAGGTGTAGTTCACCATGGAGTGAAAGAACTAGGTACTTAGCCTAGTACCTTATAAAGGGTAGGCGACGTTGTGTAGGTGTGGTTTACCTTGGAGTGAAAGAACCCGGTGGTTAGCCTTGCACCAGAAAAAGGGTAGGCGATGTTGTGAAGGCTTCTCCGCCATAAGGAGATTGGTGTAGTGATTAGGAACTCTCGAGTAGGTGACTCGGGGAGTGGAGTAGGGCAAGGAAGGTGTCCTTATAGCCGAACCACTATAAATACTCGTGTTGTGGTTTTGTGCTTCTTACTCTTATCTTTTCATTACTTACCTTTATATGCTTGTTTATCAACATCCAACACACACATCCAAATAGATTGACATAAGTCGATCTAAAGAGTTTAAAAGGAAGTTTTAATTGGCAAAACTATTCAACCCCCCCCCACATTCTAGTTTTCCACAATTGGCATCAGAGCTTCGTTACCAAGTTTCTTGAAGTATATT
Source organism: Chrysanthemum seticuspe (assembly GCA_019973895.1). Classification (NCBI taxonomy): domain Eukaryota; kingdom Viridiplantae; phylum Streptophyta; class Magnoliopsida; order Asterales; family Asteraceae; genus Chrysanthemum; species Chrysanthemum seticuspe. The sequence goes on from BPTQ01000006.1 coordinate 31,274,031, forward strand.
GTACTTTAAAAACTTGATACGATCCATAGTTAATTGAAAACTACAAAAGAAGGTTTTTCATAAAAACAAACACCATGTTTTTCAAAACTATATGTTTGGATGTTGATTTGATAACAACATTTTTCTTATTTACTTTTCCGTTTAATTGCACTAATCTTCTTTGTCATGTTGATTAGTCAAAGCTCATGCCCACCAAGCTTTAGGAGTCGCTTGGTAACAAGAATACCTTCCTTAAGAAGGTATCTTAATCGTAAAGGAGCGGGAATCGTCTAAGTGACATTTGTTGTGTCATTTGTAAAGACATTCCTAAGTGCGCTAGAGGTATGATTTTCTTTTTATTTTGCTTGATAATTAAGTATGCCTATTTAGGTATTTATATGATTATCTTTTGTGCTTATACATGTTTTACATGAAGCTTCATTAGGAAGCCTTTTTTTTCTCACATACGTGTTTTATTTCTCGTCTAAAGTCGTGGTATATAAAACTTATGTTTTGTTTCTTTTAATCCAATAATAAAACAAAACACGAATTTCAAAAATTCCTCCTTCCCTATAAATAACCCCACCGTCGACCACTCTACCAAACCCCCACTTTTTCAAATCCTCCAATTTCAAAATTTTCCTCTTATTCAAAAACTTCATCTTCCTCCTCATTTCATCTCAACCAAAACCAAGAAGATCCATCATCAACATGGTTTACATCGCACTCGTGCTCATCGCCTTAACACTCATTGCACTTGCGTTCCCTATGATGAAGTTCACATATGGAGACATTTACTTTGTGTTGTTAATCTACGTTGGGATCATATACCCAATCCTTTGTATCATCCTTAGTATTGAAATGCAATATTATTGATAATCTAGTTTATCTAGGTTATTTTTATCATAATGTGTTTGTCACTTATTTTGATTTATATGTTTTATATTCTTTCGTGATACATTAGAAGTCATGTATGCATGCTAAAAGAAAATGTAGGATAAAACATATTTCGTGGTATAAAAACTGTAAAACCTATGTTTTTATCAAATATGTTTCTGTTACTACAGATCCACGGATCCCGGAAGATATACTAGCCGGATCCCTTTTGTAAAAGAACCGTGGGATCCGTCCTACTGGAAAACAGTCTTCATGCAAGATTAAAAACCATTATCTTTCTAAATATAATAATCCACTAGAAAGTCAAAACCTTGAGTAAGTTAAAGTGTTAAATACCATTGTTAATAAAAATCTAGTAAAAACATTAGATCATCATAGTTTGACCACAAACATCTCCTTTTATTAACTTGTCATTTCTATAGGTTCAACTAGGACGCATGAATATGAGTTTGACTTTTCACTCACTAGCGTCTACACTCCGAACATCTCTCTCGAACCCAACACACCTGGCAATCATGTCCGTGGGTTCAATAATCTCGAAAACCGTCACTTTCACGAAGGACGTATTGTAGACACCTCTCTACAATTCGAAGAAGGTATCAATACCTCCTTCCGAGCCACATGACTAGAATGTCTTCTTGAAATCAACGAGAAGATATGTCCAAGGTTCATAATGGAATTCTTTGTTAGGAATTGGAAATTCCATATTAAAGTGTCAGTCACCCCAATTATAGTCTAGCATATGTTAGCTCGTAGACTTGTAGTTATTTACGTTATTTAGTAGTTAATTAGTTAGTTTGTAGCGTAGTTTAGTTTAGTGCAACACCGTGGAGGAAGGACGGGTCTTTACCCACTGTATGCCTGATCCACAGTCCGATAGGAGGACATAGAATTTGTAACTATAAATACCCTCTACCTCCCAAGGTAGAGGGTTGGACCTATCATTCATCTTAATCTAACCTTCTATGTTTTCTTTCACTTTCTCTCTCTAAAACCTCTAAACAATTCGACCCATATTATTGTTTGTTATGTGTTTATGAAATCCAATATGTTACATTCTTCCGTCAAGTCGAACTCGTTCGTAACGAGGATCGCTCTCTATCTATTTGGTTTTATATCAAAAACCAAAAGTTCACTCTAACCCTTGAGCATTTTGCTCACATCCTCCGGATTCCAAATCATGGACAATGTGCCTTCACCGAAGATTGGTCTCTTGATTCTCTCTTCAACTTTCGTGAAGAAAATAGTCCATATTGTTCACACATACCCTCTCCGGAAGATTTAAATCGCATAATATGCAAACCTCGACCATATTACTCCGATCCAAACATTATCTTTACAAGGGATATCCGAGAAGAGTACAAGCCTCTTGCACTCATCATACGTGAAAATGTTTGGAGCCTTAGGGGAAATCGAGAAATTCTTCCCGCTTGTTGTGCTCACATGTTGTACTGTTTGCTAACACAACAACCATACAATCTCGCCTACTTCTTCGCAAGGTGAATTGCAAATCTTCAAGGCTCCAAGAATAAACTCATCCCTTATGGAATGTTCTTGACACGCCTCTATCATAATGTTATGTACTTCCATCCTCAATTTCAAAGTCCGTTGTACGTACTTGTGAACAAGATGATGGAACCGCTAAACATATCTCTCATGAAGACTTTCTTCATTCTTGATTCCACCAACACTCATCAATCACATAATGATCCTCCTAGCGAAAACACTCAAGGAACCTAGTAGTATTCCAAAATAGGATCAATTCTCTTGTACTCGTGCTTTATCAATGTAATCCAATTTCTTTCATGAAATAAAACATCTTACATTTGATATCTTAGTATTAGAACTCTTTTTAGACTATCCTTGAGATATAATGCATTGTCAAGATCATTGCATACCTTTAGTAAAGGTCCTGCTGAGCAGATAGGCGGATCCCAAAGATTGTGCTAGACAGATCCCTACACTTAGGGAACCGTAGGATCCGGCAAACAGAAAATGCAATTGCAAGCATTATATTTCAAACATATCCTTAGAACATCTCACACTAAGCTAAACATAGGCTCTTAAGGCAAATTAAGTCCTTATCAAGATAGGTTGATCCTTCCTACTCACACATAACTCACCAAGATCACACTCTAAGACGCATGTAGATCCATCGTTTCATTTTTAATCCATTACTCTTCCTCTCTCAAACTCACACTTCATCTTTACTTGACTCCTTACATTTTTCCTTAGAAATCTTTCGATTATGGCAAAATTGATCATAAATCATCCTTACCTCAAAATTGATCAAAGTTGATCAAACTCTACCTTTTCCCATCTCAAAGCTTCTAGGATATTTTCCAAAACACTATCCTAAGTCACAACCTGATCTCTAGGATCATTTAGCTTCAATTGACACTCTAAGTATTTAGTGTCATCCTTGCTCATCCATTGGTACTCTTGAAAGTTCCAAATCCTTCCATAAAAGACAATCATTAGCTACATCACTCATTACCTTCAAGTACTTAAGCACCCCTTTATTTAAGACACTTAGGAGGACTGAAACACTCAAGATGTTATAGGTCTTAGATCTTAGAAACATCATTTCCACTCTTTCATAGCTACTGAGAGCCGGATCCCTAGGATTAGCCTAGACGGATCCCTCTGAGGAGGGAACCATGGGATCCGGATGACAGCTTATGCCAAATCTTACTAAAACAATCATTTCAACTCATCTTCCTAACTCAAACACTCCATCTCATCTTAAATGAGTTCCTAGATCAGTGCAAACTCTGAAGTTGACTCTTGTGCATGTTAATCATCACATTCCAATGAATCCTAGTGGCTTAAGGCTTAAATGCACTTGCCAAATCTCTTGGTTTATAAACCACTTTGTTAGGACCTCCATAGTCATCACTCTTATCCTAACTTTCAGCACTTTAGAAATCTTCGCAAACCTCTTAAAATCATCTCATCATGAGGAAAACCCCAAGTAGTAACTTATCCACCAAAGAACCACCCATGAAAAAGGCACGTGTTATACACGAAATCTCTTCAACCGAATCATCTCCGGTCAAGCCAACAAATGATAGGATCCTTCCTCATCCAATCAAACCAATTCCTAAAAGGATAGTACCCACAAAACTACCAATGCCAAATACCACCATACCTCCTAGGCCAAACAATATCATCTCCACTAAACCATCACCATTAGTTTCTAGAGCTATTTCATTTACATCCCCACTATCATCACCACACCTCTACAATTTAGAGGACTTGCCTCCTAGGCCGTCTCATCCGCTTCCGCCGACAACACTCTCCTCATTAGGAGGAATAATAGTTCAAAATCAAGGTGTTGAGTCAACACTTGCTACGGTTTCCTTTTCGCCGTTTCCATCATATAATCCCATTTGGATTATGAGAAATCATCAAAGTCAACCACCCGACCATATGGAAATTGACACTTCTCTACCACTACCATCATTCTTGGTTGAATCATTCTCAAATGCACCTACACCAATCCCTCCATCGTTTGAAGCTCCACAAGCCGCTTCACTTGATCCTTCGCATCAAGCCATTTCATTTCTTCCACCACCACTACCTAGCCATGACAAAGATTGCTATCATTGTCAACATGTTGAAAGTTTGATACATGGAGTACGAGAAGACCAACGTTTCATGTTCTATCATCTCCTCGAACGTTTCGACGAGATCAAACCTAAACAAAACTTGAGCTAGAAGATTTTTTAGTGGTGTCCTAGCATCAAGCGATAGTTGGTTTAGAAATTCCTAGTCATGTATTTTCTTTGTTTTTAGAGTCATGTATATCATAACTCTAGTTTTATTAAATGGAATTACATGCTACTTGTTATTTTTCTGAGAATATGATCACTTTGTATTCTTATCTCATTTTTGTGATAACATTACTTGTTATATCACCTTTGCTGAAATTAATCAGCTAGTACGGATCCCTCAGAATTGCCTAGACGGATCCCTACTAGGAGGAAACCGTGAGATCCGTGAGACAGAAAGCTTTCTTTCTACTAACTTGAATCACATTTGCAGGAAATTGTGAATTATACTTGCTTTCTAACCTTTGTTCTGTAGTTATTTAATTTACATATGAAGACTTTGACATCCTAAAGCTAGGGGAGCTTTATGTCAAAGCAATACATTACAAATTACTTGCAATACTAGGTTTACATTTCGTGACATCCCCTTGCAAAATTGCAATCATCAAGGGGGAGCACATTCGTCTCTTAGACGAAATCTTTTGCAAACTTATTTGCAAACAAACTAAATTAGTATCACTTACTTGACGCCCTTACATAGGGATGGACTCGTCAAGGGGGAGTAAAGACGAGATCCTTTCCCGTTACTTGCTCTCTATTTCTTTTTACTTTTATTTCATTCACATGTTTTTCTTAAAAACGATGTGTTGCTTTCCTTCAAACACTTTTTGTTTCGACAAAAAAGGGAAGAAGAAAGTAAAAACTACAAATTCAAACTTTTACGAATTTTAGCTTTTCCTTAAAATAATTTTATGTTTTGTCATCAACAAAAAGGGGGAGATTGTTAATACAAATAAGCCGTAAAAACGTTAATTTATATTTTACGATCTTCTAATGTTTTGTCGATAACAAACGTAAAATCATATTAACGAAACAAATAAAATACGTAAATGGTTTGAACTAATAGTTTCTAACATATTCACATTTTCACATAAAATACTAAAACAAGTATAAGTGATTTTATGATTTAGTAATACATATGTACAACAACTAGTGTTTACATATTTGGGTAAAATATACACATAACTAGTATGTAGTATATTGGGTAATATAAATGGGTAGAAACTTAAGTATCACAACCCATTGGGCAAATACATTGAATGTAGTTGGGTATAACCCAAAGCCCATAACCCATAACCCATTGCATGACATCATGCTTATATCATACATGGATAATATCCATAACCCATGGATCAACCCATACCCAAGTGACTAAGTGCATTGCACTCAAAGATACATTGTATCTAGCCAAAGATCCATGGTTCAACCCATGACCCATAACCAAAATACCCATGGGCAAAGAGGAGCGTTCCACGGATCCCTAGCTTTATGCTAGTCGGATCTCTTGTGGTAGGGATCCGTGGGATCCGGGGAACAGTAGGATTTTTCCTCTATAAATAGTGAGTCATTTCTTCATTATTTCTCACCCCTTTCTAACACACTTTCTCCCTGATTTAAAAACTCACTAACCTCAGATCCAAGAGATCTATGCTTGTAGTTTTGTTTTTGTGTGATCTTTTAGGTTCCTCTTAAAGGCAAGATCACCACCTTTGAAGTCGAGCAAGCTCAAGTCCATGAGTTGCCATGCTTCCTCATCATCAAGGCTACTGAAGTCTTCTTGTTGATGATTCCTTTCTTTCTTCAAAGAAGTGTAGTGTTGAAGACATTAGTGAAAGATGTCTCAAGTGTCAAGACGAAGATATTAGTGAAGGGTATCTATCGTCTATAGGATAAGCACTTGTGGTAGGTGCTTAGAAGTCAAGACAAAGAAGCATTAGTGAAAGGTGCTTAGAAGTCAAGACAAAGAAGCATTAGTGAAAGGTGTTTAGAAGTGAAGACACAAGACATTAGTGAAAGGTGTCTTGTAGATCTAGTCAAAGGCATTAGTGAAAGGTGCCTTAGATGTACATTCGATATGGTGTATTTCGATGTATAAGATAGACTAGTATTAGATCCAAGGATATTGATATCCTTGATGATGTTGTAAAGGAGTAGATCTCCTTTGGGATTAGTCGTTGGTGTAGTGTGGTAGTAGTTCCTCAATTGCAATGGAACTAGGTGCTTAGCCTGGTACCTAATAAAGGGTAGGCGACGTTGTGAAAGGTGTAGTTCACCTTGGAGTGAACAAAATTAGGTACTTAGCCTAGTACCTTATAAAGGGTAAGCGACGTTGTGTAGGTGTGGTTCACCTTGGAGTGAAAGAACCCGGTGGTTAGCCTAGCACCGGAAAAAGGGTAGGCGACGTTGTGAAGGCTTCTCCGCCATAAGGAGATTGGTGTAGTGATTACGAACTCTCGAGTAGGTGACTCGGGGAGTGGAGTAGGGCAAGGAAGGTGTCCTTGTAGCCGAACCACTATAAATACTCGTGTTGTGGTTTTGTGCTTCTTACTCTTATCTTTTCATTACTTACCTTTATATGCTTGTTTATCAACATCCAACACACACATCCAAATAGATTGACATAAGTCGATCTAAAGAGTTTAAAAGGAAGTTTTAATTGGCAAGACTATTCAACCCCCCCTTCTAGTTTTCCACAAAGCTCCTCTATCCCGATATAATCGCCTTATTTCTTCTCTTTGGTTTGGTCATAATCAAAAATTCGAGGTCTATCAGCGGGATTCGATGGGAAGAATGTCTAAAGCAATTGTAATCGGTACTGAAGCCGAAGGAATATCAATTGTGGATGTAGTTTGAAGTCTTTGTGAAGTATCATTCGTGGCATTTCCTCTTGTAGATTCTCCACCGATAGTATCATTATCGTTATCGGGTGGAAGCTTTCTTTGTAGACAACTCTCAATTTTATTTTCAGTTATAGTTTATTTAATGATAGAATTTATTGGTAGTTTATTTAGTTTTAGTTTTAATTTTAATTTTAGTTTTAATAAGATTTAATATGTTATTTAATTATTAGTTTATGAAGAGTTTTATTTAATTAACTGGAGTTAGTACACCTTAATGACACTTAATTTGCATTAATAATTTTTCTTAAAATATATATATATATATATATATATATATATATATATATATATATATATATAATTTTTTCGATCAAACCGATCGGTCGCAACCCGCAACCTGATCCGGTTCGTATTTCTGTCTAAAATTTTCAACCAACCGATTCGGTTGGTGATCCGACCGAATCCGGTTGGAGTTTCTGAGTTGATTTTTATCATTTTTTTTAGGTTTTGAGTTTTTATTTGATTTTTAATTTTGTTAGATGTCTTAGTTTGTTTTATTATATGTTTTTATAGTTTGTTCTTGTTTTACTAACTTTAACGCTAATCATTCGGGATTTGTTTTGTTTTGCTTTGTTAAGTTGTCTAGTACCATGGATAGTTTGAGCGGAATCTCGGAATACCTTCGTACTTTGGATGAAATGTTCAAGGATACCGGAAGTTCATTAGAAACGATTGGAGGAATTTTGGAGGAAAGCAAAAAAGAATTGGGAATTGACACGGGTGATATGGAAGAAGTATGTGAAAATAAGGTTCAACTACCCAAAAACAAAAGAGTCGTAGTGTTCACACAAGCACCGTCAACGGTGTATGATTCACCGCTAATGAGATTTGGAACGCCTTGTAGCGTGGAAGGAGTACGTGCTTGGGATGCACAGCTTAATATGGCTTATGGAGAGAATTATATCTTGGAAGAGGTTCTTGACGAAATCGGTCATGTGCGTATGGACTATGAAGCATATGGAAGGAAGATGGTCAAAAATCTGAAGGTCAATATTCATGGACATATCTTTGAAACTGATTTTGTTGTTTTAGAAGAAGGAAATGCGGATGAACCTAATGTGTGTTTTGGTCGAGATTTTCTTGTCACGACCAAGTGTCAAGTAGATTTTGGTATGGGAGAAATGCGGATTAATATAACTGAGTTGGAAGAAGGAAAAGGAGTCAACGAGATGCTAGTGGAAGTTTGTGCAAACATGGAAGAGAAAGAAGTGGAAGTGGTTAAAATGGGAAAAGCAAACCGAAAGAAACCATCATCAAATAAATTAATCCCAACAACAACCTCCACCACCAAAAATGATTACACACCATCGTCACCTACCACTACTATCAAACCCTTAACCGACAACCAAAAATAAGCTATTTTAGAAAATCTAGAACAAAATTTTCTAGAGCTCAATGAAAAGAAGCCGGTTATAGAAGTTCTCCAAGATTATGTGCTTTACCGAAAGAAGTTGGATGCATTGATGCTAGCGAGGGCTAGGTTGGAAGATAAGAATCTCACGGATGAGGAGCGAGATCGAATTTTGTTTAAAGGCATGCCAAGGAAAGAAAAGGATCCGGGTAATTTTGTGTTGCCGATCAAAGTAAATGGAACTACACCAGTTTATGCTTTAGCTGATACGGGGTCGAGTGTTAATGTGATGCCGTATCCATTGTTCAAAACTTTGGGACTAAGTAATCCGCAACCTAATCATTCTAAGCTCACTATGGCGGATAACACTCAAGCAAAGGCAATGGGAGAAGTTAAAAATGTAAGAGTGCAAATTGGCTATTAACCTTATTTGGCAGATTTCCTTGTCCTAGATATTCCGATGGACAAGAGTTTACCGCTATTATTGGGGAGGCCATTTTTACGAACTTGTGGAGCAATTATAGACATGGGAAGAGGCACCATGACTATTGACGATGGGATTTCGAGGCAAACATACTACCCAAAACCAAGAGGACCAATTTTAGAATGTATGGAAGATTTGGAATGGATGGATGCAAATGATGATTTAACTTGTTTTGAAGTGGGACGTGATGTCCACGGTAATCCAATGTACGGACCTTTAACTCCACCTTATTTCGATATAGAGGACGAAATGGAACGTGCATTTGCGATAGAAGCTTTCTATAACCCATTCAAAAACATATTAGTTTACAAGAAGTTGACCGACTTTTTAGGATCTTTACCGGTGCAAGTTAAGAATTTGGAGTGGAAACCCGAAGGGTCGGGGACTTACAAGAGACAAACCGGAGATGGAGCATGGCATGTTAAGTTTGATATACTATGCCCGGACGGACGAAGATTTATGAGAAAATTCAAAACTTTTGAAACGTTCCGTGAGTTGACCGGAAAATTTCAAAGCGAGGATATTCTTAGACAAGAGTATTTTGAGGAATTTTGAGGAAAGGCAAAGACCGTAATAACAAGCAATCATTTGCTTGAATTTCATGAATTATTTCTTTTGATTTGATACATTAGGATTTTTGTTTCTTATTTATTTTTCATTTTATGATTGAGGTAATTTGGTTTAATGCATTATGACTATGAGTTTTGAGTTGAGTTTGGATTAGTTCATTTATATGATGAGTTGAGTTTTTTTTTTAGATTGGATGATTGTTCAAAATTTCATTTGGTGAATGAATGTTGTGTGAATCTTTAGCAGGAATTTTTGAGTAAAAAAAAATGTTGCTTGGAGGGTAAATGCCTAAGTAACATGTTAAACATAAAAAAAAAAAAAAAAAAAAAAAAAAAAATTTGGCAAAAAGCATACCGAAACGGTTGTGTCCTTGACTGAACCGGTTGCACCAAAGTATAAAAATTTCATTTTTCCAAAAACACACACACACACTAATTTTCCAGGTGGTTTTGCAAAAATTCATCCAAGAGAGCAGATTGAAAGTTGTTTAAGTTGTAGGATAACATCATGGCACCCAAGCAAGTAAGCATCTACATTCAATTAACCCAATTAAGGTTTTATTAGAACATTTGATTCGAATTGAATATTAGGTCACCAATTTGGGGGTTTTTGTTATAATTCGAATTAAGTGGTAATATTTTAGGATTGAGTGGGTAATTGATATAGGAGTGCATTACAACAAGAGATTGATTGATTGATTCATCATAGAATGGATGTTAGATGATAAGATTTTTTCGGAATTAGTTGGGTTGTGCTTATGAAATGAGATAAGTTGCAATTAGTGATTCATTATGATGGATGATATGTTTTTAAGAGTGATGGATGCTACATTATTAGAACTAATGATTTTAAAATATAGGATGAGTTCTAAGATGTTAGATGTTTGATGATTTGGAAGCAAGAGTAGAGTAATTCTAGGATGTGGGAATCATTGAGGATGATAGAATGCGATCTAAGAGTGGTTTGAGCGTTAGGAATTCGAGATTATGAGGATTTGAAGGCGAATGCCTTATGCAGTCTGCACAACCGATTCGGTTGCGCATTGCAACCGAACGGTTGGTGTTTGACATATTGGAAACCGATTCGGTTGGTGATCCAACCGAATCCGGTTGAGGTTTCTGTGAGGATTTTTTGTGAAATTTTGAAATGTATCTTAGAGGGTTCTCTAACCTTCTTGTTTGTTCTAACACTCTTATATGGTCTTATTTTTGTGATTTCTACAGAGAATTATTGTAGGGAGCTCGAGTGGAGAGGAAATTCCAATTAACCCGCTTGTTACGAAGTTTTGTGAAAGGAATGAGAAGAAGAAGGTTAAGTATAGTGTGAAGACGGAAGCAAATGCTAATTTAAAATTCAAAAATCTCACCGATGGGGAGAAACATGCTTTTCGGGAAAGATTGTCGAAGTTACAACATAGAACATGTTTGGTTCCAAGGGTGATTGATTGGGATTTATTTGAGGAATGTGATTGTGCAGATGAGTTAAGGGAGATGATGCGAACGTCTTATGTATATCCAGGAGATGGAGATTCGTTCAATGATTTGTCTTGGGAAAGAGCATTCAGTGTCAATGAAGAGGTTTATCGAGAATGGTGTATGGAATTCTTTTCAACCATGTATTTTGAAAGAAAGGTGGATGTTCGGAGTTTGATGTCGGAGATTTGTGTTTGGTTTAGACTTTGTGGAAGGGATCATGCTTACACGTTGCCAGCTTTTGGTGTAGCTCTTGGTTTGTATGAGCCACATGAGGTTAATCATCGATTATTTGAAACTCACTTTTCTAGGCTTCGGAGGTTTGAAAAAGATTATCCTAGTATTCCCGCTTATTGGAATCAAGTGGGAGATCCTACTTGTGCTAGGAGGAATGCTTCAACCATCAGGAATCCGTTGATGAGGATACTTCACAAGTTGATTGTGACCGGGCCATTTAATAGATTTGGAAGCAGGGACAAATGTCAGAAACCAGACTTATGGATTATGAAGTTGCTGGAAGAAACTAAGGACGGTAATGCCATTTGGCAGATAGCCGAATATTTGTCTAGGAGAGCCCCGTGAATCAAGAGTAACAGTAACATTTGTGAAGGACACTTTGTGACAAGATTGGCGAAGAATCTTGGGTATTATGTTGATGAAGAATTGGCTAAGTGTGGAGAGCCAAAGTATAGTGAAACGTGGACTGCGAAAGGTTTTGGTAATGCTTTGAACAAGAGACTGGGAACCGTAGGGTTATGGATTGAACCAAGACCACAACAGCAACCACCACGACAGCAAGGTAACATACCAATGGAGAACGTGCAAATGGGTACGTCCAGTAGTTTTGATTCAGGATGGGGAGAGTGGAACCAACATCTAGATGAGATTCAATGTAGGGATGTGTGGAGAGATTCGATGATGGTAAGAAACAACTACATCAATGATTATTCGATGCCTATCTTTCAACACATGGCTCGAGAAGCCAATTATGAGTTGCCACCCTACAATCCACCAAATGTTCCACCGTATCCTTTTCCTTACACTTCTTATCCTGGACCCTATCCGTATCCATATCCTGGGTACGCACCGTTTCCTGATCCAATACCCCCATATGGTCGATTACCTGAAGTTGGAGGAACAAGTTATGAAGTTGGAGGATCATCATCAGGAGTTGGAGGTAAGAAGAAAAAGAGGAGAGTTCGTTCAGAAATCATAGACGAAAACTACGTAACCGAAAGTGATGATGATGAGTTTGATGGTGAAGAAGGAGAAGACATGAGCGAGGATGACGAGTGATTATGGATCATTCGTGAATTATGGTTTCAAAAACAATGGTCATGATGTGTTTTTAAACAATTTCTTTCTTTTTGATCGATTTCTATAGGATGTTTGGCGTATTTTGTTTGGTTTTATCTAGTTTTTAGTAGTTTTGTTTTGTTTTGTGCATTGCGTGTTGCAGTTTTTTTTGTTTGCAGGATGGATGTGTTGGAAGCTTATTGATGGTCAAATGTTTCGAGTTGGATAACTCACAGGCTTGCTAATGACCCAATATGCATATTGCATATTCTGTCCCGTGGTATCTTTTAACTATTTCTTTTTCCCATTTTCTTTACTTTGAAGTTCATTTTTCATTACATTGAGGACAATGCAAAACTTAAGTATGGGGGAGGGAAGAAAATAGGAAAATGATACGCATTTTTATTTTTATTTTTTTTAGATAACTTTTGGATGCAAGTGATTAGAAGAAATTCGCCCTTGATGGTTTAATGGTTTTCGCGCGTTATTGATAATTAAAATACATAATTTGGGATTTCAATGGTAAAATGAGGTTTTTGAAATTTTTTTGGATTTGAACCAAATTACTGAAGTAATTCATTTTGGATTCGATAGCATTTTCTAGCATGCATAATAGCCTTTTTCCCACATTTTTGTGAGGTTTCTTTTTGTATAAAACACATCTTTTGTTTTATATTTGCTATGAGTGTGCCGGTGATTATGTCGATTCTAGAACTTGTACTAGTTATGCATTACGGTAAAAATCACTTTCGAG
>BPTQ01000006.1:31287447-31312551 GCA_019973895.1 Chrysanthemum seticuspe
CCATTCGAAATTATGTGCGATGCTAGTGATTATGCTGTAGGCGCCGTACTCGGCCAAAGGAAAGAGAAGCATTTTCAACCAATCTACTATGCTAGCAAAACCATGAATGTCGCACAAGAAAATTACACAACTACTGAAAAAGAGCTTTTAGCTGTGGTTTTCGCCTTCGACAAGTTCAGGCAATATCTCGTTCTATCCAAGACTGTCATCTTCACTGATCACTCCGCCTTACGCTACTTGTTTTCCAAGCAAGAAGCGAAACCCCGACTAATTAGGTGGATTCTATTACTTCAAGAATTCGACATTGAAATTCGAGATAAAAAGGGAGCTGAAAATCTTGCTGCTGATCATTTGTCACGCCTAGAAAACCCTGATCTTGAGAAATTCGATCATACCGAGATTCGTGACTCTTTTCCCGAAGAACGGCTAATGGCCATTAAGGAAATTGAGCCATGGTATGCGGATTATGCTAACTATCTGTCCAGCAGGGTTTTACCAAATCACATGACCAAGCAGGATAAAAGGAAATTCTTCACTACGCTAAAAACTACTTTTGGGATGAGCCCTTCCTATTCCGCATATGTCCCGATCAGATCATTCGACGTTGCGTGGCCGGAAGAGAGATTGATCGAGTTCTGAAAGAATGCCATGCGGGACCATCTGGGGGACATCACGGTATAAATGTCACAGCACGAAAGGTTTTTGATGCCGGATTCTACTGGCCTACTATTTTCTGAGACGTCAAGAGATTAGTTCAAACATGTGATGCATGCCAACGATCGGGAAACATCTCTCGAAGGGATGAATTACCTCAGAATTATATCCAAGTCTGCGAAATATTTGATGTTTGGGGTATAGACTTCATGGGACCCTTTCCATCATCCGGAGGAAACGAATACATCCTCGTAGCTATTGATTATGTATCCAAATGGGTAGAGGCTCAAGCCCTTAGGACTAATGATGCAAGGGTAGTTATTCATTTTATTAAAAAACTCTTCGCGCGATTCGGGATTCCCAAGGCATTGATCAGCGATAGAGGAACCCACTTCTGCAATGCTCAAATGGACAAGGTAATGAAGAAGTATGGCGTTCCACATAGATTTTCTACTGCATATCATCCTCAGACGAATGGACAGGTAGAAAACACAAATCGGGCAATAAAGCGGATACTTGAGAAAACAGTCCACCAAAATAGAAAAGATTGGGCATTCAAACTGGATGAGGCACTCTGGGCGTTCAGAACGGCTTACAAAATGCCCATCGGAACAACTCCTTTTCGCTTAGTGTATGGGAAAGCGTGCCACCTCCCTATTGAGCTTGAGCAAAAAGCATATTGGGCACTTAAAGCCTGTAACATGGATTATTTGGAAGCAGGGTCAAATCGGTTCTTACAGCTTCAAGAATTGGATGAACTAAGGCTGGAAGCATATGAAACGTCGATCACATACAAAGAAAGGGCAAAAAAAATGGCATGATCAACGAATTAAGAGTCCTAAATAGTTTTTGGAAGGAGATAAGGTGCTTCTATATAATTCAAGACTGAGATTATTTCCGAGAAAACTTAAATCAAGATGGTATGGACCTTTTTCGGTTAAAACCCAGATGAGCAATGGAGCAGTGGTACTACTAGACCACGACGGAAGGGAGTTACAGTAAATGGACAACGTGTGAAGCATTATCAAATGGATAATAATGAAATGGTAAACGACGAAGATATTGTATTGGAAGAAGGTGACGGTAATGAAGTCACGTAGGAGCACGACTACGAGTCTAGCTACAAGACTCTTAAATAAAGAAAAGCGCTTCGTGGGAGTCAACCCATGCTTAATTGTTTTCTTGTTAGTGTCATATATCTTTTATTGATTGTTTATTCTCATGTTTAAATTTGTAAAAATGCTTTATTTTGTTTTTAACCTCGTCTTAATTGCATATAAAGGTATTTCACATAAAGGATAAGTGTAGGGAGGATCACACACGTTTTCATAAGAAACGTGAACATGAGAATAACAATTAATTAAAATATATATTTGTGTGTTTGTTCGAGTCAAATGCTTGTATCGAGTCATAATGGATGTTTTGCAGAAATTTTTCCAGATTCTAAAGATGTAAATTTTCCAGAATTTTTCCAGAAAATCGCAGACCAGTTTTTGTCAGGATAACCTGACGGCGTCAGGATTGCAACCTGACGGCATCAGGAAGGAGTAAAAACATCAGATTACTTTTTCTCGTTTTCTGAGCTACTTAAAATTTTTGGAATTTTCTAGGTTTTAATTTTCTTAGAAATTCTGTAAACATCCATTCCACAAGCATTATATCCTAGTTTAAATCGAGTCTTATATATTATTACCGTCGATTTTATGCGAAGGTTTCGTTTGTTTTCTTCAAGTGTGCAGGTTTTGTTTATCAAGAAGAAGATACATAAAGTTGGAAGGAGCTTTTCACGCATACATTCTTCTTGGAAAGGATTTAACCACTACTTCACACACGGATCCTACCGAGCTAATCAGGGGAGTATTAGTTTCTTTCGTTTTTGATTACCTTCTTTTATCATAACTTTGATACTTTCGGGGAACATTGGGGACAATGTTCAGTTTAAGTGTAGGGAGGGAAAATAAAACGGGAACTTTGAAACTATGCTTATCCTTGATTATTTGCTTTGTCTAATTGCATTTGCGTAATAAACCATGAGAAAATGTCGGTTAGGGTAATTTTGGCACCAAATTTAAATTTTTTTCATGACATATAGGAGTGGGCCATTAGTCTTAACAAAAGCGTCTCACGGATAGGAAGTTATATGACTAGCACAAAACCCTTTACCACTTAAATTCCACCAAAAATGTGAGGATCGCCCTTAGATTAGTAGGAATTGAAGCATTCATCTTCAATGCTTAGAGTGTGAACCGGTAGTATATTAGATTCTAGAACTTGTTTTGTGATGCATTCCGAGATCGCTAGTGAGACTACACTTGTGTAGTTAGGAATAACTAAATGATAAGAGGCATTAGGATAACCCTTGTTTGATACCCGTAATATAATTACTTCTTCCACATCGGTTGAGTAATTCCCCCACACCTTTGCGTTGTACTCATCTTTACTACACGATACCCCTAGTTAACCCCTCAGAGCCTATCCTTTTCGCGGTTCTCGTGATGTTTCGGTTTTCCGGAATATCAATGAAGAGCATTGGTTACACCCCACCCCCAAATGTACACCCAAATTGCCTTAGCCTACCTTGTATGCACTCACTTTTAGTGCATTATTGTTATCACCCTAAACCCTTAGTTCAATTATCTAATTACTTGCATGAGTTGCTAAGTTAAGTCATATCTTTTGTACACAGTTTTGGGACGATTGGGACTCATGGGAAAAGTTAAAGTTTTAAATGACTAAAAGGGAACGCCAATTCCCTTATCTGCGTAATAACGTACTCCTAGTGTTTTGATCTTTTCAATTCGGGTCATATTAGTGTTAGAGTAATAAAAAAACTCAAGTGTAGGGATGTGCTATAAATCCCTATTATTTTGATGCTATCGTAGAGGATGGTAGAGTAAAAGTGTATGAAAAAAAAAAAAAAAAAAAAAAGAGAAAGAGAAAAAAAATAGAGTGTAAAAAAAAAAAAAAAAAAAAAAAAAGTACGGGCTACCATCCCACATCTATCTTTAAATTTATGTTTGTTTATTTCAGTTATCTAGAGTTTAGAGTGTCGAGTCTTGGCTTAGCAACGCCATTCGTCGTATGCATTTAACATAGAGATTTTTGACTTGCCACCACTAAATAGCCTATCCCACCAAACCCTTTGTTTCCCTACCGTAAGCCTAACGTTACAACCCTTTAAAGACCTCTTTGATAGTCTTTCCTAGGTGCTTACGCCAAAGCGATGGAGGTTTGATCTATTCTCAAGCCTATGGTAATCTATGTACTAGGACCGGTTAATGAGTGTTTATCTTCTATTTCCAATTTGCTATATTTCATATACACCCGAGAGATGTGAGTATCCAAACACCCCATGTGAGGTGCTAGTATGTAATTTTCGTGCTTGTTATGACTTTTACGGGGCTTATATGTGTTGTGGACTGTTTTAAACCAATGCTTCATGACTCCTAACTTAGAAATTAATTGGCTAAAAGCACATTTGCTTGAGGACAAGCAAATACCAAGTGTAGGGATATTTGATAAGGTTTTAAAATGTACCTTTTTGAGGGGTCGTTTAAGCCCTTATTTGATCACTTTTGTATCCGTTATTGCTTAATATCGTTCCTTTTCACTTTTTAGGTCTCTTGAAGGCAAACTGCTGTAATGGCACTTATTTGGACGAAAAGGCGCGGATATATGAAGAAAATGGCCAAAGTCAAGAATCGAGACACTCAAGCTGCTAAATTACAAGGGGACGGCGTCACTGCTTAATCTGCGACGCTGTCGGAGGAATTTGTGACGACTCAGAAGAGAAATTGCTTGTTTTTGGAAGACGGCGTCGGGCTTTAAAAGAGTAGGCCGTCGCTACTCAGACGGCCTAGATTCAATCCAGACGGAGTCAGAAGCTAAAGAGGATGGCGTCACAAGCATAAGGTGACGCCGTCGCAAGATTAACTTGGCCAAGACAAAACCCTAATGACGGCGACACGACGGCGTCACAAATCATAAGGTGACGCCGTCGCACATGTAATCTTATATATAGAATCCGAATTTTTCAGTTTTAGAGAGTAGTCTTTTGGGTAAACTTTTGGAGTAAAACCTAAACCGAACCAAGGTCGTATTTTAGGGTTCTAAACCCTATCTTACACCAAGATAAGTTGTTTACTTCATTAATTTAATTATGTCTTCAATTATTTGTGTGTATGCTTGCATGTTCTCCATGTCCGGCTAATTTACTTGTGGGTTTGCTTAGGGAATATGAAACTTAATTATTGAATATTGATTGATTGTTTCTTATCTTAGTTGATTAATGATCTAGTAATGCGATAGGTCATTCGTTGTGTACTTAATGCTTGATTAATCTTTGTGAACCTTAGGTTATAGCACTTTGAGTTGTTGTAAGCTAAAATATCCAAAGAGGCCTTAGAGTTAGAGTTTATCATCCCTAGTGGGTTTTGTAGACGAGACCCTTTGGTAACTTCAAAGAGTTAGGGAGAAACGCATACCCTACAACTTTAGATACACAACGCAACTAGGAATAAGGACGTGACAATTCAACCACCAATAGAAGATAATTAAGGAGTAGTAAAACCTAAGTAAACACATCTTTAAACTATCATACGAGCACACAATAATTAGATATAGACTACCACCACCTTAGTTTAGATAATTAGATAATAGTAGAGTAATCGGTAGAAATACCAACCCCCCAAATCCAAACCCCGAGATTCATACTTTTCCTTTTCTAAAAAAACATAAAAAAAGATAAAAAAAAATAATCTTCCTCAACCCCAACCTTAGCGTAGTAACTTCTCACTAGCATTCCTATTCCCCTAGAGAACGATATCAATTCCCGTGGCTTACCCTAATACTACACTACAACGATTAGGTTCACTGCCTAGGGTGTTGAAAAACTTGCTCGACGAAAAGGAAGTTCCTTTGACCCCGAACGCGCTGTGTAAGCGTATCATATCACCATCATCGTCTACTTGTAAACTGTTATTAAGGTGAGTTCGTAGCCCCACTCTTTCTAGTTTAATTGTTTTGTAACTGTTTTGGGGGAGATACATGCTTAACTGCTTGCTTTTACTTTCACAAGCACTCTATACGTTTACATACTACTGTGAGTTTATAGCCCCACTTTTACTTTTATTACTTGCTTTATAAAACTATGGGATGAGAAACATGCAAAACTCTTTTCGGACCTGAAATTGAAAGCACTATTACGTGAAACAACCTTGAATCCCAACTATGCTACCGTTAGTTCCCTTTGGGGAGGCGCGATTGTTATGAATAGATCTATTGGGGATGACACCCCCGTTCGAGTTTGACCGGATAGGCAAACGTCGGGCGTATATCATATCGTATTGATTGAGTGTACTGGAAATACACTTGCTGGGCTTTTATTTATCATGCTTCTAGATGCATGCACATTGTCGTAGTTTCGGTCGCATGAACTTGGTATTAGCGTAATAACCTTTTTGCATATAGTGTCATTCACGGAGATGCTATATGTGCAACTGTGGTTCAACTTGAAAACTTGATTACTTAAACCTATGAACTCACCAACCTTTGTGTTGACATTTTAGCATGTTTTTCTCAGGTTTATTACTTAGCGTGGGCATTGGCAAAGGCATTCGTTGAATACTGGCATCCGAAGTGTTTCCAAACATATTTAATGCACCTTTTAATGAGGCAACATATATTTTTATGGGCTTTACTTCCGCACTTTGAAACAATATTGTATAACTATTTCTTAAAATAATCTATATTTTGAAAATGGAATAGTGTTTCCATTCTTTATTACCTTGCGTTGTGAATATTGATTTAGTAGCACCCCATGACCCGAACGCTTCCGCTGTGCATATTTTGGGGGTGTTACAAATGCACTTAGTCACTTGGGTATGGGTTGATCCATGGGTTATGGATATTATCCATGTATGATATAAGCATGATGTCATGCAATGGGTTATGGGTCAAGCTCCATGGGTCATGGGCTTTGGGTTGTACCCAATTACATTCAATGTATTTGCCCAATGGGTTATGATACTTAAGTTTCTACCCATTTATATTACCCAATATACTACATACTAGTTATGTGTATATTTTACCCAAATATGTAAACACTAGTTGTTGTACATATGTAATATTAAATCATAAAATCACTTATACTTGTTTTAGTGTTTTATGTGAAAATGTGAATATGTTAGAAACTATTAGTTCAAACCATTTACGTATTTTATTTGTTTCGTTAAAATGATTTTACGTTTGTTATCGACAAAACATTAGAAGATCGTAAAATATATATAAATGTTTTTACGGCTTATTTGTATTAACAAAATGCAAACAGTATTGAATTCTTATTGTGCTGGAATACATAGTTGGACCCATGGGGTGTAGACAATGATTATGAAGGTGGAATAATGGAGAACGATGTACCAGTCTCAAACCATGTGCCACTACACCAACCTGGTCCACTTCCTTTGCAGAGTGCTTCTATGTTTGGGTAATTTGGAGACAAAGAAAGACAAGTCAACAATTACCGCAAGTTCCAAATGAGGGATGGTTTACTTACCAAATAGCCTATTGCGCTCTTTGGAATTTATGTTTTTAGGTGCTAAAAGAGGTTATCGCATCCACTGAATTTTGCTTGATGCATATGTTGTAGCGAATTTTGAGTTACTTTATAACTCAATATTTTATCAGGTTATGCATGGAGCCGATCGGGATATTATATGGCTGCAACATGACTTTGGTATATATGTTTGTAATATGTTCGAGACCAGACATGTTATCTTTCACTTCCACTCAACATCTCATTTTGAGCTTTGTTGTGTTCATTTTGTATGTAGCTTAAATAATAAGTGTGAATTATAAATCATACAGGCCTCAAAGGTGCTGAAATTGGAAAGAAATTCTCTTGAGTATCTGTTGTGATACTATTGTGAGGTTGCTGCAAATAAAGAGTATGTCTTTTTTATTTTTATAACTATACACATATTACAATAGTTTTTTTTCTTTATATGATTCTTTTGTGTTAATATAGCATGTGTTGTTTTGACATGGTCTTTTGTATATCTTTAGCTTGGAGCATGATCTTTTGTGATATATTACTTCTCAAAAGTTATCAATTCACTTCTTTTAAACTTCGGGATAAGTCAAGAAATCCAGAACCCGGTAAGCCCTACCTTTCCGCATTGTTAGCTACTTTGCAATAAAATGTGTTATCTTAGCTTACTTTCTGTATACCATCTAACGCCATAGTTTGATACTAAACTTTGTTAATAGCAGGGTATGTTTTTTTGCTTATACTTGGAGCTTTGTTTGAACTAAATCGATAGGCATTAGTTAGGGCATTTGGGTGAGAAAGCATATCACTTGGGCTATAATATAGGGGTGAGGTACAGGGGTGCGGTTCAGGGATGTGGTGTGTTTTAGGGGTGTGGCTAGGGGGATGTAGTTCAGGGGTGTGGTTCAAAGGTTCAAAAATGTGGTACAAAGGGTGTGGTTCAAAGATGTGGTACAAAGGGTGTGTTTAAGAGGATATGGTTCATGGAGAGGGTATTGGTGAAGTTGAAAGCATTGATGCGGCACTAAAGGTTCTGTGTAAATATGAATCGGGAGCTGAAAAGGTACAGTGAAATTGCTGAAAGGGTCATGTAGATTGAGTCACACATCATTTGGGGTTGAAGTTCTTGGTGCATCAGGAGAGTACATGCTTTACCTGTTCACAGGATCGGATTAAGTCGGGAACATGTTACAAAATACAAATACCACCTGATAAGATCAGGATGGGTCGAGAACAGGTAAAAATTTGTTTGGTCAAATCAGGTGAATTGAAAAAAATAAATAATTTTCTTTGGGTGAAAATGGGTCAGACAGGTTGGGCTGACTTGGTGAAAATGGAAAAGATAAGAGTGAGGAAAGCTCATAATGAGTGGGTATAAGTAACAACACTTCTTACTCGATAAGTTATGTGAGCACATTTATGATCCATGTTTAGTATATTTGTATAGCTTTAGTAACCTCCTGTACCGTTGTACATATAGACTCATTTGGTGTATTTCAGTATATGTACAGTGTTGTAGCATTTCGTTTTCATTTTTTTATTAATGAATATAACATGTTCAACGAAAAATATGATGTGTAATTTACGGCTTTTTGCGAATGTTGTGATTAGGAGAGCGGGGGATAATTTTCTAGCATTTTTCACAGGTTCGTGTTTACTCCAGTTCTTAGTTAACGTCAGATATTGGAAAGCTTAACGCCTGCATCGTGTTACTTAATTGTTTTTATTGTGCAGGGGAGGGAATTGGAAGCACTATTGGAAAACCATTTCTTTACAAGTGCGTTGAATACTTGAATTTCATCGGATTATCAAAGGCTTCATGGCTCAAGTATGTTTATTTATTTATCTAATGTCGGTTAATTGTTTATGCCCTTATGAAATATGCTCATCTGTGTGAGTATGGTTTTCTTGACTGAAAAATAGTGCCCTAAGATTTCTTATGAAACTGTAGGTTGACAGTTATTTATAGATATAAATAATGCCTTAGGTTACTTTCGAAACTATTGGTTAAAATTCCTAGACCAACCCAGTAGACCCACCCAGTTTGCCACTTCGAATTGTGCAGAAATACGTGTGGGCATGTAGCATTAGATAGATGCACACACAGATGAAAGAAACAAGAGAAGATTATATGCAAAAGTGGGAATGTAGTATAGAATCAGGAGACGAACAAAAGTCAGTGGAGACAAATATTACCTCGGTTGCCGGTGAAACAAGCAAATCACGATTTAGTACCAGATAAATTGGGAAGCGTACGGGTTTGTGCAATTTTGTACTTCCACTGGTTCCATAACCAAATTCAATATTCATCGTCTTTTAATCAGCACACACATGTATGGCTAGCAATATTGAATTAAGAACTACCAAAATGGCACCAAGTTGATAGGTTTTAAGCAATACACACACCTTTCCATATGTATATATGAAGATGTAGCAAAATAAACGGTTGAAGAAAGGCAGATGCCTTATTCCCTGATGATAAGAACATCTTAGATTACTATTTTGACTTGAAATTTAGCATCTTATATATATATTTAATTATCTATCCCCAAAATGAAATCTAATAAACCAAAAAGAAATGTTACAACTATCTTGGGACACACAAGGTAGAATAAGCGAACACTTATTTTTCAATTAAAAATTGGTCAAACAGAAGCGTAAATCAGTTCTATGATTGGATAGTATTAAACATAATATTGTAATTATAGATTATACTGATTATTTAGGCTAGACATTATCACGTAACGGATCAACAAAGGAAGTATGATGTTTATAACTCTGATTCTTTGATTTTTAAGTTTATTCTTAATTCACATATATACATATAGGCTATACATTATCATGGAACGGATCAAAAAAGGAAGTACGACGTTTATAAATCTCATTCTTTAATATTTAAGTTTATTCTTTGATGTTTTATATGCTAAAGCGATCTCTTATAAGATGCAGGAGCATGTGAAGATGGTATATATGACAATCATTCTGGATCAAGCCCTGCAAAGAAATGGTCATGAATCGTTTCCAATAGGTAACAACATATTTGAGCAATCATGTCCAAATTTTATCTGATGCATCAAACCATCAAGTTAATCATGATTGATTTACATCAATAGCATGTTCATTCAGGTCTATGCACATGTATATATGCTCAAAATGTGTCGAGAAAAATACAATGGTCTAAGCTAAGGAAGAGTGCCAAGCACTCCTAAATTTATGGTGTTTATGTCTTCATTTTTGAATCACACCTCCTCATCAAATGATAACTGAATAGGTGTTACATTTATCTTCATTGTTCATTTAATCTTTATGTATAAAAAAATAAAAAACCCCAATGATTTCATATAAAATACCTATAGGGAAAGGATGCGGTTTTGTTTGATTTGCAAACAGGTACTTATTTGTTGTGTCGTTTGTATTTATATCTAATGGAGTTGTTTTTGTTAACTTATACATGATATTTTGTTTGTTTAATATTATACAGAAGCAACGTCGAGGATGCAATTCCGAACATGTATGGCACAGTGATCGGCAAGCAGACAGTTCATATATCGCGGGGTAAAACTCCAGCTGGCAGACATGTATGCAATCTTTGGTTTCTTTATTATATGACTATACTCTTAAGTTTGTAATTGATGTTAACAGTGAAGTTGATAAAATATTTGTCAGTTGCTATATGGCTTTTAAAATTGCAATGTTTGGTTTTAAATGTGGTTCCATAACTGAACTTAGTTGTTAGTGAAAAGTTTAAAGTACTCTTTAGTGGTCATACAAGTAGGGATTTTTTGACCCAAACCGAGCTTTAAGCATAGAAGTGGACGCAATGGAAGAATTAGTTAGCTTCTCTTTATTTTGAATTCTCATTAGATATGTGCAAATGGAAATTATTTCTATTTGCATGAGACATAATATCTTAAAATTATCAGCATATTTTTGTTTAAGTAAATGGTGTCATCAGTACTTCGCTAGAGTATTATATACCTTTTTTTTTTATTGTTTGTGATCTTAATTTGGTATTATGTGTATGGGAATAGAAGCGTGAGACGTATCAATTAGTGTTATATTGCGCTTTGAGAACGCTTAACTTACATTAACACTTTATATAGGTTACACGTAAGTGTATCAAGTCTTTATTACAGTATAACTTAACCAAATAATCTTACTAATCCTCAAAGTGGTTTAGTTTTTAGTTAGTGATTTTTTTTTCTAAATTAAATTGATTGTTGAGTAAGATTATCAGTGGTCGAAGTATTACAACTCAACTTGAAGACAATTACAGCCTCTATGAAATTTTCAGCAATTTTGTTGTCCATGCATAGCGATTACTTATTCATGTAAGGATCAGAAGTGACATAATATTATTTTAGAGATAGGACATCTGTCATTTTCTTGAGATAGCCTAAATGGTCATAGCCTCACTTAAGTTAGGCTGCTCAAACTTATATTTGATTAGAAGGCTCAGCCGAAGTTACAGACTTTGAGTAATCTTGCATGTTAGTGTGATCCAAGACTTTAAATATGAAGAAAGTGGCGTATATGACTATGTAGATGAATTATTTAATGTCTTTGACTTATATATCCGAATTTTATTTGTGACATGCTCACATACGGTTTGTTTAGTGTCAAAAGAGTTGGAAGCACTACTACACAAAGTGTTTTTTGCTACGGCAATTAGACACGGTTATACAAAAAACCGTAGCAAATGAAAAAAATAAAGTTTTTTGCTACGGTTTTAATAAAAACCGTGGTAACTAAAACTCATTTGCTACGTAACCGTGTTAAATGATAACATATCTACTACGGTTTGTTTAGAACCGTAGCAAAAAAATGAACAATAATACATGTCTGCTCCCCCAACGGAAACCTGCTACCTCTTCACCCACACCTACATTCAATTCTTCTCTCGTTCAATATACCACACATTTACTCCTTCCAACTCAAATCTTTCAAAATCATAACATTAAACACTTCAATCAACAACCATAATAAATTTAACTTAAACCTCACAAAACTACATACAAGGTAATAATTATATTTTGTGGATATTTTTATTTATTTTTACTCATTATAACTCTTTTATACTTAACTAATATATTTTTGATATTTGTATAGGTATAAATTTCTTCATCATGTATCAAGATTAGAGATTTTCCACTCAAATTAAAAATATTCGGATCATAAGGTGAGTTTTATGAACTTTTTGTTATTTGTAACATTATTCATATATTTTTTTATTAGTTCTAAATAGTTGTATATACTTATATTGTTGATACGCTTATTTGTTTTTATATAACATGCGCATCTAGAAGTTATTAGTAGATCATGATATGAAATTAGTTAGTACCCGTCCGAAACTAATCTAATAGAGATTAATTTCGGGCTGTCCCCGTTTGGGACTGCCTTTTGAATATTTTGTCTCATTTAGGATGTGTACACGTTTTAACGGGTTGGAATTTTAAGAAAAAATCGGTATACATTTCTCCTTACTCCTACGAGTTTGCGTTTTATACGCATACTTGGGGAGTTAAGGGGAAATGCTGCCGATTTTTTCTTAAATAGTCAACCCGCTAGAACGTATACACATATGATATAAAATATTTAAAAGGTGGGTTAGGATTTGCCACATATGACCACCTATGTTTCATTTGTACGTGCATATGATTTATTATGTTATTTTAAAATTTCAGATGGAACGACAATGGATGTATGGGAAGACCGTTAATGACCCAGAATTTGTGAAAGGAGTGTAAAGTTTTCTTGTAGCTGCTGAGTCTAACCGAGTGGCTAAGGGAGAAACTGAGATTTTTTGTCCATGTTCAAAATGTAGAAATTTTGTACCCTATACTGATATCAAAGCGATTGAGTTTCATTTGCACAAATACGGTTTTGTCCGTAAATATACTTGTTGGTCAGAGCATGGGGAATCACTATTTGATAATAGCACATCAAATCATGTATCAAATGCTAATGAAAATAATGATTCTTGCATTAATGATAAACATGAAAATATAAAAGAGATGTTGCATGATTTAGAGGCTAATGATGGTGATATTGATCAAGAAGATTTACAACAATTGTTTGAAGACGCAGAGAAACCAGTGTGCGATGGTTGCAAGAATTTTTCCGTACTTTCTGCTGTTTTGGAGTTGTTAAAGTTAAAAGCAAATAGTAGTTGGAGTGATACTAGCTTTACAAAGTTATTAGAGTTTATACACAGACTGCTTCCCGCTAATAATGAGTTACCTATTTCTACATACCAAGCTAAAAAAATAATGTGTCCAATGGGACTAGAAATTGAAAGAATACACGCATGTCCGAATGACTGTATGTTGTATAGGGGTGATAAGTACGAAAACTTGCATTTTACACCATTTCATAATCCATACCAAAGATTGATTGTGAGGAATTGGGGATTCTTGAAATGGTATTTTATACCATTTCATAATCCATACCAAAGTAAATATCAAGGAGTACTATGCTTACAGGGTTTTTAACGATTATTACTCACATAAACTTATTTTTATTTTAAACATTATATTAAGTTTAATGATATTTTAGAAACTATGTTATTAATTTTATATTTAACAATTCTTGAAGCTAGCCGCTCAGCGGGTGGTTCCGTAGCTAGTACTTGTATATTATAAAACATTAGCCATTCAAAATACTTCATTTCATTTTGAGTATACGTCGAGAGTAGCGTTGAGTGATCCACCATCACCACCGCCAATCACACGTGAAACCCATTACCCTCTTCTTTGTATCGTGCATGATCATTTATTTTGGCATTGGGTTGATGGTCTGCATCACAAAATGTTTTACATTATTATTTATGAGGTATATTAGTATAAAGTGAAGTATTTTTATATGTTTTGTTTCGGTGGTAATCATTACATCTGTTTAGTGGTACGCTGAATGTTGTTGTGGCGCTGATGTGAAAATGGTTAATATAGTGACCGTTACTCCAGAAATATAATTTTATTAAAAATCTAGTAAACTTGAAGGATTACTTTTGAGCTTATTTATTGAAGTTAATCACTCATAAATAAGCTAGTAACATCATCTTCATTGTATGAATAACATATTTACACAATTTTAGTGAAAAAAATGAATAAATAAAGAATTTGATTTCATTAAAAAAATGTTACTCTGATATATTCATTAAAGTTTGCACTAAATATTGTACTAGACTTTATTTAACGAATATATTTAACTTGGAAAATATGTAACTTATAAAGTAAATTATATTAATGAAAATTATCAGGATACCCACATTGGTATATGTTTGATAAAAGGAGGATAACTTTTTTTAACCAATTTACCCACTTATTTTCTGACTTAGGAAGGGTGGGTCACGCAATGCACCTGTTGAAATAATAAGCCATCTACGTTGCCTTTATTTTTCATATTTCCCAACCAAAAAGGACATGATCCCCTACAATGTTGAAGCTGACAAGAGGACTCACCCATCACAATCTACGTAAAAATAAAGGTGGGAGGTCATAATCCCCTACTAGATTTTTTTTCTTTTTTTACATATAAATGACTTATCGATATTAACTTTAGTTACTCACCGAGTAACACTTTACAATTACAATGAAAACTAGTCTCTATAAATATTTTCTAAGTTAAAGTAGACTCGAAGGGCTTTCCGTCGATAGGTAGCAGGACCCCTAACGAGTCACATATTAATTTATATGTAACACCCCCATTTTTATAGATCGCAGCGGAATTTGATCTTGGGTATTACTTCATGGATACAAAGTCATGATAATAGAAAATGACTCGAAAAGAGACGCTTTTAAAAAAGATGAGTTATCATTCACTATTTTATCAGAGTTTACAGTAAAAGATGTACTTTTACCAAAAGAGGTGTCCCAAAGATACATTTTAAAGCAAAAGAAGATGAATGATAACAGGTATGGACGTCCTTATGTCCAATGTCACACCATGCCATAAGTTCTAAGGGAGGGGGCCTAGTTACCTGGGATAACATGCTTAAAGGTCAACACTAGGGTTGAGTGAGGTCATAGGTTTTAGGTAGTAATAGGTTTGAATACAAGCTCCACTGAGGACAGTGAAAGGTAGTGTAAAAGTGATAATATTATTGCACTAAGCTCATGACACCCCATGTTAACAGTTCGAGTCAAAGATGGCACTGCAGACCAATCATGACCGGTGATAAGGTTAACTTGCCAAGGTTAGCCTTTTAGTTCTCAAGTATAGTGCTAATTGGTACCCGGTTGGGGCAAACCAACGAGAGTTGTCAAACTCTAAATAGATCTACTCACTATACTCGCGTTCACTCGCAAATGATTATGGTTCATGAAATTTGTGGTGTAATGGTGGCATAGAAGGTACTCGTGCAATAACCAAAGAAAAAAGACGTGTATTCGGTTTTGTTGGGTTCAGTGAATACCCAAACCCTTTAATTCTAGGATTTGAATAGAAAATACCCTAAGTGTTTATAACCTTAAACACTAACAAGTCACTGAGCGCATAGCCACTCAGTGAGTCATCTTCAGGACGCTCAGTACGAGACAAAGAAGAAAAGTCTCTCCGCTCAGTGTGGCGGAACTCAAGGGGTGAAGACTGAGTCAAGAATAAGATGGTGGATTCAGTGAGTGATGACAATAACTCACTGAATCCCAAAACTCCTCACCAACTATTATCACTGAATACAAATACTGAAGATCAAGACTGAAGACTATGAAGACTGAAAATTGGGTGGGACAAGGAGGGATAAGTTTGAACAGATAAGACGAAGTCCTTATCAACCTAAAGTCAAACTTTCCCTGAAAGGCTAACAACCAGGATCAGTGTCATCACTGACAAGCTGAAAGTAACTTTGTATCTTATAAAAAATAGTCTTTGTAAACAAAGACAAAATACATCAGTATTTTGTCTTCAGTAACCATGTCCGTTTGTCCTCTAGGATAGAGTCAAAAATCATACTTGTATAAATAGCCATAAGGTAGGAGTGAAAGATTAAGCTTATGCATTAATTGTGAAAAACACACACAAGCAACTTTCACTCCTCCAAATACGACTATGTCCCTGAGATAGCTCAGTGGTTCCTGATAGTTGTGCTTAGACTTAGCCTAAGCTTAGTGAGGAGTGCACACCCATACTTGTCATTTCAATCCCAAGTGCTGTTCCGCAAGCACTTGGGTAATGTATTCTTTTTTATTCATTTTAATAAAGAATATAAACGTTGAAAAATCCCTTGTGTTTTATTTTGTTAAAACTGATTTTTAAACTGCTTTACTTCAATCATGAATCACAATAAGTATTAATAACTGTTTTAGCTATTTGTGAAACGAGAACAACAAGTGGTATCAGAGTAGGCTGATTTATAAAACCCTTTTAAGCCACTCAAGAACGTTTTTAAAATCAAGATCCTAACATGGCTGAAAGTGAAGTTCCCCAACTTGTCGATAAAAAGGATGGAGCCTATGCTGTTGTTTCCCCTCGACTTGAAGTTAGTAAATTTAACAAGTGAAAGAAGCGAATGTTTTGCTACTTGACTAGGATGGAACCTTATTACATTAAGTGTATTAATGAAGGTCCATTGTCCCAAAGAATGCTGAAGGTTTACCTAAACCTGAAGCTCAGTGGACCCAAGATGAGAGGAGGGTGGTCAACCAGGACCAAAGACTCAAAAGCGTCATCATATCTTGTCTTCCTGATGATGTAATGGA
This sequence comes from Chrysanthemum seticuspe, assembly GCA_019973895.1. NCBI lineage: Eukaryota > Viridiplantae > Streptophyta > Magnoliopsida > Asterales > Asteraceae > Chrysanthemum > Chrysanthemum seticuspe. Next base: position 31,304,344 of record BPTQ01000006.1, read on the forward strand.
GTCAGTCATTAGCTGTAGTATAGCCAAACAAACCTGGAATGACCTGGTCCACAGCTATGAAGGTCCCTCAGATACCAAGGAAAACAGGATCATGGACCTGAAACTTGAGTACAATACCTTCAGAGCCAAAGACTCAGAAACCCTCTCTCAAACTTACACCCGTTATAAAACCTTGTTGGATGAATTGTCTAATGATGGTGTCAAGTTGTCCAAACATGAAATAAATGTTGGTTTTGTTAATAGTCTCCCTGAGAAGTGGTTGAACTTTTCTCATGGACTTAGATGTGCAAATCATATTCAGAATCTTGAACTTCCGGAAATCTACGAGAAATTCGTCTATGAAGATAATCTCATCAATAGACGATACCTTGATTTGAAGAAGTCTCAGGATGTTAAAAAGTCCTTGACAACCACTTCAACACCAATTTCTATTGCTTTCTATTCAAACAGTGTGGTTCATGATTTTCAGGAAAATTCTGACGATGATGCTGATGAGAGAACTAGCGAGGAGTACCTGAATGACTTAAACATTGAGTTTTAGGAAAGGGCACTCCTTGATAATTCTAAAAGATTTATTAGAAGGAACAAAAGTTTTTCTAATGCTAAAGCTAATGAGGACACTGAGTGTTTTAAGCGTCACAAAAAGGGTCACTTTGCTAAAGACTGTTTTTCAAAAACTATATCTGAACCCTCCTACAAACCCTCAGGGTCAAACCAGTCCTTAGGTTTTAGCAAGTTTCAACCAAAGCTCTTTCAGTCTCATCAAAATTTTCAAAACAAGTCTAACCAAAACAAAGTTGTTGATTTTGAAGCTAAGTACAGGAAAGCTAAGGCCAAACTAGCCATTCTTGAGGCCACTCCCTCAAAAACTACGCAAAATGTTAAATCTGTACATGGGAAAGAACAAGGGCCTTGTAGCTGAAGTCTTCGACTGGGATGAAAAGCCAGTCTCCTCAGATGATGAAATGGTGCAAGTCAGTGCACTGATGGCTCTCTCAGAAGAGGACAAGCTAGCTGTGGAAAGAATCACGCTAGGAATGGTGAATGGGTTACAATCACTATGAAGAAGGTAAACATTCTACTTTTCATGGATGATGATTCAGACTGACAGTCTTTCATGAATTATATTAATGTTGACCATAAGTTCGTAGAAGAGCAATGATTAAATCTGTTTTCCAAATATAACAAGTTAAGTTCTGAATTAAATAAGTGTAGGGATGAATTGCTTATTTTGAAACAAGCCAAACTTGAGGCTGTTACACTACAAATTCAAAATTTTGAGTTAGTAAAATGTAATCAAGCTCTTCAGGAAGAACTAAAAAAGGAAAAACAAATCATTGAAAGTTGGACCACTAAGAACCCTAGAGTTTATGAAACTATTCAAGCCCCCAGTAACAAAAAAAGAATAGTAGGTGAGGATCAACTCACTGATACTCTCAGTGAAGGTCTAAGTCCCAAACCTTTTGTGTTTGCTGGTCTGCTATTTGAAAAAGAGATGATCCCTAAACCCAGTGATTGGTTTGAAAGAATAAACCCTGAAAGTAAGCTTCTAAACTTTGATTATGGAAGGATACTTGGGCCTCAAAGTCAGGCACTCAAGAGCATGCTTGGACTTCCTGATGTACCCAGTAGTACAGAACACATCTCTGAGTCTGAAGCTGAATCACAAGCACCGCTTCCACCTCTGAAATCTCTTCAGGGAGCTGCACCTAGCTCTGAGCTTACTCCTTTACAATTCAACCCTCACTCTCCTAGAGAAAGGTCAGGCCTTGGTAGAACAATATTAAAAAGACCAGTTAAACTAACCCAAGAAGATTTAGTTCCTACTGAGACTTATCTTCAGTTCCTACTAAAGAAGACCAAATCAAGTAGTTGACTGAACTTGTGAGGAAATTGAGTGAAAAGATGAACTCAGCTGAGAAGGTTCTTGATTCAAAAATCAATGAACCAAATTCAATCTCAAGTTCCTCCAAGTCAAAAAGAAAATCCAAGACCAAACAGAAGTGTGATATGTGCCATTATACAAGCCATACCACTGATAATTGCTACAAAATTCTCTTTTGCATGATCTGCAAAAAGGAACATCATAGAACTTCTGATCACTTACAGTATGTAAGGTCACTCAATGAGGCAAGTTATACCAACCTTGGTCATCAGTATGCTTCATCATCTAAGCAGGCTCAAAGGCCTAAAGCTAAACCTTTTCCTCCTTGTCCACATTGTGGCTTTAATGACCATCATCCTGATGACTGTTTCATGAACTGCTGCTGTGAAATATGTGGAAATCCAGCACATGAGACATCTCAACATGATAGGGTCATACAAGCAAGGAGAAGTTCAAAACAACCCCGCATCACTGAGTCTTCCTCAGTAAGAAAGTGCAAAACATGTGGTAGCACAGTTCATACAACCACTGACCATGAGTCCATTGCAAAGTTTAAACAGTCCATCAGACCCAAGCCCACTAGTAAGTGGGTTAGCAAGATAAACTAACTCAGTTTACTATTTGTGCAGAGACATGCTAGGGAGCCTATTTGGCATCTAGATAGTGGATGTTCAAGGAGCATGACTGGTGTGAAGGAATATCTGCACAAATATGTAAAGGAACCAGGACCTAAGGTAGTGTTTGGTGATAACTCATCATGTCTTACTGAAGGTTATGGTTCAGTAAACTGTAATGGTATAATGTTCTCTAGAATAGCATATGTCAATGGTCTAAAGTACAATCTCATAAGTGTCAGTCAGTTGTGTGATGCAAAATACATAGTGCAGTTCAATGATAAACAAGGTACTATTTTCAATGCTAACAAAGAAGATGTTCTTATATCTCCTAGGAGAGATGATGTATATGTACTTGACATGTCAACTCTCTCTCAAAATGGAACTTGTCTCTTTGCCAAAGCCACTGAAATTGTCAACTGGTTGTGGCACAAGAGACTCTCTCACTTGAAGTTCAAGAATATAAACAACTTGGCAAAACAAAACAAAGTCCTTGGTTTACCATCACTTGCATTTGCAAAAAAAAAAACCATGCTCAACCTATGAAAAAGGCAAACATCACAGATGTAGGACCACTACGAATATCAACCTTATCACGTAATACCCATGTTAACCAAAGTTATGCGTAGAACTCGTGAAACCCAACACAAACGTAAAGCTTAGAAAGAAAAGATAAGATGAGATGGTGACTTGAATGATATAGAATCCGTGTATGATGTGAGAAAAGATAAACACAAGATGTTGTATATTCAATAAAGAAAAACACACAAACACACACTTTCAAGCACACCCCTCAAATGACCATTTGAGGGGTATTTATAGTACAAGAGGCATAAAACCCTAAAGGCTTTAGCTTGGTCTTTCTTTGGGCTTTCGTGGACTTGGATTGGATTACACTTAATAAAAGGCTAGCTTAACATAACTATTAGCCATTTATCTTAGCCCAATCCACGAGCCCGTTGACTATTCTTTCACGATATCTAACACAAGTTACACAGTTCCTAATCGTGAATGATCATCACTTTTAATAAAACTATTAAGGCTAACAATCTCCCCCTAAGGGGTGGTCATTCAAACGATGATCCACTTGATTAGGTCTCTACTTTCCTTGAGCTTGAACTTTGCGTGTAATATAGAATAGTTTTGATTCTTTGTTCCTTCATGCTTTGTGATCAGATAATGTGGTTGTCTGCCATTGTCAACTTTGTTGGTTAGGTATCTCCACGTCTTTCTCCACCATGCTCACACTTCTATTTGTCTTTTGGTTACCAATGATGTAGTTCTCGAGTCTTTAAACTTTGTAGATTCTTTGACATTGACGAAGAATCATCTTTAACTTTGAGTTGCCTTTGATTTTGATGAGAACTTGCATGTGTTGTTTGTATGAGCATGTGGCGAGTCTGCACGATCCATCCGCTCCGGAGCTTCCATAAGAAGAAAACATAAAACAAGTTAGTAATAAGCGGATTCCGGCACTTACAAGTTTGAATTTCGAGGATGTTAACAGCATAGTGTGAAAACACGTCTCTAATTCTCACAGAGGCCGTTCCTGAACTGGAGTCCCACAAGTGAGATAACGCGATGTACCGAAATACACCTACAGTTCAGATGAGTCACTGAGGTACACCGAAGCATCACCCCACGACTGTAGACCGTTTGAGACACACTAAGCGTAATCCACGGAGAATTACCGAAGTGACCTGCTGTCAGGGCTGCTTGATGTTGACCCTGGCAGGAGTTTCCATTCAATCACTGAAGATCACAGATGTGAAACTTCTCATAAATGTTCTGGCAGATTGCTAAGATCTGCGTAGGACTCTAGAATATATCACTTGTGTCCTTATTGATGAACAACAAGCGATGTCATGTCAAGTGTTCCTATGAGATCTTTTGATGAATCTCGTGGCTCTAGACTCAATAGTGCATTTTGGTTTTCCTGAGCGGAGACTAGGGAGAGGGTCTCCTTCTTCAATACCAACGATCTATAAGAGAAAGTCAATAGATTATGTAGGGTTCCCAGTGAGAATGAAACAAATCCTTTTAAGAGGAATTGAGTGGCTAGAATGTTTAGTGCAGTGCGTCACTGGGTCCATGACTCTTTGTCTTCAATACCAGTGTCATCTAGTGACAACCAGTAGCAGATGAATTGAACCCGGTTTCTGCCCTAAGGTTGAATATGGAGGGCTATTTCTTTTCACCCTTTCTTTACTTTTCTTTTTAATTCTTCAACCCCTTCTTTCTCCTTATCTCACATTACTCCTTTTTTTAATCATACCTAAGGACTTCTAATACTAACTATTTGTGATGTCCTTGGGTAGATCCCTCCGGCTCTGGCGGATCATAGGACGGATTTCCTATCCTTAGTCACCTTATAACTCCATGACTGTCCTATTGTTGCCATAAAACCATTTTTCTTGAAAATCTCTCAAAGTGTTTATGATTATAAAACATGATTTTGTTAACACCTTGAGAGTTTTATATTTTCAGAAACACTCCCCCTTCACATGTGCTTATAAGTTTTGACAGAAATCTGCACATAGAGGGTAGAGTTCGCACTTTTTGAATTGATCGACTTTAAATGAACTAGACCGATTCGAGACACGTTTACATCACTAGATAACTAGCTTGAAATTATTACCCGTCCTGGTCAAGTCATAAAAAGTTTCTCGAGATGGTACATGATTCCTCGTCAATTCATTGGTTTCAACTGAGTCAAGCTCTTTTTGAGATTCAAACAACGATTTTGATCACATTTTAATCACGTCTCCTCCCCCTCAAAAATAGCATATTCGTGATATTTTTTATATCAACGGATTAAACAACATTTTAGAATCTTTTGGGGAGACAAACGGATATGATTTAAGCATGAATTTGGAACATTTTTGTTTTATACTCCCCCTTTAATAAAGCATAATTGATGAGTGTGTAAATACTCATCATTTTTATACAAAATAAACTGCAAAATCATCTGAAAACACTCAGAAACACATCAAAATGATCAAAATATCACAAATCAGTGTTTTATGTGTTTTAAATGCAAAAATATCAAAATCAGATGAAAAACATATCAAATTTGCAAAAATTGCAGTTTTAGTCCCCCAAGTTTATAAAATTGTCAAAAATAGTCCCTGAGCCAAAATTTCAGAAGAAAAGTCACCAAAGGTCTTTTTAAAATCATAAATTGTCATATTTAGTCCTTTGGTGAGAAATCTAAAAGTTTTGAGAAAGTTACAGTTTAGTCCCTGAAAATCCAAATTGGTCAAAATTAGTCCTTGGGAATTTCAAAAGTGTCAAAAGTTAACCCTTGGATTATTAAAGTTTGGCAAAAACAACCCTTGGACTACTTTTCATAATTTACAGGTTTGGTCCTTTGGTTTTGGAATGTTACATCTTTGGTCCTTTGTATCAATATTATACAAACCATCCGGACCTAGTATTATTACCCAAGCCCAAAAACTAATCCCTTGGCCCAAAATACTTACCCGGTCCTTTAACCCGACAACCCAAACCCAAACTTTTAAACAAAACAACCCGCCCCCCTAAAACCTGTCATCCCCGACAATCCTGTCCACCTCCCCCCTCCTCAAGCTTTTCCCATAGCAACCCTACCTCACCCTTTGTCTCCCACCACCTCACCTACCCTTCCCACCACATTAAATGCAAAGTCCTTCCTGTCCCAGATATCAAAAGCAAAATTGGCGCCAAAACCATCAAACGGCCAAGATTGTTCAAAAAGCATCCAATGGTTGAGATTTGTGTTGGGATTTGCTCAGAAAGGGTGAGAGAAGATTTTTGAGCATAAAAGAGACCAAGGGGAAGCATGAAGACATAGTTAGTCTTAGTTTTAAAAAGATATATGTCGTTTTTCAATTTGTAGCATCTTAAGTAATTTTCAGTATTGTTTTCAAGTTAATTTGTACTAAACAATCGTATTCTAGTGTATCTCAGTTTAATTTAAGTATCAATTCAGTTAAAGTTCAGTTTCCATTTTTTTTGCTTACTGTTGAATTTATAAATTTCTAAATCTGAATTCCAAGCTTCAATAAGCTTCTTTACAAGTTGAAACAAGCTTATGTTAGCTTATAATAGCTTTTCATAAGCTTAGGTTTAAGATTGGAACAATATTGGCAACTGGTCAACAAAAGTCAAAGAAGGAGCAAAATGGGTACAGAAAGGTTATGGGTTGAATAGATGATGGATATGGGTTGAGTAGGTTAGGATTAGTGGTTCTTGTTTTGGGTTTGCAAGCCATTGTGGCTACGGACCTCTTGTAAGTGCTAGTTCCCTTTCATTTTTAGCTTAAAAACAGTAGAGGTAGCATTAACTCTAGATCTGCTATAGTCTTGTAATTTACTGTTACATTAGCTTTAATTTAGTGCAATAAATCTGTTTTGAAGCTTAGTCTAAGTTGTTTTTGTGTTTTAGGTAGAATAGCTTGTTAAACTGCTCATATAGGGGTGTTTGGATGGATTGCTAAAACTGTTTCTTAGGTTGTTTTGATCTAAGTATTTCATTGCTTTAGTCTTAAATACCATTTATCAAGTCATTTGAGTCTTAAGTTACACAAGTTTTTTATAAAAGTCAAAACTTTGCATCATTTCTGTTTTGATCCTTAACTGTTGGAGTCTGTCAAAACCAAACAACTCAAAAAGGTTCAAAACTTGTTTATCTTGCTTGATAAAGTTACATTACCTCATATTTGATCTATATCAGTCCTAAAATTGCCTTGGAATCTCTCAAAAGTCAAAGTTAAACTGATTTTCAAAAGTCAAAAAAAAATGTGTCACACTCAGTTTTTGCAGAACTTGCAGGGTGTGCACAGGTTTCAATAAAGGTTTGTAGGGTCTGATTTTTGGTCCATAAGTAGTCTACCAGGTGGTCTCTAAGGCCTCATTTCTGTTTTTGGCTAAAGAGTTCTAGATAAGCTTCTGCATAAGCCCAAAATAGGCCCCTTTTGCCCTGCTCCATAACTCAGTGTCAGCTGAGTTTTTCTCAGCTTTACACAAGCTTGCACAGAGCTTGTTGAAGCTTTTCAAGGGCTGGTCTTTTGGTCATAGATAGCCATTCAGGTCTAGTTTAAGTATTAACAATTGGTTTTTCATTGGTAGCTTATTTGTATGCTTATTTTTGGTCTGCAAGTAGACACATAGAAACTGTTCTTAGCTTAAATCAAAATCACCAAATCTGTGAAATTTTGTTAATCAGTTGTTGTAGCTTGTTGATTACTGTTTCATTTGGTCATATTTAGTATATCTTAGCTTCTGTTAACAGTAGATGGCTTGTTTGGTTCATTTGCTTAACAAGTGCTTATTTCAATAAGCACTTGATTGAGCAGTTTCATTTTCTTCCACATAGCATACTGTTTTTCCATTTTTCATAGCTTCTTAATATCATTTTAGAATTTTCCTGAAATTTTCAGATTTTTCCTAGCTGTTTTACTATTTTTCTTAATTTAATCTAGTTTTTAATCATTTTTAATTAGCAATTAATATAAAAAATTCAGAAAAGGTTCCAAAAAATAAGTTTTCATTTTTCTTAGGCTTAGATAAATATAAAAAGTGAAAAAAGTAATTTTCTAGATTTTTCATAGTTCATTTGGTAATTTTTAGTAATTTAATTAGTTTTTATTAGTTTAAAATTCATAGAAAATAGAAAAATAGTCATAAAAATACAAAAATAGTTTTGAAAAGTCTATTTTGATATTTTAGA
>BPTQ01000006.1:31327498-31438299 GCA_019973895.1 Chrysanthemum seticuspe
AAGTTGAAACTTTTAACCGTCTTTACCGGGGACCTTTTAACGTTTTACCGTTTTAACCAGGAACCTAAAAACCTCTAACAGTTTTGGTTGGGAACCTGATGTTCAAGTATTAAAAGTCAAACCAGGGACCTCAAAGTCAAACCGTACAAATCAGGAATTACAAAGTTTACCCAAGTTTAAGATGAGGAATCGGGTATTATTAGGGTTCGGGTTAATGTGGGGTTGAGTGAGAGGTTAGGGAAGCAATTAATGAAGTTTGGATGTTAGCTGGAGGTGAGGGAACATGGTGGAGCGAAGATTGAGGAGGGGGAATGGGTAACCTGGTGAGTTGCAGAAGCAGGTGGGAGAGACTTTTTTGGCGGGTGGTTTTGTTTTAAACCAGGGGTGGTATTGGTTTCGGGTTAAAAGGGAAATTGGACCGGGTTTGGGTAATATAGTATTGGGCTTGGGATTATTATGGGCTAAGGAGTAGAATTTGAACCCATTTGAAACATTAAGGACTAAACATGCCAAACTGAAACTCCAGGGACCAAACTGAAAATTATGAACTTGTAGTCCAAGGGTTGGTTTTGACAATCTCCAAAAATCCAAGGACCAATTTTGCCATTTTGCAATTTTCCAGGGGCCATTTCTGCCAATTTTCAAAGTTGAAGGACTAAACTTGTAATTTTCTCAAACTTTTCATATTTTTCACCAAATGACTTAATTTGACAACTTTTGATTTTAAAAGGACCTTTGGTGACTTTACTTTTGAAATTATGTGCTCAGGGACTGTTTTTGACAATTTTAGAAACTTGGGGGACTAAAACTGCAATTTTTGCAAATTTGATATGTTTTTCATCTGATTTTGATATTTTTGCATTTAAAACACATAAAACTCTGATTTGTGATATTTTGATCATTTTGATGTGTTTCTGAGTGTTTTCAGATGATTTTGCAGTTTATTTTGTACAAAAATGATGAGTATTTAGACACTCATCAATGTACCAAAGATCAATATATTTTGACTTCACATACGTTTCAAATCTATTTTTCCAATATATAAAACCATTAGTTTCAAGTAGTGGAGGTCGTTGCATGGATTGCCTTTCCTTGTAATTTTCAGAACCCATAGTGATTGAAAAGTTTTTAAAATACGGTTTACTTTAAAACTTTTATAAACTTAGCTCTTAATGGCAATTGTGGAAAACTAGAAGGGGGTTGAATAGTTTTGCCGATTTCAAGTTAGTTTCAAGAACTTTAGATTCGATGTTATGTGAAATCATATGGATGAAGAGAAAGTATAGATCTAAGAGCAATGCAAGTAAATAAAAGGATAGAAATGACACAACCGATTTATAGTGGTTCGGCTACAAGGACACCTTCCTTGCCCTACTCCACTCCCCGAGTCACCTACTTAAGAGTTCAAGAACTATGTCAACAAACTCCTTCAAATTGGCGGAGAAGCCTTCACAACGTTGCTTACACTTTTTCCGGTACAAAGCTAAATACCGAGTCCGTAACGCGGAGGACCAAACCAACACTACTATAACACTACAAATATGTGAAATATGAAATACAAGATCTTCGCTACAGAAATATTGTAGAGGAACAAATCAATCAGGGACCTCTTGCTTGGATGACTTGTAGAATGCTCGTGATCTCGCCTTAGAGAAGGACGTATATGAGAATCACAATAAAAGAAAGAAGAATTACTCTCTAGATCAAGTGATCTTTTGTTAGAAGAGTGTAAGAATATATATGAGAGAGTTTGTAAGAAGAGGGGTGAGTAAAAATGATGAAATGGCTCTCTATTTATAGGCAAATTCTTGCCACTGTTGCACGGATCCCACGGATCCCGTGCCTGAGGGATCCTTCTAGTGTAACTTGTGGGATCCGTGAGACGCTCCTGTTTGCCCATGGGTTTTTGGTTTATGGGTCATGGGTCTTAGATTATGGACCACGGGTATCTAAATAGATACAATGTATCGAATAAATGCAATGCATCTAGACAATGGGTATGGGTTAACTCCATGGGTTATGGATATGCTCCACGGGTATGGGTCATGGGTTGTGGTTTTTACCCATCCTAATAAACTATTACAACAAATGAATTATTACAACAATTTGTATTAAATGACTATATGTAGATGCTTTACAAAAATAACATGTATCCTTATAATTTTACTTATGATAACATTATATTTGTTATCAACAAAACACAAAGAGATCGCTAAATATTAATACACGTTTTAACGGTTTATTTGTATTAACATTATGGATAGTGGGAATTCGAACAGGGAAGTTGATGATGTTTCAGAAGTGGTTGTTGGCGAATCTATGGTTTGTGAGGTTAGTTATGCTCCTTAAATATTAATATTGTTGGTTACAATTAGGCTCTTGTGATGATAATGGTGATCAAAAATCAAACTTCCGGGACAAAATTGTTTAATCTGTAATTTTACACGGCAAATCTTAAGAACTCAGCTTTGTTTGTTGCAAGACGTCGCGGTATTCAACGAAGCAGTGGGGAACTGTCAATAATCTTGTGAGGACTTTGTCATTTTATCACAAGTTTTTTATCAATATTTTACTTTACGTGAAGTGTATTTCATGTTGTAATGTATTTTTGCATAACTATGGTCGTTGACATTTTGGTGGTTTATATAGTGCAGGAACTGGTCATCAACAATGGTGCTGGAAGCAGCACAAGCAAGAAAATAGATGATAAGGAATGACCCGTGCAGTTACACACTAACTGATTCGAGCCAAGAATTACAACAGATGATTGTACTTGATTTTTTGTTGTAAGTTGATCAACCTTCTTAAAAATGTAAAAGCAAAAAAAATAAAATAGTACAATCTGCCTGAATGATTGGTTTCGGATAACAAAATAAATCTTGGTTGGTGGCGTGATACGACCTGGGCAACACTACGTTATGATGGAGATGAATTAGTTTATGTATGCTGAGGGCTAAGCAAGGCTGATTGTTTATCCAATCTTAGGTCACCCGTGAAGGACTCCAACTTAGTTACCTATGCCATAAACTGTTTTCCCAAATTCCTCGCATCGTTCGAATTCGTGAGAAGCTACCCAATTTTAATTCGGGAGAATTACCAAATCTATCATGATGCTCCTCATTCAGGCTTCACCACACCATTGAAGGACCTCCAAATGCTCTGACTTGAAACCTTTTTAACTTTGAGATTTACTGCGTTATGAATGTATACTAATAGTAGTTATGACCACTAACATGTGCAGGAAATTATGAGATTACTGGTGTTGTGGACAGTTCATTCACGAGCATGAACAAAAGCATAATCACGAGCGTCCCTTAGAAGTTTCAAGTGGTAAAAGGATCCGATTTTCAGCAGCTGCAGAAAACTCAGGTTGTACATGTTTTATACAAATTTGCATTTACTTATGGATAGGTAAAATTGGGTCGTCCCTTTTTTATCTCAAATGGTTGAAACAGGTTAAATTGGCACAAAATGTATTTTTTTGAAATAGTATCTCTTAGTTATATCTTTTATTCCAACTTCATTGTTATTATGGTAACTATATATGATCTCTAACATTCGTAATTAACACATTAGTATATAATGAAAATATTAAACTAATTAAATTTGACAACAAAGGATCATGTAGATTATGGTATAGCCGTATATAGGTATCAAGGAAAGCAAAGAACTTGTGTCTCTAAAGGAAACAAGTAGACCCGTAGCTATAAATCAAGATGCGCCTCTAGCAGAAGAAGAAACGTCAACCACATAAGTAATAACTCTTATGTGCTCCATTTTGGACACACTAAAAAGAAAAACATGAGTTTATAATTCACCATCTCTAGTGAGGAGACAACTTAAAACTTTAGATAACTTTTTGTACAATTTTATCCGTGACACTAGTTAACAAAGCAGTAACTAATCTTATAAGGAGCTGGTAGACAAACTATGTGCCATGTTTAGTTTTGTAATAGAATAGTTGTAGGACTATATAAATATAGACTACGATAGTGTTTGGACTAATTTAGCTTATGTTTGGTTTGTTGGTTGTTTTATAGGAAACATGTAAGTCAGGGGATGGCAACCGCCAACAGAATGGAAATAAGGAAAGTCAACCAGTGTTGCAGTATAAAAGAAAAAAATGTGTATCAAAAGTTATTAAAATACTAGTTATCTTCTTTCTAGAACTTCAGTTTTTAAGACAAAAAAGTTTTGTTGAAAACCACAACAAAACAGTCAACATGTTCTATGGTTGTCATATAATGTAATGACAAAGGAAACATACCCCCTTAGTAGAGCTGGATAATACACGTGTTAATTGACATAATGAGTACAGACTACAATAGGGAACGTAGCACCAAAAGAAGACTCGACTACTTACAAAGGGTTGGCTACAAGTTTTTCAAAATCAAGCTTCCCAACAGGATCTTATGTGTAACAAGATTAAGTCTGATTTCAAGCCTTGCGATTTCAATATCTTTATTTTTCTTCGTTGTCACACTCTGAAACAAATTTACTTACAACTCCTTAACCTCCCCACCAACGAGCATTTCCATATCGTGCTTTTTAAGATCTTTCTTGATATTTTCCTTCCGTTCCTCTAGATCGCCTATTTGAGCTTTCCATTCTTGTAACTCTTCCAAATGAGCTTTACTAGCACTCACATCAAACCTATATCTCTGCAATTCTACTACCTTTTTCAAAGTGTCCGCGTGTATGTCCACGGGATGAGTCAACTTAAATTCTCAAAATCCTACCAACCAAATTTAAAAATATATCCATTTAAAAAATGGCTAAACTCTCACACAAATCCTTTCAATGGTGAAATGTGTGGCTTTTGAGACAACTCTTTGCACAACATATGTGATTCATAGGTGGCCCAAACTGAATACTTCATCCTAAATGGCCAGGTTTTGTGGCATTCAGTTATTCCACTATCGTTTTACAACAGTTGGATTCAGTGCACCATTTGTTTCATTAATTTTGTTAAAAGCAAGGTTTCTTCGAGGATATTATAAATAACATAAGGCAAGCCTGATTTGAGCTTTGTGATTTCAGTATCCTTACTTGCTCTCTCACTCGATTTTTCCCTCTTTTCCTCGAGCCGACCTATTTTAACTTTCCATTTTTGTAACCCTTTCAAACGAGCTTTATAGCACTCAAATCAAACCTATGACTTTGCAAGTCATCTACTGTTTTCAAATCTTTTAAGATTATGTCATTGGGATCATTTGACTTGAAATTTTAAGCCTTCTAACCACCTTCATAAATTTCCCCATTTGAGCAATGGCCAAACTCTCACGCAATTTCGTTAGAACTTGTTTCAATGGTGAAAAATTTGGCTTTTGTGATGACTTTTGGTAAAACTCAATTAATTCATGCGTGGCAAGAGTGGAGACAACTTCTCAAATGGCCAGGAACTTCCTAAGTAACATAACTAGCCAAAGACACAGACTCAAAAATCATGTTGTTTAAAGTTGGAAATACTAAACATGTATTTAGCAAAATGTCAATTGAGGTTACGGTCCATCTCTTTGTATTTATCAAGTCTTTTTGGTCCTTTTAACCATTAGAGATGGATCGTAACCCGAATTGACTTTTTGCTAAATACGTGTTTAGAATTTTCCGACTTTAAACAACATGATTTCTTATGTTGCATCTAATTTTTGGTTGGTTTTGTTTCCTAAAAAGCTTCTGGTCATTTAAGAAGTTGTCTCCACTCTAGCTATGTATGCATTAATTGAGTTTAACCAAAAGTCATCACAAAAGCCAGATTTTCCACCATTGAAATAAGTTCCAATGAAATTGCGTGAGAGTTTGGCCATTGCTCAAATGAGGAGATTTATATAGGTGGTTATAAGGCTTAGAAATTTCAAGTTAACTGATCTCGCTGACATAATCTTAAAAGATTTGAAAACGGTAGAGTCATGGGTTTGATGTAAGTGCTATTAAAGCTTGTTTGAAAGAGTTACAAGAATGGAAGTTGTGGAAAATTAGAAGGGGGGTTGAATAGTTTTGCGGCTTTTAAGTTAGTTTCTTAAAACTTTAGATTCGATGTTATGTGAAATCGTATGGATGAAGATAAAGTATAGATCTAAGAGTAATGCAAGTAAAGAAAGTAAAGTAAGGGAAAGAAATGACACAACCAATTTATAGTGGTTTGGCTACAAGGACACCTTCCTTGCCCTACTCCACTCCCCGAGTCACCTACTCGAGAGTTCAAGAACTATGTCAACAAACTCCTTCAACTTGGCGGAGAAGCCTTCACAACGTTGCTTACACCTTTTCCGGTATAAAGCTAAATACCGAGTCCGTAACACGGCGGACCAAACCAACACGACTATTACACAACAAATATGTGAAATATCAAGTACAAGATCTTTGCTACAGAAATCTTGTGGAGGAACAAATCAATCAAGGACCCCTTACTTGGATGACTTGTAGAAAGCTCGTGATCTCGCCTTAGAGAAGGACCTATATGAGAATCACAATAGAAGAAAGAAGAACAACTCTCTAGATCAAGTGATATTTTGTTAGAAGAGTGTAAGAATATATATGAGAGAGTTAGTAAGAAGAGAGGTAAGGAGAAATGATGAAATGGCTCTCTATTTATAGGCAAAAACTTGCCACTGTTGCACGGATCCCACGGATCCCTCCCTTAAGGGATCCGTCTAGTGTAACTCCAGGGATCCGTGGGACGCTCCTCTTGGCCCATGGGTTTTTTGGTTATGGGTCATGGGTCATGGGTTATGGGTTGGTCCATGGGTATTTCATTTAGATACAATGTATCTAATAGATGCAATGCATCTAGTCAAATGGATATGGGTCAATACCATGGGTTATGGATATTCTCCATGGGTTGTGGTTTTTACCCATCCTAATAAACTATTAAAACAAATGATTTATTACAACAATTTGTATTAAATGACTATATGTAAATGCTTTACAAATATAACATGTATCCTTATAATTTTACTTATTATAACATTATATTTGTTATCAACAAAACACAAAGAGATCGCTAAATATTATTAAACGTTTTTACGGTTTATTTGTATTAACAATCTCCCCCTTTTTGTTGATGACAAAACATAATGTTATGATGAGTAAAACTTAAGATTAGATGTATGTTTTGAAAGCCTAAGTTTTACTTCTTCTCCCCATTTTTGTCGAAACAAAAAGTTACCCCAACGAAGAAATAAAATGTGGAAAAATAGTCCACGTATCGCTAACTCCCCCTTGACGGTAGCTCCCCCTAGAATGGGGCGTCAAGTGAGAAAAAAAATCATACAAAGAAAGGGTTAGTAGTAACATGCATAAATAATCTTGTGATTGATGAGAATCAAGATTGGGAGCCAATGTATGAAAACAAGACCTTGTAATAAAACAACAAAATGTAGTGGTATTTATGCCACATACAAGCATGTAAAAGTAAGAACAAAACTTGTTCTTGAAAAATGACTCAAAAGAATATTACTAATAGTAATAAAAATGATTTCTTCCATGCTTGCATAAGGTTATGGAGGGAAGTTTTGGTGAGTCATGATGTTGATGTGATCAAGGATGAGGTTAAGTATGACTCGCATTTCTTCCCTGATCTCTATTGCAATATCCCTAGTGGATTGGCAATGTTCACAATGTAAGAGATGTGGGTAATGAGTGCGAAAGTTTTCCGGGTGACTTTGATTTGTGAGATGCGGAATTTGTGGTGGAAAAGTTGAAAAAAGCTGATCAAAGTCTGGAATGTTTGGAAGTGGTGGTGGAAAAGAACCTAGATGTTTGATAAGGTTTTAAAATGTACCTTTTTAAGGGGTCGTTTAAGCCCTTATTTGATCACTTTGTATCCGTTATTACTTAATATAGTTCTTTTTCACTTTTTAGGTCTCTTGAAGGCAAATTGCTGGAATGGCACTTATTTGGACGAAAAGGCGCGGATATACGAAGAAAATGGCCAAAGTCAAGAATCGAGACACTCAGGCTGCTGGAACTGAAGATGACGGCGTCACTGGTTAACTGCGACGCCGTCGTGCATATTTTGTGACGGCTCAGTAGCCAAATTGCTAATTATCAAGTGACGGCATCAGGTTTTAAAAGAGTAGGGCGTCACAACTCAGACGGCCTAGATTTGATCCAGACGGCGTTAGAAGATAAAGCCGACGGCGTCACAACCATAAGGTGACGCCGTCACAAGCTGCAACATGCGCGCGAAGTAGCTGATACTGTTTTGGCCATAACTTTTGCATACGAACTCGGATTTAGGTGATTCAAAAGCCCACGCGATCGGAACGAGAAAATATAAAGTTTGGTGAAAAATGGTCGTGACGCCGTCACTCTTTAGGTGTGACGCCGTCACTCTTTGCTGACAGAAAATCTGCCTATAAATATAACATTATAACTTCACTTTTTGTAGGCTCAAAACCCTAACTCCGATTCCAGGGCTTAGATAGGTGTTTTTCCAGCAACTTTGAAGGTTTCAATCACTCCAAAAACATCTTGTAATGGTTTGTTGATTATATCTTAATCCATATATTCAATTTATCATTATGTTTATCCTATGTTTGATTGATTGTGTGTATGCTTGCATGTTTACCATGTCCGGCTAAATTACTTGTGTGTTTGCTTAGATATATGAAACCTAGTTATTAATTATTGTTAGGTTGTCTCTTATCTTAATTGTAATTAGCTTAGGAGTGCGACTAGGCTATCGTTGTGTTTAATACTTGATAAATCTTTGATAGTTTATGAATGACTTAGTGGATTTCGTTTACTAAACCCAAAGATAACCCCAAAGTTAGTTTATGAATGACTTAGTGGATTTCGTTTACTACACTTAAAGGTGACTTCAAAGAGTTATGGAATGCACACCTTACGACCTTAGAAAACACAACGCGTTAAGAACAAGGACGTGATAATTCAACCATCAATAGGAGATAACTAGGGAGTAGTAGCATCTAAGTAAACACATCTTTAAACCACCATACGAGCACACAATAATTAGACATAGACTACCCTCACCTTAGTTAATTAGATAATTAGATAGTAGAAGTAATCGGTAGAAATACCAACCTCCCAAATCCAAACCCCGAGATTCGTACCTTTCCATTTCCTAAAAAAAATATAAAAAGATAAAAGATAATCTTCCTCAACCCCAACCTTAGCATAGTAACCTCTCACTAGCATTTCTATTCCCGTAGAGAACGATATCAATTCCCGTGGCTTACCCTAATACTACACTACAACGATTAGGTTCACTGCCTAGGGTGTTGAAAAACTTGCTCGACGAAAAGGAAGTTCCTTTGACCCCGAACGCGCTGTGTAAGCGTATCAATGTTCTTGTAACACAATGGGAGCTAAAGGTGGTGAGGTTTCAAGGTCTTTGAAATTTGTGTTTGGAGAAGTGGGAGGTGTTAAAAAGATTAGTTCTTTTTGCTTTGTTTGTTGAGATCTTGTTGGAGTCTTAAGGAGTTCCAAAAGAGTGACCTTAGGTGGTGATTTGATGGGTGATGAAGTTGGTGTACTTGTTGGTGATGAAGGAGGTGCTATAATGGAAGCATCTTGTGGTGAATGAGTGGTTAGTGATGAACCATTTGATGATGGTTTTGCTAAGCAACAAGGCCGGATGCTAATCCGTAAGGTTTTTCTAGATTTGGGGTACTTTGGAAGGTGGGAGGACAAACTTTTGGATTTCTTGAAAAGGATTGTTTGCACTAGGTGATTCATCTATGTTGGAAGATCTTTTGGATGACATGATGATGTTTGTTTGTGAAGTTAAGATTGATGAATATGCAAGCATTTTGGGAATCCTATTTATAGAAAAATAATGCATTGTAATGAATGCTTGACCCAAAATGTGGATTAAAATCTAATGATTAGATATGAATTTAAGGCATGTGATCATGAGAACACAAGCATTAAATAACATACTCCAAAAGAAATAAAAATAAGTGACGAAAATATTGAAGTTTTCATCCAAAGTGAGAAAAATAGAAGATAAAAGTTAGCTTCTGTCTCACGGATCCCCGGATCCTTCCCTTGAGGGATCCGTCCAGCATTAAGGTTGGGATCCGTGGTACTGGTGATTCAGGCAGCTCAAAATTTTCCTTTTTGGAAATATTTGTGCCTAGTGTGTGCCTATATGTAAACCATTTGGAGTTGCGGTTATCTCGACTCCTAAAAAGAAAAGAAAAATAAACAAGAAGTGAAAAAGTACACTATTATGTGAGATAACCCGAATGCTCCTAATTCATTGTTGCTTAAACGAATGTACCCGAAAGCACATATTAGTTATGTGTCCTCTTTAGCATTCAAAAGACATGAGATGCAATGAAAACGGGTTTTTACTTTGTATTAATAATGAAAAAGCGATTTGTCCTAGACGTGAGAAATGGCTTTTGTGAAAGTGATACTGGAAGATGTATCCTTTTAGAAAACATTTTAAAAAGAGGTTTCTATGTGTGAATAAAACGTTTATTCTTTGAAAGAGAAAAAAATGTATGCAATTACGTGTTTGCAAAAGCTACTTATCTTGAAAACTAAGAGAAAACTATGAATTATAAGTAAAACTTATCTTGGGTTTTGAAAATTCCCGTATTGCTTGTGAGTTGTGCGTGAAATAGAGATCCTAGACTCAGAAAGAAGAAGGTTAGTATTTACATACCTTATAGAGTTTAAAAGCTAATTACGACGATTGTTCCATGAGACCAAGACGAAGACGAAGTAGGTTGAATTGTTCCCGCTTCAATGGTTTGGTGAGGACGTCAGCTATATTGTCTTCGGACGCTACCTTCTCAATAGAGATGTTCCTCTTTTGAACATTGTCTCTTAAGAAGTGATGACGAATCTCTATATGCTTTGTGCGAGAATGAAATAACGGATTCTTGCTTAAATCGATGTCACCTTTGTTGTCACATAGAATGGATATGTCACTTAGATGAATGTCATAGTCAAATAACGCTTGTTTCATCCATAGTGCTTGTTGGCATGCTTTGCCAGCAGAGACATATTCGGCTTCGGTTGTTGATATTGCCAATGCCGTTTGCTTCTTTGAGAACCAAGATGTTAAACAACATCCCATAAAAGTACATACCCCGCTTGTACTTTTTCGGTCAACATAATCACCTGCATGGTCAGAATATGCATATATAATTGTTTCTACTCCCGTACCCTTAGGATACCACAATCCTAATTGAGTTGTACCATTAATGTATCTAAATATCCTTTTGACGGCTTCTAGATGTGATGTGATAAGGATTTAAAAGGTACCTTTTAAAGGGGTCATTTAAGCCCTTAATTGATCACTTTTGTATCCGTTACTACTTAATTTCGTTCCTTTTCACTTTTTAGGTCTCTTGAAGGCAAATTGCCGGAATGACACTTATTTGGACGAAAAGGCGTGAATATACGAAGAAAATGGCCAAAGTCAAGAATCGAGACACTCAAGCTGCTGGAACTGAAGGGGACAGCGTCAGGCTTTATTTGTGATGCCGTCAAAACATGTTTTGTGACGACTCAGTAGCCAAATTGCTTATTTACAAGTGACGGCATCAGGTTTTAAAAGAGTATGGTGTCGCAGCTCAGACGGCCTAGATTTGATCCGGACGGCATAAGAGACTGAAGGCGACGGCATCACAGGCATAAGGTGATGCCGTCACAACGATAACGTGGCCAAGATGAAAACTTAATGACGGTGACCTGACGGCGTCACAATTAAAGAGTGACGCCGTCGCAATTTGTAACACTATATATAGAATCTGAATTTTTCAGTTTTTAGAGAGGTAGTTTTGTGGAGTAAAAACCTAAACCGAACCAAAGTTGTCTTGTACAGTATTTTAGGGTTCCATACCCTATTTTACATCAAGATAAGTGTTTTACTTCATGAAATCAGTTATGTCTTCAATTGATTGTGTGTATGCTTGCATGTTCTCCACGTCTGGCTAATTTACTTGTGTGTTTGCTTAGGTAATATGAAACCTAGTTATTGAATATTGATTGGTTGTCTCTTATCTTAATTGTGATTGACCTAGTATTGAGATAGGTCATTCATTGTGCTATTAATGCTTGATTAATCTTTGTTGAACCTTAGCATATAGTTACTAGTGGAATTGTAGGCTAAACATCCAAAGAATACCTTAGTGTTAAGTTTATGAATCCTAGAGATTTCGTAGTCATTAACCTTTGGTAGCTTCAAAGAGTTAGGGATAAACGCATACCCTACGACCTTAGAAACACAATGCGTTAAGAATAAGGACGTGACAATTCAACCATCAATAGGAGATAACTAGGGAGTAATAAAATCTAAGTAAACACATTTTTAATCATCATACGAGCACACAACAATAGACATAGACTACCCTTAGCTTAGTTATTTAGATAATTAGATAAGTAGAATCGGTAGAAATACCAAAACCCCCAAATCCAAACCCCGAGATTCGTACATTTCCATTTCCAAAAAAATAAAAAAAAGATAAAAAATAATCTTCCTCAACCCCAACCTTAGCGTAGTAACTTCTTACTAGCATTCTTATTCCCCTAGAGAACGATATCAATACCCGTGGCTTACCCTAATACTACACTACAACGATTAGGTTCACTGCCTAGGGTGTTGAAAAACTTGCTCGATGAAAAGGAAGTTCTTATGACCCCGAACGCGTTGTGTAAGCGTATCAAATTTTTGGCGCCGCTGCCGGGGAATAGAATAGCTAGTTAGTAGTCCACCTCGTTTAGGTTTCCTTGCTTGATTCCTATTAAGTAAGATTTTTTCCCATTTTTAGCTTCCTCGTAGTCTATCCCCCTTCTTCGTGACCTTTGTTAGTAATCCCATCACTTTTCATAATGGAAGGTGATAACCAACCACCACTCATCAACCCACCACCAAATGACCCGCCAAGAGGCCGTACTCTTGGTGAATACTCAAGACCAAGCCACCAAGGCTATGGGAACACCATTGAGCTTCCCGACCAAGCCCAAACTACAGCCCTGCGATCTGATACCATCTGGTTGGTGCAAAATGGATGTGCATTCCATGGACTTCGTTCCGAAGATCCTAATCAGCATCTTAAGGATTTCCTTAAAATTGTCGATTCCATCGACCTCGATGCTACTACTCGGGAGACCACGAGTCTGCGTCTTTTCCAATTCTCTCTACGGGACCAAGCTAGTAATTGGCTTGAGCGACTTCCCGCCGGCTCCATCTCAAGTTGGGATGATCTCACCTCTCGTTTCCTTGCTCAATTTTCCCCACCGGAGAGAACTACTAAGCTTAGGAATGACATCTTGATGTTCCAACAACGTCAAGGTGAATCTCTCTACGAAGCATGGACTCGATTCAAGGACTTACTCCATAGAGTCCCTCATCACGGCATTGATCTTTGGCTTCAAGTCCAACTCTTCTACGATTATGTCAACTTCCCCACTAAGCGATCCATTGACCAAGCGGCCGGTGGAAAACTTAGTGATCTCACCGCGGAAGAATCATGGGGTATAATAGAGGACCTTGCTCTCTATGACAACGAAAGTTGGAATGGCCCTCGTGAATTGCCCAAAACCGTAAAGGCAATCTCCTTGCCTCCCATTGACTCACAATCTTCCGACCGTAGGATGCTCGAGCTTGAAGATCAAGTTAAATTCCTAATGAGCTCCTACGAAAATCCTAAGTCTTCACGCCAAGTGAACAAAGTTTCTTCCTCGTGTGAGTCGTGTAGTGGTCCTCATAACACGCGCACTTGCACAAGACTCCCCGAACAAGCTTCTGTTGACTACGCATCCTGGCGTACTAATGGAGCGGGAGGAAGATTCCCTACAACACCCGGACCTAGGACTTTTAATGGCGCCCGAGAAGCATGGAAGGGCAAGCCCGACTTTTATTGGGGACAAACCAAAGAATTCACATATAATGATTTCTCATGGCCCCCATCTCACGGACCTAACCAACAAACATAGAAGGGATGTTGCAACACCTAGTCGCATCCCAAGAAGCTCAAATAGCTAAGCTCTCGGACCGTTTTAACCAACAACAAGCCGAAATGGATAGGAAGATAGATAACCTTTTGAAAGCCATGACCAATAGTGATAGGAAGGTTAATGTTATCTCAACTCCCGAAGCTTCCGGTGTAGATATTAAGGACCCAAGTAAGTTAGCTAAACAGGTTCAATTCGTCAATACCATCACCTTAGTGAAACCTAATAGAACAAATGACGAAGCGAACCATGAAACGGTACTTGTGGTTAGTGAAACACCTAGGAATGAAACAACCGAGGAAGTAGATGAAGTAGGCAATGACTATTTCAATAGGTTTCCTACGGAAGAAGAACTCTCTCGCCACCCACACTTAGTACGTGACCTTCGTCACATGTATGTTAGGACAAGCCCTAGGATCAAGTTTGGGAACCCTTGGAATCTTAACATACCATGTTGCATAGGACACCTTTTCGTGGCGAAGGCCTACATTGATCGCAAGTCCTGATAAATATCATGACTAGCACCTACTATAATTGGGTAATGAAGAAGCCTATCCCAACTAGGCAAGATCCCGATAATCCTAGGGTTAGTTGCAATTTTCTTGGTAGAGTTAAGGGATTGCCCGTTTATGTAGGTAGTTTCACGTTTCCTACGGATTTCATCATAGTGGATGATATTAGTACGGCCATAGATCCTAGCTTATCCCACGTTATTCTAGGAAAGCCTTTCATAGAAAACACCGGGATGACTTATGATCCGTCGTTAGGAATAGTGAGATTCAAGGATGAGACCGATGATGTAGCCTACCAAATGCCCTTTAAGATTGAAAAATTTTCATCACTATCCAATGATGAAAAAGAACTTAAGCTATCGGTCTACTATAGGAATGAGGAAGATAAGGAGAAGGGAGTTGATTATGTGATGAATAAGATTTTTGGGTTCTATAAGGATTGCTTGAACTTAGGACCGGAGTATAGAACCGAGTGGGGAGAGGACGACCTTTTAGAAAGGTGCATCATAGGGCACTTCTACAACATGGAATCCCCCAATAGAGACCGTCATGAGGTAGAAGGTGACGGTAATGAAGTCACGTAGGGGCACGACTTTGAGTCTAGCTACAAGACTCATAAATAAAGAAAAGCGCTTTGTGGGAGGCAACCCATGCTTAATTGTTTGCTTGTTTGTGTCGTGTATCTTTTATTGATTGTTTATTCTCATGTTTAAATTTGTAAAAATGCTTTATTTTGTATTTAACCTTCTCTTAATAACATATAAAGGTATTTTACATAAGGGATAAGTGTAGGAAAGATTACACACGTTTTCATAAGAAACGTGAACATGAGAATTACAATTATTTAAAAGATATACATGTGTGTTTGTTCGAGTCAAATGCTTGTATCGAGTCATAATGGATGTTTTGCAGGAAATTTTTCCAGATTTTAAAGATAAAAATGTTCCAGAATTTTTTCCAGAAAATCGCAGACCAGTTTTTGTCAGGATAACCTGACGGCGTCAGGAGGAGCAGAAACAGCTTACTACTTTTTCTCGTTTTCTGAGCTACTTATAAATTTTTGGAATTTTCCAGGTCTTAATTTTCCAGAAAATCTGTAAACATTCATTCCACAAGCATTATATCATAGTTTAGTAGAGTCATATATATATTGTTACCGCCGATTTTACGCGAATGTTTCGTTTGTTTTCTTCAAGTGTGCAGGTTTTAATTTATCAAGAAGAAGATACATAAGATGAGAAGGAGCTTTTCACGCAAACATTCTTCTTGAAGAAAGATTTAACCACCACTTCACACGGATCCTACCGAGCTAATCAGGGGAGTACTAGTTTCATTCGTTTTTAATTACCTTCCATTATCATAACTTTGATACTTTCGGGGAACATTGGGGACAATGTTCAGTTTAAGTGTAGGGAGGAAAAATAAAACGGGAACTTTGAAACTATGCTTATCCTTGACTATTTGCTTTGTCCAATTTCATTTGTGTAATAAACCATGAGAAATATCGGTTAGGGTAATTTTGGCACCAAATTTTAAATTTTTCATGACATATAGGAGTGGGTCATTAGTCTTAATAAAGCGTCTCATGGATAGGAAATTATATGACTAGCACAAAAACCCTTTACCACTTAAATTCCACCCAAAATGTGAGGATCGCCCTTAGACTTGTAGGAATTAAAGCATTCCACTTTAATGCTTCGAGTGTGAACCGGTAGTATAATAGATTCTAGAACTTGTTTTGTGATGCATTCCGAGATCGCTAGTAAGACTACACTTGTGTAGTTAGGAATAACTAAATGATAAGAGGCATTAGGATAACCCTTGTTTGATACCCGTAATATAGTTACTTCTTCCACATCGGTTGAGTAATTCCCCCACACCCTTGCGTTGTACTCATCTTTAGTACACGATACCCCTAGTTAACCCCTCAGAGCCTATCCTTTTCGCGGTTCTCGTGATGTTATGATTTTTCGGAATATCGATGAAGAGCATTGTTTACAATTCACCCCCAAATGTACACCCAAATCGCCTTAGCCTACCTTGTATGCACTCACTTTTAGTGCATTATTGTTATCACACTAAACCCTTAGTTCAATTATCTAGTTGCTTGCATAAGTTGCTAAGTCGAGTCATATCCTTTGTACACAGTTTTGGGACGATTGGGACTCACAGGAAAAGTTAAATTTTATGAAATGACGGGAAGGGAACGTTAAATTCAAATTCCCTTTATTTGCGTAATAATGTACTCCAAGTGTTTTGATCTTTTCAATTCGGGTCAAATTAGTGTTAGAGTAATAAAAACTCAAGTGTAGGGATGTGCCTATAAATCCCTATCATTTTGATGTTATCGTAGAGGATGGTAGAGTAAAAGTGTATGAAAAAAATTAAAAAAAAATCGAAAAAAAAAAAGAAAAAAAGAGAAAAATAAAAAAATAGAGTGTTAAAAAAAATGAAAAAAACATACGGGCTACCATCATACATCTATCTTTAAATTTATGTTTGTTTGTTTCAGTTATCTAGAGTTTAGAGTGTCGAGTCTTGGCTTAGCAACGCCATTCTTAGCATGCTTGTAACATAAAGATTTTTGACTTGCCACCACTAAATCGCCTATAGGGGTGTTATCGGGTCGGGTTATCGGGGTTATCGGGTCGGGTTGAGTCGGGTTTTGAGTTTTTTTAAAGTGACCCGCAACTCGACCCGATAAGAAATCGGGTTATCGGGTTCGTGTAAGATATTGGTTTTCACTTACACATCAAACCATAACACAAAGTGGGCGTATAAGTGGAATTCTAGAGATAGAAAGTTAGAGGTTTAGGGAACTTAGTGAGAGAAAGTGAAAGATATTATTATGAGCTCCAACTCTCTACCTTGGAAGGTAGAGAGTATTTATAGTCTTACATAAAACGCCACACAACGGGCTGTGGATCAGGCATACAGTGGGTAAAGACCCGTCCGTCCTCCACGGTGTTACCTAACTAAATACTACTTATCTTAAAATAACTATGACTACGAGCTTTCTAACGATTACATATACTTGAGGTGACCGACTCTTTAATACCTGGAATTTCTAATTCCTAACAATCTCCCCCTAAGGGAGGTCACCTCAAACATATACTAAAATTACATTGAATACAAACAGATATTACAAAAAATTGTTCTTGCATTCTTGATGTAGTACTTTGCTCCGAAGCTCGTAGTCATTGATTCTTCTCATTGCATGTTTGGTTAATCCAAGTGGAGGTCTTATACTAATCCACGTGATAATAAATTTGAGCCAGCTTTTGAGATCATCAGCAAACAAAAATCTCTGAGAAATCCATTGTGGTGTTGGTAATATGTGATGTTGTGACTTTCGGACCGACATGCTCACATTCTGGATCATGATATCTTCTCATCAGAGTAGCGGAAGCTTTTGTTGATTCATGATATTGGCAGCAGCGTAGCAGAAGCATGGAGTGAAAATATCAGAGTCATTGATGCACTAATCATGATTTCCTTTGGGATGACTATGTTAAGTGAGCATGCGGCTATGGATTGACCGCTTCATTCTGATCAGCTGCAAACGTCGGGTGTACCTACATAAAACAGTTAGCAATAAAGCGCACGAAGAGTGTCTTTGATCACTTTCGTTGAATTAAGGTACACGGCCCACGGTTCCCCGTTGATCAGTACAAGTACTGCCTGTGATCAGGTAAGATTCCGAAGAATTTCCTTGACAGGGTTTCGCAGCTGCTCTAGCTGTTCTCAAACCGGAACGTCTCAAAGAAGACAACACGGAGTGAGTGAATCAGCGAATTTTAAGTCCACTGATTGATGAAAAGTGATTTGAAAAACAATCGTGTATTGCTCAATAGAAATTGTTTTTGCAATACAACGAAGGTTTTAATGAAAAACAATTATCAATCATAAAACACCTTTTGATTTGAAATATTCGAACACGGTCAATGTGCTAAAGAAAAGAGTTTTTACGCACAAAGACCGGTTTTTCAAAGGTATCCGTCAATCCATAACCTGAACCAGGATTGATTCAAAAGATTGAATCGCCCCATTGTTTCTATTCAGTTGTCACATGGTTGATCTAATTGATAGATCTCACATGCCACCTACTAGGAGCTTGTTTGATGTTGGCTCCAGAAGGCTTTCCATCTTCATTGTAAATATGTAAACACATCACTCAGATGTTCTAGCAATACCACAAGGATAATGCGTAGGACTCAAGATATAATCTCTCTTTCCACATTGTGTGAAACAGAAAGTCTTCATTGAACGTGTCCTAATGAGATTTATTGATGATCTCGTGGCTCTAGACTCAATATGTGCATATTTGGATCCTGTGCCGGAGACTAGGGAGAGGGTCTCCTTCTTCAATATCAACAATCTCTAAGAGAAAGTCGATAGATAATGTCGGTTCCCCGTGAGAATGCAACAAGTCCTTTTAAGAGGAACTTGAGTGGTTTGGAAAGTTGAAGTGCAGTGCGTCACTGGGTCCATGACGTCTTGTCTTCAATACCGATGTTACCATCAGTAGCATATGAATTGAACCCGGTTTCTGCCCTAAGGTTGAATATATGGAGGGCTATTTGTTTTCACCCTTTTCTTATTCAATTCTTTTTAATTCTTCAACCCCTTCAGTGCTTACCGAGACTTCATAGCAATAACCTTGTTGGGTTTGTTCCAGTACTTGCTCTGTCTCTGTCTGCACTCTTCCCATATCTCACTTTTCTCCTTTTATCATCATACCTAAGGACTTCTACACTAACTAGTGGATTGTCCCTGGGTAGATCCCTCCGGTTCTGGCGGATCATGGGAACCAATACCTAACCTTATCATCCTTATATCACCGTACATAAAGTAAAGTTGGTCGGTCTATTTGGTATTGTTCATCTGCCATTGGAACCAATTGAAAAACCATTTGAAAATCAATCCAGATACTTGTGATATATTATCAAAACATTTTGTACCTGAATTGTTTTTGATATTTTTAGAACAAGTGCTCCCCCTCAACATGTGCATCAAATGTTTGAAATCATTTTGCACACGGAGGCAAGAGGAAGAATTAACTTCTTTGATTACCATTTTCTAAAAGATATCAACATCACTTCCCAAATCGAATCAAGTAGATAAAGCATTTTGAGGAAGGATGAGATTTTCATGATTTTGCTCCCCCTCAATATGTGCTTCTAGGTTTGAAAAAGAGTTTTGCACATACTAGAGGGAACCTGCACATTGAGATAAGTGATCACGTTTCAAATCATAGGTTTAAGATAGATGCTCCTCCTCAACATGTGCATGGAAAATTTGAAATCGTTTGTCACATGTGGGAAGGATAGCATGTACATCCTTATAAAATCATTTACCGAATTATCAGTTTAAATCCAATTTAAATCACACATTCTCCCCCGATCACAATTATCAAATCATTTGAGATTTGTGATCTCTTATTGATTTAAATTGTTTTTGAAAGCTTTTAAGGGGAATTGTGACTTGATTATGAAAGCGTTTTAACTGATAAGGATCGGATTTAAAGACTTTAAACTCCATTGGTAAAACATGCATGAATATCTTTTGAAAACAATATAATGCCAAATAACTTTTTAATTTAATTGAAATCATTCTCCCCCTCAATCAATGACATAGGTTGTTGATTGAGAGATTGATGTATTGACAAATAAGTCCAAATGATTATCAAAAATAGAGTCCGAGTTATTTTTCAAAACAGTTAGTTTTCATCAGATAAATGTTTATAGAATCAGAGCATGGAATTTGAAAACATGGTAGAGCATGGCTCTGTTCTTTCATTGAAAAGCGGGTTATTGCCTGAAATGACAATAAACCATTGTTTCTCTTTCTCCCAAAAATATTTTTTGATTTTTTTTTTTTTTAAGAGTTCGAACAACATCTAAAGTCCCGTGTCATTATTTGAATGACAGCACAAAGACCGTAGATATTATCGAACCGAGAAAAACATGACAAAATGACAATAATTTTTGAAGATTTTTCGAATTTTTCAGATTTTTATGGATTTGGAAAGTTTTATATTTTTCTATTTGATTTTTGAGGGTTTTATAATTTTGTATTTTGATTTTCGAATAGATATATACAAGAGATGGATGAAGGAAACCTTTTACTCCTCGTCTTCCTCCTGAAGACGTTTGAGTGTTTCTGGTTGAAGGCTTTTCAAGCCAAGACGTGCAAGAATAAACTCAAAACGTTCTCTTGGAAGAGCTTTTGTGAAGATGTCTGCTAACTGATATTCAGACCTCACAAAATAGAGTTCCACCACACCTTTTTCCACTTGTTCCCTGATGAAATGGTGTCGAATTTCGATGTGCTTTGCTCTTGAGTGTTGTACGTTGTTGCATGAGAGAGCAATAGCACTTTTATTATCACAGTACAGAGGGATTTTGATGAATTCAAAGCCATAGTAAGATAATCGTGATTTCATCCATAAGATTTGAGCACAACAAGATGACATGGCTATGTATTCAGCCTCTGTAGAGGAAATAGAAGTACTCATTTGCTTCTTTGAAGACCACCTCACAAGCTTATCTCCCAAAAATTGAGCACCTCCAGATGTACTTCGACGAGTATCTTGACACCCTACATGATCAGCATCTGCATAGGCTGTTAGTGACATACCGGTGTCCTTCGAGTACCAAAGACCCATATTGATGGTTCCTTGGAGATACCGAAAGACCCGTTTAATCGCTTCAAGGTGCTTTTTAGTAGGCTTAGCCTGGTATCTAGCACACATGCAAACAGTGAACAAGATGTCTGGTCTACTAGTTGTGAGATACATCAGGGATCCAATCATACTACGATATTTTGTTTGGTCAATCATGATCCCTGAGTAGTCCTCATCTATTTTGGTTCGATCAATCATGGGAGTGTTAACAGGGTCACTTGAATCAAATCCAAATTTCTTTAAGATCTCAGTTGCATATTTAGATTGATTTATGAAAATGCCTCCGGGACTTTGCGAAATTTGTAATCCCAAGAAAAATGACATTTGTCCCATCATTGACATTTGAAATTTTGAACTCATTTCATTTGAAAAACGATCACATTCCATTGGGTCTGTCGAGGCAAAAATAATATCATCAACATAAATTTGAACATGAATTAAATGTTTGCCTGACTTCCTGGTGAACAATGTTGGATCAACTGCTCCTTTGCTAAATCCGGTAGATAGAAGAAACTTTGACAGTGTATCATACCATGCCCTTGGAGCTTGCTTTAAACCGTAAAGAGCCTTCTTCAAACGATAAACGTGAGTAGGATGCTCTTGATTTACAAATCCTTCAGGTTGGCTGACGTAGACGACTTCTTTAAGGTCTCCGTTCAGAAATGCCGTCTTCACATCCATCTGATAGACTACCATGTTCTTACTAGCAGCATTAGCCAAAAAGATTCTGATTGCCTCGATTCGAGCAACTGGAGCAAAAGATTCTTCAAAGTCAATACCCTCCTCTTGACGGTATCCTTTAGCAACTAATCGAGCCTTGTTCTTCAACACATCACCATGCTCATCAAGTTTCACTTTGAAGATCCATTTAAGAGCAATGATCATAGCACAGTCTGGAGCAGGTACCAACTCCCATACATCAAGTCGATCAAACTCATGAATTTCATCTTGTATGGCATTGAACCAGCTATCTTCATTCATGGCGGTTTTAACATCTTTTGGTTCGATCTTAGATAGTACGGAGTTGAAGAAGCACCATAAGGCATCGGTTGCAAGTTGTTTCCGTGTTGATACAGGACGAGAGGGATTTCCAATGATGTTGTCTAGTGGATGATCGTGAGTCCATTTTCTAAGGTGTTAATGTGGCAGTTGTTGAGGGACTGAGGTAGCAGAGTTGATGTCTCCTGAAGAAGATGGTTCTGATGATGATTCAGGAGCAAATATGTTTTCAAATAGAGCATCTTCAGGGGTAGCAAAGGGATTAACATCATCATTGATGCCAGAAACAGTTCCATGATGTACATTTGAAGAATGATGATTTTTTGATGAGACTGAAGGATCAGCAGCAGGTGCTTCTTGACTTAAAGATAGTGAGACTGAGGGATTGACTTCATTCTCAGGAATATGAGCAGCCTCTGTTGTAGAAATTGACACCTCATTAGTACTTGGCTCATAAAGTTCATCAAACATAGGATCAAACTATTTCTTTAAATCATCTTCAGATGGAGGTACATATGGAGTTTCTTGAGAAGAGTTTGGAACAAGGGATGAACCAATGGGACTGTTTTGAAGTGCGGGTCCTGAACTGGATTGTCCAGGAGCCATTTGACCGGACAGCTCATCAAACGTAACGTGAATTGTTTCCATGATATTTCGGGTTCTTTTGTTATAGATTCGGTATCCCTTTTTGTTTGGTGCATACCCTACAAATACTCCAATGTCTGCTTTAGCTCTAAGTTTGCCTAAGTCTTGTCCCTCATTAGTTGGATAACACAATGCACCAAACACACGAAGGAAAGAGAGATTAGGTTTTCTGTTGTGGACAAGTTCATATGGAGTTTTTCCATAAACAGTGTGAATCAGGGAACGATTTTGTGTGTAGCATGCAGTGGCAATAGCTTCAGCCCAGAGAAACATTGGAACCTTTGAGTAAATCAGCATTGTTCTAGCAGCTTCTACAAGAGTTCGATTTCGTCTTTCAACTACACCGTTCTGTTGAGGAGTTCGTGGAACACTTCTTTGATGGCTGATTCCAATGCTTTCATAAAATTCATTGAGTTGTTTGTTGACAAACTCAGTTCCATTGTCTGTTCGGATTATTCTGACTGTTTTGTTAAGTCGAACCTGCAGCTGTTTGATGAGTTTGATGATGATATCAGGAGTTTCATCCTTTGTCCTTAAGAACTTGACCCAGGTGAATCTAGAGTAATCATCAACCACAACTAACACATATTTCTTCCCAAAGATATTTTGCACCCTCATTGGTCCACATAAATCCATATGAATCATATGAAGAACTTCTGTGACAGAGTTAGTAGGTTTGGGTTTATGGGCATACTTCTTGCTTTTTCCCAATTGACATGCTAAACAAAGATGATCCTTTTCATACTTGAGTCTAGGTAAACCTACAACTAAGTCCTTTCTGGAGAGATCATTGATGGTACCGAAGTTCAAGTGATTGAGACGACGATGCCATAACCATGACTTTGTTTTAGAGGCCTTTGACAGCAAGCAAATTGGATAAGACTTCATCATATCTTCGATAGAGATGGTGTATAGATTTGAACCACGTGAACCTCTTAAAAGTTCCTTACCATCAAGTTCTCTAACGAAGCAGGTATGTTTTCTGAAGGCTACTTCTAGATCAGAATCGCAGAATTGACCAACAGAGAACAAGTTGGGACCAAGACCTTCTACATAGTAAACCCTGGAGATAACACTTTTGCCAACAACATAGTCTCCATAACCCATAATAGCACCGAAATGATCATTCCCGAATCTAACTGTCCTGATGAATTTGCTCACGAAGTTCATGAGCCGTGACCGGTCGCCAGTCATATGCTTGGAACAGCCTGAGTCCAGGTACCACAGAACGATTTGAACGATCTGCAGTTGAACACAGACAAGAATGGATAACTGGATAATTGGGATCCCCATGCAAGAATGGGTGTTCCATTTGGTTAGTAGCAATGGTTGGAACACCCACATCAGAAATAGAAGCATTCATATCAGAAATTAAGGCAATGGAATCATTGTGAATAGATGCAGTACTAGTGTCTGTATTAGCCCTGTTCACAGTGTGCTCACTTCTTAAGGGAATAGTTCTACCAGTAGGCATCCATTTTCTAGTGGGCATTGTCTGATTAGTCTTATGACCAACATGTATCCAATAATAGCCTATCTTACTAAATGTTCTTCCTGTGGGTTTCCATTGTTTTCTAACTTTCTTTCGTTTTTGCCTTTTAGCCTTCTTAGCATGAATTTTAGCATTAACAATATTGCCTGGATAATTAACATCATTAGGCAAAACATTAACACCACATTCATAATTAGAAACAGAATTCAAGCAGACATCAATACAAGGTTTGCAAATAGTATCAGAATTCGAATTAATTACAGTACGCCTATGGCTAATACTAGAATCAACACGATTCGTTTTATTCGGTTCAAACTTAAAGTTCCTAGATTGTTCTTCTAATCTTTTCCAGTGAACATTCTTAGCTTGCGAGGTCCTATCATTCCTTGTATTGTCTTGAGACTTTGACCTGCTCCCTTTAATGTCACTGATTACTCCTGTAGAGGGAATGGGAACATTAGTTGGTTTTACTACTCTTTGCATCACCTGTTTAGATGTGCTGGGATCTGAACTACATGCAGGCACACTAAGGTTCACTTTTTTAAAACTAGAAGTGCTGGGATTTGTACTCCTAGAAGGCACACTTGAGTTCTCACAGATCTGGAATCTGAACTACTTAAAGGCACACTAAGGTTCACATTCAAAACATTGGGCATCGAATGAATATCATATTTGGCATTAGGCATCGAACATGGAATCAAAGGATTAACTCTCTCACCTAAGGACTTTGGGCATATTGTGATCAAGCATTCTAGGATTTCTTGAGATCGTTTGGCATATAAGCATGCATGTCCAATTGCAATATCATGAGGTTTCTCCAACTTATCCTCTTCAACAATCTCACGCAGACATTCTAGGCAATCCTTAAGGGATGAGAAGTATGTTTGAACAGCAAGTTTGTTGTTCCTGAGATGAGGAGGGACATATTTCACAGACAAAGCATATTTATTACAAGAGTGAACCTTTGATACACCATTCTCCCCATTGGTCATTGGCATTTTCCCTTTTACCTGACTCTTCAGATTCTCAATTTCCTTTTGCAATGAAGCTATTTGTTCGTTATTTTTGTTACGAGTGACCTTTATTGATTCAAATAACTCATTGAAGTGACGTTTAACCTTTTC
Source organism: Chrysanthemum seticuspe (assembly GCA_019973895.1). Classification (NCBI taxonomy): domain Eukaryota; kingdom Viridiplantae; phylum Streptophyta; class Magnoliopsida; order Asterales; family Asteraceae; genus Chrysanthemum; species Chrysanthemum seticuspe. The sequence continues at coordinate 31,352,894 of BPTQ01000006.1, forward strand.
ATTTTCTTCTAGAAAACTTTCGTTTTCTTTTTGTAATGCATTTACTAGGTTTTGAAGATGAAACGTTTGAGAATTCTGAGAATCTAAAGGAGGAGGCATTTGGGAGCCTGTCATATTGTTCGTTAGACCCTTTAATTGAGAGATTTGGGCTTTCAACTTTCTGATCGTGTTGCAATGAGCTTGAATCTGTTCATCACATTTGTTAATTTGAAAAACTGCATCAAACTCTGGAGCATCTGAGGATGTCTTGATATTTGAAGTTTTGACATTTTCTTTAAGATGTTGATATTTTAGTTGTAAATTAAAATGCTCAACTTCTAGTTTAGAAAAATGTTTAACCAAATTGTCGTGATCATCCAGTTCAATTTTCTCGTTTAGTTCAGAATTAGTTTTTTCAAGCTCAATGACACGATCATGGGAGACTTTCAGGGCAACCGATAATTCATGAAATTTGGAAGCATTAATGGAACAATTTGTAGCAGTGAAAAACACATCTTGAGCAATACATTCAGAAATCAGGTTCTCATTTAGTGTATGCAAGTTCTTCTTCTCAATCTCATTATATTTTAGTGCTCGCTCATAGTCACTAACTTCAACTATCATTGCATCAAATTCCTTTTCCATTCCCTTAATATCAGTTTCTATCCCCTTTTTAAGACTCTCAAAGTGATCTTTTAGAAGTTTAAAGAAAGGCATGATCTCAGTTAAATAGCATTCTTTTGTTTGTTCAAAACCCCTTTCCCCTTCAGTAATCCCAGTGGGTGTGATCCTTTTCTTACAAGTTTTCTCAAAATCAACAAATAGTTGAAAAATAACATATTGACTGATTAAGATCTTGCTTTTAGTAGCAATCGTTCTAGGGACTAGATGCATTGGTGTATTGCGAGGATACACAGTAGCTTTAGGCATTTTCCTAAGGGGAGGGTTTGTTTCAACAATAGTTTCTGCTTTCTGCTTATCTAAGTCCATTTTCCAGAACACTTGTTCTGGAGTCAACAATGTTTGAGGCTTAAACATGTTCAAGGAGATCCAATTCTCCTTTTTGTAGTCATGGGGAGTGATAATTACTTTCTTCTCTTTGCATTTAGGATCATTTAGTTTCTTATTCATTTTCACCCTAGTGATTTCATCTAATTTCTTATCTTCCTCTGAGCACTCAAAGCAACTAGGTTTTTGTCTAGGTTTAAGAATCTCATTGCCATCATAGATCACATTTTGAGCTGCTTTTGCTATCTTCCCGTACTCAGGGTTGGGTTTGTCTATGATGGGAACACTATGCTTATCGCTTAGAACTCTATGCTTAGTGATCATGTGAGCAGTCTGGATGGTGTTCCCTTGTATGTACAACTTGTTTTCAAGTTTGTTTTTCAAAGTTTTCAGATTAGAAAAATCTTTCAAGAGTTTTGATTCCTTTGCATTAAATTCTTGCTTAAGCATTTTCACATTTTCTTGAAGTTATTGTTTTTGTTTAGAAGTTTTAGAAAGCTTTTCTTGCAAGGAATTTAACTCTTGTTTTAATACTTCTTCTCTAAAATTACTTTTTCTAATGATTGTATGCACTTGGTCATCCATTTCCTGCTCACGAGTGGTCAACTCAAATTTTGCACGTTGTTCATAAATAGCAACACGTTCTTTATAGGCATTTAGTTCAGAAATTACAGAATCATCAGGAGCACATGCAGTGTATTCATAAAAAACATAGTCATTGTTGACTGCAGAAGATGCATCACTTGGTACAACTTCACTTTCACTTTGTTTCACATATTGATCATATGGGACAACATTGATATTACTCATATTTTCAATATATGATTCAATAGTTTCAGTTGATTGTACTTTGTCATGCATCTTTTGCACATCAGCATCATTGTATAGTTTTAATACCTCTGAGATGAGTTTGTCTTTGGATGGGCCAGCTTGTGGTGAAGATGAGACCTTGGGAGAAACCATTAGAGAAATGCTAGCCATAAAAATTGTGTGTGCAGTAGGTCCATCATCCACATCAGAGTCGTATGCATCACAATCAGCGACTTGAAAGGCATTCTGATGATTGTGACCTATCTCCTGAATAGGCTGCTCATCCACATCTGCATCATAGGTCTTGGCATTGCCCTCAGCAAGAAACAACAATTCCTCTTCATCCAAAGCAGCACCATTATCCTGAGCTTGTACAAGCAGCATCTTATCTCTGAAGTAATCAGCATTCTGTGGACGTTTTGGAAATGTACAATTCCTTGCAATGTGTCCCTCACCACCACAGTTATAACATTTGATCGGCTTAGCTTGACCTTGATTACCATTCCTTCCTCGATTCTGATTACCAACATAACCTCTACCAGCTCCACCTCTTCCCTGATCATACTGTCTTTCCTGAACTGGTTGCTCCCCGATCCTCCCATCTTTAACAGTAGCTTGATTGTGTGGGTTAGATGTTGTTCTGAGGTTGTTGTTGGTTTGTGGGAGAGAATTCATGTTTTGACTAATCAGAAGAGCTAGTTGATTAATGATGTTACCCACGTGTGCATCAGCATCAGCTTGTTTGAACATAGGATCAGGAATGAGTTTGTGATTACCATTACCCATGGGTATGACTTGTGAGGCTTTGGTTGTGATTCCGATGTTTGAGTAGAAGGCAGTTGAGTCATTAGATGAGCTTGTCTCTCCTTGGTTGGTTTTGAACTGATTAAGAATCATTTTTTCAAACATAGCATGTCTCTCATTCTGAAGGAGGAAGGCGTAGAGTTGCTCATAGTTTGTATTCTTCAATCCTTTAGTGAGCTTCACAGAGGTGACAAACTTGTGCCATTCGGGATTCATGTTGTTCACAAATTTTGAGTTCAGCTGAATGTTAGGCATAGTCATTCTGATGTTCCTCATATCATTCACCAACTTATGAAATCTCACATAGTACTCATAGACACTCTCATCTGGTTTCATCTTGAAGTGTTCAAATTCGTCATAGAGTTGTGATTCTCTGTCTTCCATAGTTAATTCAGAACCTGAGAGAAGCATCTTGACATTATCCCATACTGCCTTTGCTTCAGTGTTGTGATTGATCAGCTTGTAGATGTCTTTAGGAAGACCTTGAAGAACAATGTTAGAAGCCCTGATATCAGCATCGAATCTCTTTTTCTCCTTATCATCAAGCTCATCATACATCTTTGGTCTGTCCATTCCGTAAATCAGAGTTCCATCTTCAGCAGTATCAAGTACATCTCTAGTCGTCTCAACTCGATACGGTCCTTCATCAATGGATTTGAGAATGTTGACACCATTTTCCTTTCCAAGACAGTACAATCTGATTCGTTGAGCCCAAGAATCGTAGTCAGTTCTGTCAAGTATGGGTGGACGAGTATCTGAACCAGCTGCTTGAACATCCTCGGCAACAGTGGAGATGAATGTAGAAACGTTGGTAGACATGATGACAAATTAAACGGGATTTTATAACTCTATGATTAAACCGGGAAATAGATTCTTTCACGGGATTTTACTAAATCAAGAGAAAACCGTAAAAAATCACCCAAGTCGCTAGAAGATAATGCACCAAGTCGCTAACACCTAATTCGCTATACCACCAATTCGCTAAAGTCCCAAGTCGCTAAACAAAGGCAAGTCGCTAAATAGTAACTCGCTAAGCCTCAAGTCGCTAGCAAAATTTTGGCAGCAATTCGATAAGATTCAAGTCGCTAAAGAATCAAGTCGCTAAATAGCAACTCGCTACTCACCAAGTCGCTAACACCAAGTCGCTACCCGTAGTGGAGAGTCCACTACTTGTACTGTAAGTCGCTAAGCCTAAGTCGCTAGCTCCAAAAACTGCAACTCGCTACAAAAATGTAAAGCAAGTCGCTACAAGGAAAATAATCCGTAGGTCAAGTCGCTAGCAAGAAAACTTCACAAACATCACTTTTCAATCCAAAAACAACCCAACCAAGATGATTCAAGCTTACCAAATGAAAACCTAAACACTTGTGATGATTCTAAACGTAAAAGTACTAACAAAATCCAAACTTTAACACAAGGAATTAACCAAATGATGCACAAACCACAAAACTTTTTCAAACTCAAAAACCACCTAAAAACCACTAAAAATCCAAAGATGTGCAAGATATGATCTAACCATGGCTCTTGATACCAATTGTAAGATATTGGTTTTCACTTACACATCAAACCATAACACAAAGTGGGCATATAAGTGGAATTCTAGAGAGAGAAAGTTAGAGGTTTAGGGAACTTAGTGAGAGAAAGTGAAAGATATTATTATGAGCTCCAACTCTTTACCTTGGAAGGTAGAGAGTATTTATAGTCTTACATAAAACGCCACACAACGGGCTGTGGATCAGGCATACAGTGGGTAAAGACCCGTCCGTCCTCCACGGTGTTACCTAACTAAATACTACTTATCTTAAAATAACTATGACTACGAGCTTTCTAACGATTACATATACTTGAGGTGACCGACTCTTTAATACCTGGAATTTCTAATTCCTAACAGTTCGGGTGTTTATCGGGTCGGGTGATTCGAGTTGTCGGGTTATAAGATAAATCAAATTCAAGTTCAATACATACGATTTTTAAACAAAGAAAATACTTTGAATAATCATTACATGCGCAAATATATTTGACAATACCAAAAAATGAGAATACAAAAAAGTACAACGCATTTTAGCATTATCGCTCAGGTGGGCATGCAATCTAAGAATTATTTTTTAGTGTTACTACTTATACTAATTGTATGAAACTTACTGATCATTTTTATTTTACACACATTTTGATGATCTTTTTATAGGAACTGGTTTGAATATTCATGTTGTCATGTGTATTATTATTAATGTTACCGGTCTTCACTGTTGAAGGAGCAAGTAACCTCAAAATTTGTATAAGAAGTGTATTATCACAATGAAGTTAAGGACTAAATTCATAGCAATACAACATACTTACGATGCTTGTCTATTTTGGTACTGATATTTAACCTTGTCCGGGCAAGTAATTATACTTTATAAAGTAGGCTAGTTCATAAGCAAACTCATCATAAATACAAGTGATCAGATTAGCTCATCATAAAGGCGTTACCAATATAGCATTTTTCGGGTCTTATCGGGTTGACCCGATAACCCGATAACAAAAATAATTCAACCCTAACCCGACCCGATAACAATATCGGGTTATCGGGTTCGGGTCAAACAAACCCGACTAGGTGTATCAACCCGATTAACCCGACCCTATAAGACTTTATCGGGTTCGGGTCGGGTCAACCCGACCCTACTGACACCCCTAATCGCCTATCCCACCAAACCCTTTGTTTCCCTACCGTAAGCCTAACGTTACAACCCTTTAAAAGACCTTTTGGATAGTCTTTCCTAGGTGCTTACGCCAAAGCGATGGAGGTTTGATCTAGTCTCAAGCCTATGGTAATCTATGTACTAGGACCGGTTAATGAGTGTTTATCTTCCATTTCCAACTTGTTATATTTCATATACACCCGAGAGATGTGAGTATCCAAACACCCCATTTGAGGTGCTAGTATGTAATTTCTGTGCTTGTTATGACTTTTGCGGGGCTTATATGTGTTGTGAATCGTTCTAAACTAATGTTTCATGACCCCTAACTTATAAATTAATTGGCTAAAAGCACATTTGCTTGAGGACAAGCAAATACCAAGTGTAGGTATATTTGATAAGGATTTAAAAGGTACCTCTTAAAGGGGTCATTTAAGCCCTTAATTGATCACTTTTGTATCCGTTACTACTTAATTTCGTTCCTTTTCACTTTTTAGGTCTCTTGAAGGCAAATTGCTGGAATGACACTTATTCGGACGAAAAGGCGCGAATATACGAAGAAAATGGCCAAAGTCAAGAATCGAGACACTCAAGCTGCTGGAACTAAAGGGGACGGTCAGGCTTTATTTGTGACGCCGTCGGAACATGTTTTGTGACGACTCAGTAGCCAAATTGCTTATTTACAAGTGACGGCATCAGGTTTTAAAAGAGTAGGGCGTCGCAGCTTATACGGCCTAGATTTGATCCAGACGGCGTGAGAGACTGAAGGCGACGTCGTCACAGGCATAAGGTGACGCCGTCACAATGATAACTTGGCTAAGACGAGAACTTAATGACGGCGACCCGACGGCGTCACAATTAAAGAGTGACGTCGTCGCAGTTTGTAACACTATATACAGAATCCGAATTTTTCAGTTTTTAGAGAGATAGTTTTGTGGAGTAAAAACCTAAACCGAACCAAAGCTGTCTTGTACAGTATTTTAGGGTTCCATACCCTATTTTACATCAAGATAAGTGTTTTACTTTATTAATTCAATTATGTCTTCAATTGATTGTGTGTATGCTTGCATGTTCTACATGTCCGGCTAATTTACTTGTGTGTTTGCTTAGGTAGTATGAAACCTAGTTATTGAATATTGATTGGTTGTCTCTTATCTTAATTGTGATTGACCTAGTATTGCGATAGGTCATTCGTTGTGCTATTAATGCTTGATTAATCTTTGTTGAACCTTAGCATATAGTTACTAGTGGAATTGTATGCTAAACATCCAAAGAATATCTTAGCGTTAAGTTTATGAATCCTAGAGATTTCGTAGTCATTAACCTTTGGTAGCTTCAAAGAGTTAGGGATAAATGCATACCCCTACGACCTTAGAAACACAACGCGTTAAGAATAAGGACGTGACAATTCAACCATCAATAGGAGATAACTAGGGAGTAATAAAATCTAAGTAAACACATTTTTAATCATCATACGAGCACACAACAATAGACATAGACTACCCTTAGCTTAGTTAATTAGATAATTAGACAAGTAGAGTAATCGGTAGAAATAACAAAACCCCCAAATCCAAATCCCGAGATTCGTACCTTTCCATTTCAAAAAAAATATAAAAAAGATAAAAAATAATCTTCCTCAACCCCAACCTTAGCGTAGTAACTTCTTACTAGCATTCTTATTCCCCAAGAGAACGATATCAATACTCGTGGCTTACCCTAATACTACACTACAACGATTAGGTTCACTGCCCAGGGTGTTGAAAAACTTGCTCGACGAAAAGGAAGTTCCTTTGACCCCGAATACGCTGTGTAAGCGTATCTTGATGTTTTAGGATCTTCTTGAAACCTAGCACATAGACAAACACTAAACATGATATCCGGTCGACTAGCCGTGAGGTAGAGAAAGCTACCAATCATGCCACGATATTTTGTGTTATCAACGGATTCGCCGTCTTCATGTTTTGTGAGTTTAGTGTCGGATGACATTGGTGTCCTAATTTTGACTCTTCTAAACCGAATTTCTTTAACATCTCCTTAATGTATTTAGATTGATTAAAGAATATACCATCTTCTACTTGTTTGATTTGTAGACCAAGAAAGAAACTAAGTTCTCCCATCATACTCATCTCGAACTCGTCATGCACGATTTTAGAGAAATCATCACACATGTCTTGACAGGTAGATCCGAATATAATATCATCTACATATATTTGAACAATGATTATATGTGACTCTCTTTTCTTAGTAAAAAGTGTGTTATCAACTAATCCCATGGTGTAGTTGTGTTTGATTAAGAATTACTTGATTCTATCATACCAAGCTTTTGGAGCTTGTTTAAGACTGTAAAGGCCTTTCTTTAGCTTATACACATGTTTAGGTTTTTCAAAATCGATGAAGCCCGATAGTTGAGCTACATATACTTCTTCATTAATAAAACCATTTAGAAAAACACTTTTGACATCCATTTGATAAAGCTTAAGATCATTAGCACAAGCATAAGCAAGAAGTATTCTTATAGACTCTAATCTAGCCACGGGGGCATAGGTCTCATCAAAGTCTATTCCTTCTTGTTGATTATACCCTTGGGCAACGAGTCTTGTTTCTAGACACTATACCGTTTGCATCTAACTTGTTTTTATATACCGTTTGATTACTAGGTGGGGGGACGAGTGTCCAAACATCGTTAGAAACAAATTGATTTAACTCTTCTTGCATAGCCATTACCCAACTTTCATCTTTTATGGCTTCTTGTGTATTCTTAGGTTCTATGGTTGAGACAAAACAAAACAAGCTACTTTGGTTTTGAACTTGAGACCTTAAGGTTCTTTCGTTTAGCTTTCCTATGACCTTATCTAAGGGGTAATCTTTGGACTCTTTGATATTTATAATTTCATCATTTAAAGGTTATTCTTCTTCGTTTATCTTTTTCTTTATTACAATAGCTTCACTTTCGACAATCTCGTCATCGACAAGAGGTGGAGTATGTTTGGGTGGACTTTCATCAAATTTTACGTTTAATGACTCTTCTACCTTCATTGTTTCTTTATTTAATGTGACGTAAGCTTTGCTATTAGGAGAGTAACCTAAAAATATACCTTCGGTTGATTTAGGATCAAATTTTGTAAGGTAATCTTTAGTGTTAAGTAGAAAACATTTCCTACCAAAGACTCTAAAGTGATCTAACATAGGCTTTTTGCCTCGAAGTAACTCGTATGGAGTTTTACCTAAAAATGATCTAGTTAAGACTCTATTAAGTATGTACGTTGAGGTATCAACGACATTGCACCAAAACTTTTGAGGTATGGATTGCTCATTTAGCATGGTGCGACTCATTTCTTGTAGGGTTCTATTCTTTCTTTCAATTACCCCATTCGATTGTGGAGTGCGAGGAGCCGAGAAGTTGTGACGAATACCATTAGCGTCACAAAATGCTCCAAATTGCACTTCATTATCGAATTCCCTACCATGATCCGTTCTAATAGACACTATATGACTTCCTAATTGTCTTTGGATTTTCTTACTTAATATTTCAAAGTAGTTGAACGTTTCAGTTCTGTTCTTTAAAAATTTAGTCCATGTGTACCTAGAGTAATCATCCACTCTAACCAAAGTGTAGTAGTTGCCTCCATAACTTTGGATAGCGGATGGACCAAATAAATCCATGTGTAGTAACTCTAGACACTTAGTTGTAGACACCATGTTTTTAGCTTTGTGATTAGAATGGACTTGTTTTCCTACGTTACAAGCATCACAAAAGTGATGCTCATATTTTAATTTAGGTAGATCTCTTATTAGATCTTTGGATGATAGCGATTGAAGAAGTCGAATATTGGCATGACCCAATCTTCGATGCCATAAGGTCGAAGTATCATCCATAGAAGTAATACAAAGTTTGTCTTTAGGTTCATTATCAATTTTAATGACATAGACTCTATGTTTCCTAATTCCTCTACCTGTGGTCATACCGTTTTTTAATATTTTACTACCGGTTTCGTTAAAAAGTACGTTGCACTTTTTATCACATATTTTTCCTATACTTAAGAGGTTAAAGTTTAGGTTTTCTACGTGACACACATCCTTAATGGTTAGAGATTTGTTAGAAATTGTACCTTTACAAATGATTTTGCTTTTGATATTTCCAAATACCACATTTCCTCCATTAAAGGATTCATATGTGGAGAATAAATCTTTATTGCCGGTCATGTGCCTCGTGCACCCGCTATCCTTGATCCACTCATCCAGATCTAGGTCGATCTTTAAGCACACCTAAGAAAACAATTAACTCAAAAGTTTGGTCCCCATTTGTTCGTGGGTCTATTAGTGTTAAACATTCCATTCATGTTAGACATGTATGAAGTGAATATGCGTTCCATGGTGCAAAGTTTTGAAATGGAAAGCCATTTTGCATATTTGGATTCCATCCCATTTGATGGTTACTTCTCGGATAAACATTATTATGTCTCCTAGATGTGTTCGGTTTTGAAAATGATGGACCTTTGTTTCTTATAAAGCTTTGATTATATCTTGGAGGTGGTTGTCTAATGGTAACATGAGTTGGCTTCTTCTTATTAACAATAAAAAAATCAGTTCTAGAAGAGGATGCTACATTATTACCACTGTTTGCTTCAGCAGACCCGCGGATCCCTAGCTGTACACTAGCCGGTTCCCTGTTTGTGGGATCCGTGACTACAGTGGTTTGTTTTTTTAGTGCCTTTACGAATTGTGTTTCTTTGTTTTCACTAGTTGACTCATTAAGTTCCTGAAAACCTAGACCTTTTTGATTATTTCCTGTTTTAACAATATCCAATATCATATCTAAGGTTTTAGTGTTCATTCTAGCAATCTTAGAGTCTATATGATCAACTAGTGTTTAAAGTTGAACGCAAAGTTCACATTCGCCACTTGCTATCTTCCCCTTCTCTAGACGTTTTAATTTTGCTTTTAGATGTTGGTTTTGATTTTTCAAAAACTTGTTTTTGTTGATTACTTTTAAACTAATTTTGCAAAGTTTATCATATTCATTATGCAATGAGTCATCATCTAATGATGAGCTACTATAGTATTCGTGACATACCTCGTCATTTGCCATGAGACAAATTTATTCATCCTCCTCCTCGCTCATTCCCCACGAACCGCTCACAAATGCCTTTTGATCATCGCGTTTGGGACACTTACTAATAAAGTGGTTTGGGTCCCCACATTTAAAGCAAGCGCGATCATCCCTTGGCTTCTCGTCCTCTTTTCTTTTCCGGAATCCTTTCTTGTCGTCATATGGTTGTTTGACGTATCTTCCCTTCCTTCAAAAGAACTTTTTGAAGTCCCTTACCGCCATGGCATACTCCTCGTCATCACTATCCGAAGAGGAGTCCTCTTCATCGCTTGAGACCTTCTTGGCTTTAAGGGCAAGAGATTTGTGCTTCTCTTTCACTTTGGAGGCTTCAGAATCTTCAGCAAGGACAAGCTCAGAGACCTTTAAGTTGCCTATGAGTTCATCAAGGGTGAGGATTGTCAAATCTTTTGATTCTTCGATTGCCGTCACCTTAGATCTCTACTTGGATGGAAGTGCCCTAAGATATCTCCTAACATGATTACGACTAGAGAAAGACTCATCAAGTGCTTGTAAAGATGTAATTATAGTATTAAAGTTAGCAAAATAATGATCTATAGTATCCTCATCCGATATTGAAAATTGTTCATATTGTTGAACAAATAAATCTATTTTATTGTTTTTAACTTGTTGATTACCTTGATGAGTTACAACTAAAGAATTCCAAATTTCTTTAGAGGTTTTAAGTATGGAAATTCATTCGAATTCCTTTTTGGGTAAAGCATTATATAAAACCATTTTAGCTTCACTATTTTTGGAAAGCTTTTTCTTAAGATCATCGGTGAGTTTATCATTAGGTATGTTAACTAAATTTCCGTTTTCATCTTTTGTAGTGGCTTCAAAATCGCTTCAACAATGATGTACCAAAGATCAATATCTTTAGACTTCACATACGTTTCGAATCTATTTTTCCAATATATAAAACCATTAGTTTCAAGTAGTGGAGGTCGTTGCATGGATTGCCCTTCCTTGTAATTTTCAGAACCCATAGTGATCAAAAAGTTTTTAAAATACGGTTTACTTTAAAACTTTTATAAACTTAGCTCTTGATGCCAATTGTGGAAAACTAGAAGCCGATTTTAAGTTAGTTTCTTAAAACTTTAGATTCGATGTTATGTGAAATCGTATAAATGAAGATAAAGTATAGATCTAAGAGTAATGCAAGTAAAGAAAGTAAAGTAAGAGAAAGAAATGACACAAACGATTTATAGTGGTTCGGCTAAAAGGACACATTCGTTGCCCTACTCCACTCCCCGAGTCACCTACTCGAGAGTTCAAGCACTATGTCAACAAACTCCTTCAACTTGGTGGAGAAGCCTTCACAACGTTGCTTACACCTTTTTCCGGTGGAAAGCTAAATACCGAGTCCGTAACACGGAGGACCAAACTAACACGACTATTACACAATAAATATGTGAAATATCAAGTACAATATCTTTGCTACAGAAATCTTGTTGATGAACAAATCAATCAAGGAACCCTTGCTTGGATGACTTGTAAAAAGCTCGTGATCTCGCCTTAGAGAAGCACCTATATGAGAATCACAATAGAAGAAAGAAGAACAACTCTCTAGATCAAGTGATCTTTTGTTAGAAGAGTGTAAGAATATATGAGAGAGTTAGTAAGAAGAGGGGTGAGGAGAAATGAAGAAATTGCTCTCTATTTATAGGCAAAAACTTGCCACTGTTGCACGGATCCCACGGATCCCTCCCTTAAGGGATCCGTCTAGTGTAACTCCAGAGATCCGTGGGACGCTCCTCTTGGCCCATGGGTTTTTTGTTATGGGTCATGGGTTATGTGTTGGTCCATGGGTATTTCATTTAGATACAATGTATCTAATAGATGCAATGCATCTAGTCAAATGGATATGCAATACCATGGGTTATGGATATGCTCCATGGGTTGTGGTTTTCACCCATCCTAATAAACTATTACAACAAATGATTTATTACAATAATTTGTATTAAATGACTATATGTAAATGCTTTACAAAAATAACATGTATCCTTATAATTTTACTTATGATAACATTATATTTGTTATCAACAAAACACAAAGAGATCGCTAAATATTAATAAATGTTTTTACGGTTTATTTGTATTAACATAAGTCAAAATAGGCGACCTTGAGGAAAAGAGAGAAAAAATCGAGAGACATTGAGAAGCACAATTTTGAAGAGCCAGTTATTAAAGTTATTAAATCCTATATTAAAGAGTTGCTAGAAAACCTAGACGAGAGTGAGAGAATAAAGAAAAATAAGGATGCTGAAAGCATAACGCTCAAATCAGGCGTGCATTTTGTTATTCATGAGATCCGGGAATGAAAGCTTACTTTTGATAAACTTGATGAAACAAGCAGTGCAATGAATCATGCGGTTGTAAAAATTAGTGGAATAACTGAATGCTACAAGCCTAAAAACCTGGCCATTTAAGATGGAGTCTTTAGTTTGGGCCACCTATGGATCATATAAGTTGTACAAAGAGTTATCTCAAAATTCATACTTTTCACCATTGAAAGGATTTGAAGAGGATTTGCGTGAGAGTTTAGCCATTTTTACATGGAGATATTTTTAGATTTGGTTGGTAGGATTTTAGAATTGAAGTTGACTCATTTTGTGGACATACACGTGGACACTTTGAAAAAAGTACTAGACTTGCAGAGACATAGGTTTGATGTGAGTGCAAGTAAAGCTCGTTTGGAAAAGTTACAAGAATTGAAAGCCAAAATAGGCGAGCTCGAGGAAAGAAGGGAAAATATGAAGAAAGGTCTTAAGAAGCACGATATGGAAATGCTTGTTGGTGGGGAGGTTAAGGAGTTGCAAGTAAAGCTGTATCAGAGTGTGACAACGAAGAAAAATAAAGATACTGAAATCGCAAGGCTGAAATCAGACTTGAATCTTGTTACACATATGATCCTGGCGGGAAGCTTGATTTTGACAAACTTGTAGCCAGCCCTTTGTAAGTAGTCAAGTCTTCTTTTGGTGCTATGTTCCCGATTGCAGCATGTACTCATTATGTGGTTTAATTTGTGTATTATCCAACTCTAATAAGGGGGTATGTTTCCTTTATCATTACATTATATGACCACCATAGAACGTGTTGACTGTTTTGTTGTGGTTATCAACAAAACTTTTGTGTTTTGAAAACTTAAGTTCTAGATAGAAGATAACTAGTATTTTAATACCTTTTGATAGACATTTTTTTCTTTTATAATGCAACACTGGTTGGCTATCCTTCTTTCCATTCTGTTGGCGGTTGCCATCCCCTGACTCACATGTTTCCTATAAAACAACCAACAAACCAAACATTAGCTAAATTAGTCTAAACACAATCATAGTCTATATTTATTTAGTCCTACAACTATTGTATTATAAACCTAAACATGGCACATAGTTTCTTTACCAACTCCTTATAAGATTAGTTACTGTTTTGTTAACTAGTGTCACGGATAAAATTGTCCAAAAAGTTATCTAAAGTTTTAAGTAGTCTTCTCTCACTAGCAATGGTGAATTATAAACTCATGGTTTTCTTTTTAGTGTGTCTAAAATGGAGCACATAGAGTTATATTACCTTTATAGTTAACCTTTCAATGCAAACTAACCAATTGTTTTTGCACAAGTATGAAGCATTACACTTGACACTATTTTGCGGAAATTGTCCCTAGCAATAAGCTTGTTTATTTTCTTACATTTACCCTGTCTCCTTGTAACAAAAAACCAAGAATGATGTTTTAAAAACTTAATCACGTATCCCTTTACCAATTGTGCCTTCATTAGTCAAAGCTATAATCTATCAAACTACTAAAATACTTGGGGCAAATGATAAAAAAATGCATCGAACTTGACACTTTATGTGATTGTGTGTAGCCAACTATTTTTTTTCTTATTGTTTGAACTGAAATTTAAAATTTTGATCATTATGTGTATTTTGTGACTATTCTGCCATGTAAAATAACCATTTTACCCTTCGAAATTTGAAAAAATTAAGGGTAAAATGGTCATAAAATACACACAATAATCGAGTTTTGAAAGTTAAGTACACACAATAAGAAAAAAATAGTTGGCTACACACAATCATAAAAAGTGTCAAGTTCGATGCATTTTTTTGTCATTTGCCCAAATACTTACTGTGGTTATTGTTTATGTGGTTGTCGTTTCTTTTTTTTTTTTGCTAGAGGCGCATCTTGATTTATAGCTACATGTCCACTTGTTTCCTTTACAGACTCTTTGCTTTCCTTGCTACCTATACCATAATCTACATGAAACTTTTTTGTCAAATCTAATTAGTTAAATAGTTTTCAATATGGGATTTGCTAATAACAACCCACTAGATGTTGTTCAAGCATTTCATTTTTAAAAAATTAGCATTTAATGATCTCTAAATATTATATATTTAACATCACAAACCTTGTTTACAATGATTAATAGTGTATAATTATAAAATACATGAGTTCATTAAATGTGTTTTATTTATATAGAATACTTAAACAACACCCAGTGTGTTGTTACATACATAATGTGTTAATTTTGATTATTAGTTAATTGCATTTTTGGTCCCTGTGGTATGGCGAAATTGCACATTTGGTCACTAAAACTTTGAAAGTGCACTGGACGTCTTTATTTTGAAGTTTTCGTTGCATTTTTGGTCCCTTGGGCTCAGACGATGTTAAAATTTTAGGGACCAAATTTGCAATTTGGCCATACCACAGGGACCAAGTCTGCAATTTGGCTATACCACAAGGACCAAAAATGCAATGAACACTTCAAAATAGGGACATCCAATGCACTTTCAAAGTTTTAGGGACCAAATATGCAATTTTGTCATACCATAAGGACCATAAATGCAATTAACTCTTAGAGATCATATACATTTACCATGATAACAATGAATCCTGAATAAAGATATAATTAAGAGATATTGTTTCAAAAATACATTTTGTGCCACACTAACCCATTTCAACCATTTAAGATAAAAAAGGACATCCCAAATTTACCCATCCATAAGTAAATGCAAATTTGTATAAAACCCGTACAACTTGAGTCTTCTTTCGTTGCCGGAGTTAATTATCAAATTATTGTTTGTGTTCCAGTGTACATGTTCAAAGAAATACAAAAAGATTGTTCGTGTTTTGTGGTGATGTTTTATCGGTGCAGTGTGCAACTCTACAAATGAAATGGTTCTGCTCTAATTTAAGTTGTAAAGTGTGGTCCAATGATTCAATTTGAAATATGTATGTTTGGTGGTATCTAATGGTGGCCCATGTTCCATGGATTTGTCTCGTATGACTGAGTGGAACTTGGTGATACTTTTAGATGTTGTCTGAGTGTTTAGCACATAGGATAAAATATGCTATGTGTAGTGTCCGAATGTTTGGCACAAAGGAACTAATATGTCTTTGAAATCCAACATCGGAAAAAGATATAGGACATGATGTGCGAAATGTCTATTAACCTATTCCACTATCATTATCACTTAAAAAATCCTCATGCCTCAGTTAGTGCCGTGGTGGTAGAGATGGAAACAAATAATTAATACGAAAATCATTATATAAGACTTTCATTTAAAGCTCATGCCACACGAATTTGCATGAAGTGCATACATATAAACGAAAATGAACTACAATTTGACATGCTTATCTTCATTGTTGACAACAACTTGACATGTTGATCAGAAGTGCTTTCAACTTTTGGACAACAAGGAACAGTTCACTAATTACGGATTTATCAACAAGGAGTCATATGCATCTTTGATCTTAGAATATATCAAGGATCTAATATTTCTTTTAATAATTTAATATTGTATGACACTACAATATGTGGTTTACTCTCAGTTAGTATATGAGTCTAGTTGGACATGTGGTGACAGCTTATGTGTATCAGTATGCAAATATGCAAATGTGAGGTACTGTTTGTTTTTAACTGGTCATGTGTTTGGGTGTCTACTTGCATATATGACGTGATGGTCCATGCTTGCTAATTTATGTCGCATGACTGGATTGGTAGGCCATGGTTCATTCTTTATATATTGCATTATGGGATATGATAATTAGTTTAGGTTCATGTATTTTGTTTTTTGTTCTAGTTGTATCTCCCAAATATATGGGATGTATGTTGTTGTCTTTCTTTTGGGTCTCTTTTTCTTCTTATTATCATCATCATCATCATCATCATCATCATCATGATTATTATTATTATCATCACCATCACCATCACCATCACCATCACCATCACCATCACTGTTACTATTACTATTACTATTATAGAGGTGTTAAGAAGCTGTGTCAAAGGGAATGAAGTTGAAGCTCCAAATTTTTTAGCAAAGGAATCAAGCGAAAGGTCCAAGAGATACAAGTCATCTGGGTCTAGTTCATTCAACACTGAAGCTGGAGATGCCAGTATTAATTTGAATGCTGAAGCTCAAGAAAACAAGGAGGATGATGTGCAGGAAGTTCGACGACCACCGGGCAAGGACAAAGCAAAAGCTGCGAAGAAGAAAGGTGTGCGCTCAACGACATCGTCGGGGAACTATGAATGACGAGACGTTGGCAAAGATGATCATATCGGAGTTGGCACAGCAGAACGAACTTGTCATAGAATTGAAGATGAATGAACGAGCTGAATTTATGGCAATAAAAAAAAGGAGGTGGAAGTGCAGGAGTATAAAGTGAGACAAAAAGACAGGATGTTCTATTTGCAACGATATGACCACTTGACCGGGGAAGCACGCAGAGCTATGGAAGAGGCTTGAGCTGGGATCAAAGCGAAGTGGAGTTTCGAGTTTTAGTTTTCATTTCGAACTTTATGTAATGTTTAACTTTCGTATGTTTGTGTTTTTAATAATTGTAGTTTATGTACTTTTTTAATTTCGAAGAATATGTAATGTTTTAATTTCGTACGTTCGCGTTTTATTTTTATTAGTTACATTTATATATTTTGTAAAGTAAAAAAAAAAGTTAGTGTGTGAAAGTGAGTGCCTTGTTCACAGAAAATGAGTGAAAGTAAGAGGTGAGAGTAAGCTGATGTGGCGCTAATGTTAAAGTGAGTGTGTTTATAACCTCCTCCAGCTTAAAAAGGGCGGAAGTCATAAGTATAGACTCCAAAGTCTACAATAATTATATGTCTTATCAGAAGTATAGGACCTATACTCACAAGCCAAAGCAATGTCTTATCATAATGTAGAGATAAAGCAACTAAAGTTTGAGATCTAAAATTTTACTGTAAATCAAAACATAATCAAAATCCATTTTAAAATTCAACTCTACCAATCCAAATCCATTCTCCTGGTAAGGTATTCTTATTCTAATTATGTTTTGTGTTATTTATATTTGATTTTATTATTGTATGATTGTTTGTATTGTGAATATTTGCTTATTTGTAATCATCATCATCAGGGAAATTTTGTTAAGGAATACGGAGTATTATTTTTCTTAGATATTATATATGTAAAAGCCATCTTTCAGCTCATTGTGATTGTACTCGTTTGGTTGCTGCTTGTGGCCTTCTAGTAAAAGCCATATTTTTCTTAGATATTATATATGTAAAAGCCATATTTCCAAGGGTTGATATGTGTTTGACTGAACATTTTAATTTCATTTTTTTAATCAATCATCACATGACCAGATTTTAAAGTGTAAACCTTAGAACTTAGTTATTTTATGGGATGTACTATTCACACCCTCCCTACTAGGGAACACAGTTTTTTGGTATTTATGACAGTTTTAAGCGTTTTACTTATTAAACGTTATATTTCCTGTTCCGCATTTTCAGGTTTATAGTTTTTTATATAAACAAAATTAAAAAAATAAAAAAAAAAATTATAATAAAAAAAAAAAAAAAAAGCAAAAAAATAAGGAGGGTGGGAATATAAAAAATATGGGTGGTGGGAATATCTTGTCCCTTATTTTATATGGCATCTCGTAAAGAGTAAAACCTTTGAACTTAGTTATTTTAATCTATCATCATTGTTTTTTAATTAATCAATTGATAGTTATTTTATATGTTTTTTTGTAGATGGAAGCAGGCAACGAGGATGAACTCGTGGTCGATGTTGATAAACCTGTGATCGATGTTGATGAACCTGTGATCGATGCCGATGAACCAATTATTGATGTTGATGAAGGCAATGAGCAAAATGATGAAGGTCGTAAAAGGAAATCATTTGTATGGCAACGTTTTACATTCAAAAAAGGTGCTATGAAACATCAATGCCCTTATTGCAAAACATGGTTAGCTTCTGGGACAAGAAGGCATGGTACTAGTGCAATGGGTCATCATTTAAAATTTTCATGCCCGACGTCACCGGTGCGTGTAAAACTAACAGATAAGAAGAAACAATCTAAACTCAGTTTTAAGCCATCAACTTTAGGTCAGTCGGGGAGTACTTTGGTAACTCACTCATTTAGTCAAGAAAAATGTAGGAAATCCATTGCTAGAATGTGTATAAAAGACAACCAGCCTTTTAGTATTGTTGATGATGAGGGGTTTAGGGAATTACTATGGGAGTTGAATTCTGAATTTGAAATGCCATCTAGGTGGACCGTAGCTAGGGATTGTTTATCCTTGTTCCAAGATGAGAGAATTTAGCTCAAGCATCTTTTGAAAAATCAAACAGTATGTCTTACTACCAATACGTGGACGTCCGTTCAAAACTATAATTATATGTGTCTAACGGCCCACTGGATTGATGAAAACTGGAAATTGAAGAAGAAAATTCTTAACTTTTGTCAAATATCAAATCATAGGGGTGTGACAATAGGAAAGTTGGTTTATCGTTGTTTACAGGATTGGGGTATTGATCGGGTTTTTACAATAACAGTGTGTAGGGTGCTTGGGTGGGATATTGATAGGTTGCCTAGTTCGAGTGTTGCGGAGTGTAAAAACAGTGAATTGCAGGTATAGTACAGTTTTGGTGTTGCGTTTTGGAATTGATTATATGATATGAAATGATTTTGTTGTGTTTGTGTTGTTTGTTGGTAGTGTGTTGATGTTTGGGGTTTCTTATTACAACTGCTTATTTGATTAGGATGTTTTGGTATATTCATCAAAGTTGGCTATTTGTTGCGTTTTAAGATGTTTGTCGAAAAGTTATTTGTAATTTGGTTATTTTGATGAATTTAAATTTCTGTTTATTGCTTTGATTCAGCAAATAACCGGTTTTAAAGATTAAAAAGTAATTAGTTGAAGGCAAACCGAATAGGGTTATATGAGGGTGAAATAACCAGTTTTCGATAATTACTTCATAGAGGCTTATTCAAGCTGATTGGATTTATGAATAATTAGGATTGCGAAAGACATATATAACTAGTTATCACAGTACCATGTTTTGACGTAGCAGAAGCAAATCAAATGACTATCTCCTGCATTACAGTTTGTTACAACTTATTATCAAATTTTGATAATCCTAAAAGGTAAAATTGCTTTTAAGATGCAGTCCCAAACACCCCTTATTGCAAATTCTCAGTTTTGGGTTCAAGGTCTAAAGTTGAATGTTTGACGGGTGTTTGGCATTGCATATTACAAAGTCGTTAAGTGTTAGTACTGGATAATCATAATCCTAATCATCTGTAACAAAAGATGTTGCAGGAGATAATGATGTGCTTCTGGTATTGTTTTCTTTTGAAGTGTTTGACAAATTCTTTATTTGAGGATTTAACCCTAGAAAGGTTACATAGTCAGGATCTGTTTTGTTGCAGTTATCCTAAATGGATTGCTAGACTCTAAAGTCCTATGGCCTAAATAATTAAGTAACTTGAATCAGTCACGATATCAGTTTGTCCAAACACTACGAGGGTGTTTGGGATTGCATATTCAGGTTTGCTTTTATGTGTATTGTGTTTTGACACAAAGCAATTTGGAAGGTGTTTGGTATATGCTTATTTAAGATGCTTATCTAGTGTTTGAGAGGGTAAAATAGGCCCTTTTTGAATAATCAGGTTGATAGTTGCTCGTCTCAAATTCATTTGATTATTTCAAAAAGCAGAACAGGTCTAATAAGCATTACCAAACACGCTTCTAAAACTTATATTATGCAATTTGCAAATGCGATGCGAAACCCTCATTTGATCACCGAATTCTGTAATTTTTATTCAGGTGACTGATAATAATGCCGAGAAAGATCTTAACACTGCTTCCTCCAGACGCTTATAAACCAGATTATGGATAGTGGGAATTTGAACAGGTAAGCTGATGATGTTTCAGAAGTGGTTGATGGCGAATCTATGGTTTGTGAGGTTAATTATGCTCCTTAAATATTAATATTTTTGGTTACAATTAGGCTCTTGTGATGATAATGGTGATCAAAAATCAAACTTCCGGGACAAAAGTTGTTTGATCTATACTTTTACACGGCAAATCTTAAGAGCTCAGCTTTGTTTGTTGCAGGACGTCGCGGTAATAACAAACGTAGAAGTAGAAAATAAAACGAAGCAAGTCTTCAACGAAGCAGTGGGGAACTGTCAACAACCTTGTGAGGACTTTGTCATTGTATCAATATTTTTCTTTACGTGAAGTGTATTTCATGTTGTAGTGTATTTTTGCATAACTATGGGGGTGGTTTATATAGTGCAGGAACTGGTCATCAACAATGGTGCTGGAAGCAGCACAAGCAAGAAAGTAGACGATAAGGAATGACCCGTGCAGTTACACACTAACTGATTCGAGCCAAGAATTACAACAGATGATTGTACTTGATTTTTCGTTGTAAGTTGATCAACCTTCTTAAAAATGTGAAATCGAAAAAAATAAAGTAGTACAATCTGCCTGAATGATTGGTTTCGGATAACAAAATAAATCTTGGTTGGTGGCGTGATACGACCTGGGCAACACTACGTTATGATGGAGATGAATTAGTTTCTGTATGCTGAGGGCTAAGCAAGGCTAATTGTTTATCCAATCTCGAGTCACCCGTGAAGGACTCCAACTTAGTTACCTATGCCATTAACGGTTTTCCCAAATTGCTCGCATCGTTCGACTTCGTGAGAAGCTACCCGATTTCAATTCGGGAGAATTACCAAATCTATCATGATGCTCCTCATTCAGGCTTCACCACACCATCGAAGGACCTCCAAATGCTGTGACTTGAAACCTTTTTAACTTTTGAGATTTACTGCGTTATGAATGTATACTAATAGTAGTTTTGACCACTAACATGTGCAGGAAAGTAATTCTGAGATGACTGGTGTTGTGGACAGTTCAGTCATGAGCATGAACAAAAGCATAATCACGAGCGTCCCATAGAAGTTTCAAGTGGTAAAAGGATCCGATTTTCAGCAGCTGCAGAAAACTCAGGTTGTACATGTTTTATACAAATTTGCATTTACTTATGGATGGGTAAATTTGGGCCGTCTCTTTTTATCTCAAATGGTTGAAGCGGGTTAAAGTGGCACAAAATGTATTTTTTGAAACAGTATCTCCTAGTTATATCTTTTATTCTGGATTCGTTGTTATTATGGTAACTATATATGATCTCTAATATTCATAATTAACACTTTAGTATATAATGAAAATACTAAACTAATTAAATTTGACAAAAAAGTATCATGTAGATTATGGTATAGCCCATATATAGGTAGCAAGGAAAGCAAAGAACCTGTGTCTCTAAAGGAAACAAGTGGACCTGTAGCTATAAGTCAAGATGCGCCTCTAGCAGAAGAAGAAACGACAACCACATAAGTAATAACTGTATGTGCTCCATTTTGGACACACTAAAAAGAAAAACATGAGTTTATAATTCACCATTGCTAGTGAGGAGACAACTTTAAACTTTAGATAACTTTTTGTACAATTTTATCCGTGACACTAGTTAACAAAACAGTAACTAATCTTATAAGGAGCTCGTAGAGAAACTATGTGCCATGTTTAGTTTTGTAATAGAATAGTTGTAGGACTAAATAAATATATACTATGATAGTGTTTGGACTAATTTAGCTTATGTTTGGTTTGTTGGTTGTTTTATAGGAAACATGTGATTCAGGGGATGGCAACCGCCAACAGAATGGAAAGAAGGAAAGCCAACGAGTGTTGCAGTATAAAAGAAAAAAATGTGTATCAAAAGGTAATAAAATACTAGTTATCTTCTTTTCTAGAACTTTAGTTTTTAAGACGCAAAAGTTTTGTTGAAAACCACAACAAAACAGTCAACGGGTTTCTATGGTGGTCATATAATGTAATGACAAAGGAAACATACCCTCTTAGTAGAGTTGGATAATACACATATTAATTCACATAATGAGTACAAACTACAATAGGGAACATAGCACCAAGAGAAGACTCTACTACTTACAAAGGGCTGGCTACAAGTTTGTCAAAATCAAGCTTCCCTCCAGGATCTTATGTGTAACAAAATTCAAATCTGATTTCAGCCTTGCGATTTCAGTATATTTATTTTTCTTCGTTGTTACACTCTGATACAACTTTACTGACAACTCCTTAGCCTCCCCACCAACGAGCATTTCCATATCGTGCTTCTTAAGAACTTTCTTGATATTTTCCTTTCTTTTCTCGAGCTCACCTATTTTGGCTTTCCATTCTTGTAACTCTTCCAAACGAGCTTTACTAGCACTCACATCAAACCTATATCTCTGCGAGTCTACTACCTTTTTCAAAGTGTCCGCGTGTATGTCCACGGGATGAGGCAACTTAAATTCCGAAATCCTACCAACCAAATTTAAAGATATATCCATTTAAAAAATGGCTGAACTCTCACACAAATCATTTCAATGGTGAAATGTGTGGCTTTTGAGACAACTCTTTGCACAACATATGTGATTAATAGGTGGCCCAAACTGAATACCCCATCCTAAATGGCCAGGTTTTGTGGCATTTAGTTATTCCACTATTGTTTTACAACAGTTGGATTCAGTGCACCACTTGTTTCATTAATTTTGTCAAAAGCAAGCTTTCCTTCGAGGATCTCATGAATAACATAATGCAAGCCTGATTTGAGCGTTGTGATTTCAGTATCCTTATTTTTCTTTGCTCTCTCACTCGATTTTTCCCTCTTTTCCTCGAGCCGACCTATTTTAACTTTCCATTCTTTGTAACTCTATCAAACGAGCTTTATAGCACTCAAATCAAACCTATGACTTTGCAAGTCATCTACTGTTTTCAAATCTTTTAAGATTATGTCAGTGGGATCACTTAACTTGAAATTTTAAGCCTCCTAACCACCTTCATAAATTTCCCCATTTGAGCAATGGCCAAACTCTCACGCAATTTCGTTAGAACTTGTTTCAATGGTGAAAATTTTGGCTTTTGTGATGACTTTTGGTAAAACTCAATTAATTCATATGTGACAAGAGTGGAGACAACTTCTCAAATGGCCAGGAACTTCCTAAGTAACATAACTAGCCAAAGACGCAGACTAAAAAATCATGTTGTTTGAAGTTGGAAATACTAAACATGTATTTAGCAAAATGTCAATTCACGTTACGGTCCATCTCTTTGTATTTAGCAAGTCCTTTTGGTCCTTTAAACATTAGAGATGGATCGTAACCCGAATTGAGTTTTTGCTAAATACATGTTTAGAATTTTCTGACTTTAAACAAAATGATTTTTGAGGTTGCATCTAATTTTTGGTTGGATTTGTTACCTAAAAAGCTTCTGGTCATTTGAGAAGTTGTCTCTACTCTAGCTAGGTACGCATTAATTGAGTTTAACCAAAAGTCATCTAAAAAGCCAGATTTTCCACCATTGAAATAAGTTCCAACGAAATTGCGTGAGAGTTTGGCCATTGCTCAAATGAGGAAATTTATATAGGTGGTTATAAGGCTTAGAAATTTCAAGTTGAGTGATCTCGCTGACATAATCTTAAAAGATTTGAAAGTGGTAGATGACTTGCAAAGTCATGGGTTTCATGTAAGTGCTATTAAAGCTCGTTTAAAAGAGTTACAAGAATGGAAGTCAAAATAGGCCAGCTTGAGGAAAAGAGAGAAAATCAAGAGACATTGTGAAGCACAATTTTGAAGAGCCAGTTATTAAAGCCGATATTAAAGAGTGGCAAGAAAAGCTAGACCAGAGTGAGAGAATAAAGAAAAACAAGGATGCTAGAAGCACAACGCTCAAATCAGGCGTGCATTTTGTTATTCATGAGATCCGGGAATGAAAGCTTACTTTTGATAAACGTGATGAAACAAGCAGTGCACTGAATCCTACGGTTGTAAAAAATAGAGGAATAACTGAATGCTACAAGCCATAAACCTGGCCATTTAAGATGGAGTCTTTAGTTTGGGCCACCTATGGATCACATAAGTTGTACAAAGAGTTGTCTCATAATTCATACTTTTCACCATTGAAAGGATTTGCGTGATAGTATAGCCATTTTTACATGGAGATAGTTTTAGATTTGGTTGGTAGGATTTCAGAATTGAAGTTGACTCATTCCGTGGACATACACGCGGATACTTTGAAAAAAGTAGTAGACTTGCATAGATATAGGTTTGATGGTGGCTGCTAGTAAAAATCGTTTGGAAGAGTTACAAGAATTGAAAGCCAAAATAGGCGAGCTCGAGGAAAGAAGGGAAAATATCAAGAAAGATCTTAAGAAGCACAATATGGAAATGCTTGTTGGTGGGGAGGTTAGGGAGTTGCAAGTAAAGCTTTATGAGTGTGACAACGAAGAAAAATAAAGATACTGAAATCGCAAGGCCGAAATCAGACTTGAATCTTGTTACACATAAGATCCTGGCGGGAAGCTTGATTTTGACAAACTTGTAGCCAACCCTTTGTAAGTAGTGAAGTCTTCTTTTGGTGCTATGTTCCCGATTGGAGTCTGTACTCATTATGTGGTTTAATCTGTGTATTATCCAACTCTACTAAGGGGGTATGTTTCCTTTGTCATTACATTATATGACCACCATAGAACCTGCTGAGTGTTTTGTTGTGGTTATCAACAAAACTTTTGTGTCTTGAAAACTAAAGTTCTAAAAAGAAGATAACTAGTATTTTAATACCTTTTGATACACATTTTTTTCTTTTATACTGCAACACTGGTTGGCTTTCCTTTTCATTCTGGTGGTGGTTGTCATCCCCCGACTCGCATGTTTCCTATAAAACAACCAACAAACCAAATGTAAGCTAAATTAGTCCAAACACTACCATAGGCTATCCCCTGACTCACATGTTTCGTATAAAACACTACCATAACTGTATGTGCTCCATTTTGGACACTCTAAAAAGAAAAACATGAGTTTATAATTCACCATTGCTAGTGAGGAGACAACTTAAAATTTAGATAACTTTTTGTACAATTTTATCCGTGACACTTGTTAACAAAACAGTAACTAATCTTATATGGAGCTCGTAGAGAAACTATGTGCCATGTTTAGTTTTGTAATAGAATAGTTGTAGGACTAAATAAATATAGACTATGATAGTGTTTGGACTAATTTAGCTTATGTTTGGTTTGTTGGTTGTTTTATAGGAAACATGTGATTCAGGGGATGGCAACCGCCAATAGAATGGAAAGAAGGAAAGCCAACGAGTGTTGCAGTATAAAAGAAAAAAATGTGTATCAAAAGGTAATAAAATACTAGTTATCTTCTTTTCTAGAAATTTAGTTTTTAAGACACAAAAGTTTTGTTGAAAACCACAACAAAACAGTCAACGGGTTCTATGGTGGTCATATAATGTAATGACAAAGGAAACATACCCCCTTAGTAGAGTTGGATAATACACTTATTAATTCACATAATGAGTACAAACTACAATAGGGAACATAGCACCAAAAGAAGACTCTACTACTTACAAAGGGCTAGTTACAAGTTTGTCAAAATCAAGCTTCCCGCAAGGATCTTATGTGTTACAAGATTCAAATCTGATTTCAGCCTTGCGATTTCAGTATATTTATTTTTCTTCGTTGTCACACTCTGATACAACTTTACTTACAACTCCTTAACCTCCCCACCAACGAGCATTTCCATATAGTGCTTCTTAAGAACTTTCTTGATATTTTCCCTCCTTTTCTCGAGCTCGTTTATTTTGGCTTTCCATTCTTATAACTTTTCCAAACGAGCTTTACTAGCACGCACATCAAACCTATATCTCTGCAAGTCTACTACTTTTGTCAAAGTGTCCGCGTGTATGTCCACGGGATGAGTCGACTTAAATTCTTAAATCCTACCAACCAAATCTAAAAATATATCCATGTAAAAAATGGCTAAACTCTCACACAAATCCTTTCAATGGTGAAAAGTGTGGATTTTGAGACAACTCTTTGCACAACATATGTAATTCATAGGTGGCCCAAACTGAATATTCCATCCTAAATGGCCAGGTTTTGTGGCATTCAGTTATTTCACTATTTTTTTTTACAACAGTTGGATTTAGTGCCCCACTTGTTTCATTAATTTTGTCAAAAGCAAGCTTTCCTTCGAGGATCTCAATAACAAAATGCAAGCCTGATTTGAGCGTTGTGATTTCAGTATCCTTATTTTTCTTTGCTTTCTCACTCTCGTCTAGCTTTTCTTGCAACTCCTTAATATAAGCTTCAATAACTCGCTTTTAAGTATTGTGCTTCTCAATGTCTTTCTCGATTTTTCCCTCTTTTCCTCGAGCTGACCTATTTTAACTTTCCATTCTTGTAACTCAAACGAGCTTTATAGAACTCACATCAAACCTATGACTTTGCAAGTCATCTATTGTTTTCAAATCTTTTAAGATTATGTCAGTGGGATCACTTAACTTGAAATTTTAAGCGTTCTAACCACCTCCATAAATTTCCCCATTTGCGCAATGGCCAAACTCTCACGCAATTTCGTTAGAACTTGTTTCAATGGTGAAAAATCTGTCTTTTGTGATGACTTTTGGTAAAACTCAATTAATTCATACGTGGCAAGAGTGGAGACAACTTCTCAAATGGCCAGGAACTTCCTAAGTAACATAACTAGCCAAAGACGCAGACTCAAAAATCATGTTGTTTAAAGTTGGAAATACTAAACATGTATTTAGCAAAATTTCAATTCAGGTTACGGTCCATCTCTTTGTATTTAGCAAGTCTTTTTGGTCCTTTTAACCATTAGATATGGATCGTAACCCGAATTGACTTTTTGCTAAATACGTGTTTAGAATTTTCCACTTTGAACAACATGATTTCTGAGGTTGAGGTCGCATCTAATTTCTGGTTGGTTTTGTTACTTAGGAAGCTTATGGTTATTTTAGATGTTGTCTCCACTCTCGCCAGATATGCATTAATTGAGTTTAACCAAAAGTCATATTTTCCACAATTAAAATAAGTTCCAACGAAATTGCGTGAGAGTTTGGCCATTGCTCAAATGAGGAAATTAACATAGGTGGTTATAAGGCTTAGAAATTTCAAGTTGAGTGATCTCGCTGACATAATCTTAAAAGATTTGAAAACGTACACTAGATGATTTGCAAAGTCATGGGTTTGATGTAAGTGCTATTAAAGCTTGTTTGAAAGAGTTACAAGAACGGAAGTCAAAATTGGCCAGAGGTAAAAAGAGAAAAAATCATGAAAGACATTGAGAAGGAAAATTTTGAAAAGCTAGTTATTAAAGCCGATATTAAAGAGTTGCAGAAAAGCAAGACGAGAGTGAGAGAATAAAGAAAAATAAGGATGCTGAAAGCACAACGCTCAAATAAGGCTTGCATTTTGTTATTCAAGAGATCTGGGAATGAAAGCTTACTTTTGATAAACTTGATGAAACAAGCAGTGCACTGAATCCTACAGTTGTAAAAAATAGTGGAATAACTGAATGCTACAAGCCTAAAAAACCTGGCCATTTAAGATGGAGTCTTTAGTTTATAGAGAGTTATCTCAAAATCCACACTTTTCACCACTGAAAGGATTTGTGTGAGAGTTTAGCCATTTTTACATGGAGATATTTTTAGATTTGGTTGGTAGGATTCATAATTGAAGTTAACTCATCCCGTGAACATGCACGCGGACACTTTGAAAAAAGTAGTAGACTTGCAGAGATATAGGTTTTATGTGAGTGCTAGTAAAGCTCGTTTGGAAAAGTTACAAGAATGGAAAGCCAAAATAGGCGAGCTCGAGGAAAGGAGGGAAAATATCAAGAAAGATCCTAAGAAGCACAATATTGAAATGTTTGTTGGTGGGGAGGTTAAGGAGTTGCAAGTAAAGTTGTATCATAGTGTGACGACGAAGAAAAGTAAAGATACTGAAATCGCAAGGCTGAAACTAGACTTAATCTTGTTACACATAAGATCCTGGCGGGAAGCTTGATTTTGACAAACTTGTAGCCAGCCCTTTGTAAGTAGTCAAGTCTTCTTTTGTTGCTATGTTTTTTATTGCAGTCTGTACTCATTATGTGGTTTAATTCGTGTATTATCCAACTCTACTAAGGGGGTATGTTTCTTTTGTCATTACATTATATGACCACCATAGAACCTGTTGACTGATTTGTTGTGTTTTTCAACAAAACTTTTGTGTCTTAAAAACTAAAGTTCTAGAAAGAAGATAACTAGTATTTTAATATCTTTTGATATACATTTTTTTCTTTTATATTGCAACATTGGTTGGCTTTCCTTCTTTCCATTCTGTTGGCGGTTGCGATCCCCTGACTCACATGTTTCCTATAAAACAAACCAAACATAAGCTAAATTAGTCCACACTATCATAGTCTATATTTTTTTGTCCTACAACTATTCTATTACAAAACTAAACATGGCACATAGTTTCTCTGCCAGCTCCTTATAAGATTAGTTACTAATAAAATTGTCCAAAAAGTTATCTAAAGTTTTAAGTTGTCTCCTCACTACAATAGTGAATTATAAACTCATGTTTTTCTTTTTAGTATGTCTAAAATGGAGCACATAGAGTTATTACCTTTATAGTTAACCTTTCAATGCAAACTAACTAATTTTTTTGACAAGTATGAAGCATTACACTAGGCACTATTTTGCGGAAATTGTCCTTAGCAATAAACTTGTTTATTTTCTTACATTTACCCTGGAAAAAGGGTCTCCTTGTAACAAAAAACCATGAATGATGTTTCAAAAACTTAATCACATATTCCTTTACCAATTTTGCCTTCATTTGTCAAAGTTATACTCTATCAAACTACTAAAACTACTTACTGTGGTTATTGTTTATTTGGTTGTCGTTTCTTCTTCTGCCGGAGGCGCATCTTGATTTATAGCTACATGTATGCTTGTCTCCTTTGCACAAACAGACAGGTTCTTTGCTTTCCTTGCTACCTATACCATAATCTACATGATACTTTTTTTTTTTGTCAAATCTAATTAGTTTAATAATTTTCATTATGGGATTTGCTAACAACCACCCACTGGGTGTTGTTCAAGCATTCCATTTTTTAAAAATTAGCATTTATTGATCTCTAAATACTCTATATTTAACATCACATACCATGTTTACAATGATTAAAAGTGTATAATTGTAGAATACATGAGTTCATTAAATGTGTTTTTTATATATATGGAATACTTAAACAACACCCACTGGGTGGTTGTTATATACATAATGTGTTAATTATGATTATTATAGATCATATATAGTTACCATAATAACAATGACTCCTAAATAAAGATATAATTAGGAGATATTGTTTCAAAAAATACATTTTGTGCCACTTTAACCCGTTTCAACCATTTAAGATAAAAAGAGACAACCCAAATTAACCCATCCATAAGTAAATGCGAATTTGTATAAAACATGTACAACTTGAGTTTTTTTGGTGCCGGAGTTAATTATCAAATTATTGTTTTGTGTTCCAGTGTATGTGCTCAAAGAAATACAGAAAGATTGTTCGTGTTTTGTGGTAACATTTTATCTGTGTAGTGTGCAACTCTACAAATGAAATGGTTCTGCTCTAGTTTAAGTCTTCGATTTGTAATATGTTTTGTTTGGTGGTATCTAATGGTGTTCCATGGGATAAAATATGCAAATGTGAGGTACTGTTTATGTGGAACTTGGTGATACTTTTAGATGTTGTCCGATTGTTTGGCACATGGGATAAAATATGCCATGTGTAGTGTCCGAATGTTTGGCACAAGGATCTAATGTCTTATAAATCCAACATCGGTAAAAGATATACGACATGATGTGCGAAATGTCTATTAATACTTTAATATCTTATGAGCCTGTTCCACTATCATTATCACTCGAAAAATCCTCATGCCTCAGTTAGTGCCGTGGTGGTAGAGATGGAAACAGAAAATGAATACGAAAATCATTATATAAGACTTTCATTTAAAGCTCATGCCACACGAGTTTGCATGAAGCGCATACATATAAACGCAAATGAACTTTTAAAGTTCATGTACTATCAGAACAATTTGACATGTTTATCTTCATTGTTGAGAACAACAACTTAACATTTTGATCAGAAGTGCTTTCAACTTTTGGACAACAAGGAACACTTCACTTTACGGATTTATCAACAAGGAGTCATATACATCTAATTGGGACATGTGGTTTACTATCTTATGACACTACAATAAGTGGTTTACTCTCAGTTAGTATATTAGTCTAATTGGGACATGTGGGGACAGCTTATGTGTATCAGTATGCAAATATGCAAATGTGAGGTACTGTTTGTTTTTAACTAGTCACAGTTCATTCTTTTTATATCGCATTATGGGATATGATAATTAGTTTAGGTTTATGTATTTTGTTTTTGGTTCCATCTTTTAAGAACAAGTTTCTTAATTTTGTGGATGTTTTCACATACATGTGTTTACCCTCTCTGTGGTTGCTTAATAATTGACATGCTAAACAAGCAAATTAATCGGTGTACGTGTATCGTATATATTAACTTCTTTTATGTTGACAAAAGTACAAATAAGTATGAATTGAACTTTAACAAATTCGAAAGTTTGATAGATAAACTCTTTGAAAAGTGATGTGTAACAAAAATATCAAATTTTTTTCATAGATCTAACAAATTTGTAGCTCCATTGTATGGCCTTGATTACTCTCCCTCATGGCGCGTTAAAGGCCGCCTGAACCCGACCCGTTGCCATCCCTACCGCCTGGAATCACGCATGGTTGGAGCACTTTTGGCACCCATTGATGGTGCAAACTGTCAATTCTGTGTGTGTGTGTGTGGTATTTCATGAGTACGTTTGTATTTAAGTGAGATATGTTTATGTATTTGATTTGGTATTCATCATTACGACCATTCAATAGTTAATCGGTAGGCTCAGGTGACAATAGTAGGTTGGTACCATAACCATTACATCTTTTTTTTTTTGAACAAAGACCATTACATCCGATTTAATAGCAATGGGTGTCGTGACAAGCATCTCCTCTTTATTTGGGTCTCACTTGTGTCATATCATCTTAATATTCCCATAACTAGGGCGGAGCATCGGGCCGATCCCAACCCGTCCCGACCCAGCCCGATCCCGACAGTAGGGGAAATCGCAATCCGAATACCGAACCGAAATTATTCGGTTTTAGTCTGATCGGTTTTGTCGGTTTTGGTCGCTTTTCTAGATTTTTGGCGCGCACCGTCCTGACCCGATACCGACAATCACTAAAACCCATAACCGACAACCGCCCGAAGGGTGTCGGTTTGGTTTCGGGACTGTCGGGAGTCGGTCGGTTTTGGTCAGTTGTCCGGATTCGGTCGGGATTGCTCACCCTTACCCATAATAATACCCCCTACTATTATAACACACAACAAACCTCTTCATTTGGGCCCCACCCCTCAATTTTATTTTCTTTTCAAATTTTCAAATAAACTAAATGCATTTCATTTAATTAATAAAATAACAATACAAACCAAAATAAAATACGATACGAAAAAAAAAGTTGCATAAACTTCGATTAATAAAATACATACTTATACAACACGATACCAAATAAAACATTACATAAAAACTACGATACAACACGAAATACATAAATATAGCTAAAAACATAGCTTAATCTGAATGCTCCATACATGCAGAATCATATTCAGGAGACTTCCTGCGTGGAAAAAAAAATCATATTTAGGAGACAAAGGATATGCGCCTCCATAATCGACAAACAACTCTTGTTGACGCCTTGCGTTTTCTGCGTCAACCCTTGCTTGCTCTTCCTTTATTTCTCTCAAAGCCTCTTCATCTCGCATAAGATTATATAGCTGTGTCGCAGTCACCCCTTCTCATCAACTGGTTCATCTTCATTAGTGTTTTCCTTGTGCATCCAATGGATCTTATGACTTATGTTATCTTCTATTTGTGACACACATCCCCCAAACGTTTTCTCAATCTCGTGATCTTTCCAACCTTCCTCTGCCAAAAACTGGTCGATGATAGCAAGTCTTTTCTGACGAAATGTCATTGCAATTTGCGTATTGGTTCCTCAGATCCTCCTACGAGGTACTTGCTTGGCTAAACATCTTGGATAACTCGTAAAGTTTTTCCTTGCGACTGCTATCGTCATCAATCAGTTTCTGCACGCCATTCTTAACTTTATCGACAGTGTGTGAGAGATTGCAAGCCATGGTATTTGGAATGGAAAAATGTATTGAAATTATGTTTTGGGTTATGTATGGATTTTGTGAGGTTAAAAATTAAGATTTGGTTTGTTATTAATAATGTATTAATTAGTAAATAAAAGAAAGGAAAAAAAATATATATATGTAGCGGCTACTTTTTGAAAAACATATATACGTTTAACGTTTAAAATTCAAAAGGTTCTTTGTCGTTTTTCACTTCGTTTCAACGACGAGCTCCACAACAACAAGCAAAGGACAGTGTGGTGACAAGTTATGGCGCCGCTGTTCTTCCCTCCACGTCACAACGGCGAGGTTCAATTGTCACGATACCCCTTGTTCTAAGAGCAGCCCCATCCTTAACGCACCAACGACGTTAAAGCCGAAACTAACGCCCGTTAGTGGCGTTGAACGTTGGAAATGTGGCTTTAAAACGGCGTTAAAGGTTGGGCGTTGCTCCACTAACGCCCGTTAGTGGGTTTAAAAAAAAAAAAAAAAAAAAAAAAAATTCAAAAAATTTTCAATTCTAGTCCCTTAAACGGCTAGTATCCGTTAGGTTTCAAAAAAGTTTCAAAATTAGTCCCTAACGGCTAGTTTTTACCACTATAAATTCCCAACTAAAACTCTATTTTTTTCACACTTCCTCTCACACTTTATATACTTCCTCTCACACTTTCATAATTCAAAAATCAAATTCGTTCACAATGGATCCAAATCAAGCTGGTGATATTCCTCTGTCTTGGTCAGACGTTGATGACCTAGCAGACTTCCAATTTATGGCGTCCGCGTACGAGTATCACCTTCAGTTGGAACAAGAAGAAGGTATTGAATCTCAACATCCTACTCGTTCTCGTACCCATATATATCGTGAACGTGAGCTTGCAGAGGAACGTCTGCGCAACGATTACTTCGTACAAGGTTGTAAGTATTCAAACCAGAATTTTCGTAGAAGATTTCGTATGAGCCGGAAACTATTCCTGCAAATAGTTGAAGGTATTGAATCTTATACTTCCGATAATATTCCAGATCATTTTAATTACTTTAGGCAAACACCCGATGCTTGTGGTCGAATGAGTATAAGTGCTCTAATGAAATGTACGTCTGCCATACGCCAATTGGCGTACGGCACCTCACCCGATGCATTTGATGAATACTTGCAAATGGGTGCGAGTACTTCACAATTATGTCTTGATGATTTTAACAAATGTATTATTGATTTGTTTATGCCGGAGTATTTAAGAAAACCAACATGGGCTGACATTCAAAAAATTTATCAACAACATGAAGAAAAACATGGTTTTCCGGGAATGCTTGGTAGCATTGACTGTATGCACTGGGAATGGAAAAATTGTCCAATGGCTTGGCAAGGGCATTTTGCTAGGGGTGATAAAAAATACCCAACAATTATGCTTGAAGCTGTTGCTTCTCAAGATTTATGGATCTAGCATGCATTTTTTGGGATGGCGGGGGCAAATAACGATATTAATGTTTTAGATAACTCTCCGTTATTCGACAACCTTCTTGCTGATAATGTCCAAAGAGCACCTTATATGGTCAATGGAACTAGGTATGAACAGGGGTATTACTTGGCTGATGGAATTTATCCACAGTGGGCAACTTTCGTCAAATCCTTCACGGCAGCAACTGATGAAAAACATACGTACTTTAAAAGGAGACAAGAAAGTGCCCGAAAGGATATTGAACGTGCTTTTGGTGTTCTTCAAGGCCGTTGGGGTATACTACAACAACCGACACGTCAATGGGATATTGCCACGATACGTAGAATCATGTATTGTTGCATTATTTTGCATAACATGATTATAAAAAATCAAAAATTTGCATTACGTGACTATAATGAACTGTGGGTGGATCCATCAGCAAATTTGAGGCAACGAAGATGGGTCGAAAGATGTGATACTCACAGTCGTAAGGCAAAAGAAATACACGACCGACAAACGCATACCCAACTCCAACAGGACCTTATGGAGCATGTTTGGCTGAAAAATCTTGAACGACATGGACAACAACAAGAGAGCGACGATGATGAATAAGCATTTGCTATGTTTTTTTTTTTTTTTTTTTTTTTTTTTTTTTTTAATTTCGATGTAATTTTTTTTTACTCTATAATTTCGATGAATAAGTGTTTGTTTTAGTTTAGGGGTTGAAATTGAAAATATGAAATGTTATTGGTGTTATTGATGTTATTGGGATGTTATGGTTGTGGGTGTTTTTTGGGAATGATAATGTTAAATGTTAAAGCTGATGTGGCGCTGACGTGAACGGTGTTATGAATGAGGTCGCTCTAATAGACAACGACAAAACTCAATTATTTACCCTTTTCATAACTTTCTTTTGCCAAATATGCAAAAACATGTTACTTTTATCTTTTTACAGTTTGGTACAAACTTCGTTTCCCCAAATCATTCATCTTCCAGACCAATCAAAATTCTTGATCACAATCATCAATGGATCCACACCACCAACAAACCTTACTAAACGAAGTACTCTACCTTCACTCTCTCTACCACCATGGCCCACCACCTTCCACGTCATCACCACCACCACCACCATCATCTCAACAATGGCCGGTCAAACTTTCCGGCTGGCCGGAACAAACCCCATTTCAAAATCACCTCCATTTAACAAACCACACTCATTTCAAAAAACCCATTTCGAAAAAACCCAAGAAAACCCAAAGGCATCACTTTTCCGGCAAAGAATGGCCGGTCAAACCTCCCGTTGACCAGTCTCCGGCCACCCTTTCCGGCTGGCCGGAACTTAAGCTAAAACCCAATGTAAAGAAACCCACAAAACAAGAATTGGAAATACGTAACTGGAACCAAACCCAAGTTAAAGCAGTTGAAAAAGTTAAAGATTTTTATAAATTGAATGAAAATGATGATGATGATGATGATGACGTCAGCAATGACAGTATGGATGAGGACGATGACGTCAGCAGTGAGGATGAGTGTGATGATGATGATAAGGAGGATGGGTTTTATTGGGAGTTGTTTAGTGGTGATGAGGATTTGAAGGAGAAGTATGTGAAGGGCTGTTTTGGTGGTGTTTGCGAGTTTACGTGTTTGGTTTGTGGTGGAGTGAGTGAGAAGTATGGGAAGAGGTTTAAGGATTGTGTTGGGTTGGTGCAGCACGCGGCTACGGTTAAGAAGACCAAGAGGAGGAGAGGGCATAGGGTGTTTGGGAAAGTTGTGTGTCGGGTGCTTGGGTGGGATATTGATAGGTTGCCTAGTTCGAGTATTGCCGAGTGTAAAAACAGTGAATTTCAGGTATGGTATAGTTTTGACGTTGCGTTTTGGAATTTGATTATATGATATGAGATGATTTTGTTGTGTTTGTGCTGTTTGTTGGTAGTGTGTCGATGTTTGGGGTTTCTTATTAGAACTGCTTATTTGATTATGATGTTTTGGTATATTCATCAAATTTGGCTATTTGTTGCGTTTTAAAATGTTTGTCGAAAAGCTATTTGTAATTTGGTTATTTTGATGAATTTAAATTTCTGTTTATTGCTTTGATTCAACAAATAGTTTAAAAAGTAATTAGTTGAAGGCAAACTGAATAGGATTATATGCGGGGTGAAATTACCAGTTCTGAATAATTACGAGAGAGAGGCTTATTCAAAGCTGATTAGATCCTCGAATAATTAGGATTGCCAGACACTCATATAACTAGTTGTCACAGTACTGTGTTTCGATGCAGCAGAAGCAAATCAAATGACTATCTTCTGCATTACAGTTTGTTACAACTTATTATCAAATTTTGATAAATCTCAAAAGGCGTAATCACTTTCAAGATGCGTTCCCTTATACCAAGCTTATTATTTTTGGGTCCAAGGGGTGTTTGGCATTGCATATTGGAAGTGGTTAAGTGTTAGTATCGGATAATCAGAATCCTAATCAACTGTAACGAAAGATGTTGCAGGAGATAATGATTTGCTTATTATTTTTGGGTCCAAGGGGTGTTTGGCATTGCATATTGGAAGTGGTTAAGTGTTAGTATCGGATAATCAGAATCCTAATCAACTGTAACGAAAGATGTTGCAGGAGATAATGATTTGCTTATTATTTTTGGGTCCAAGGGGTGTTTGGCATTGCATATTGGAAGTGGTTAAGTGTTAGTATCGGATAATCAGAATCCTAATCAACTGTAACGAAAGATGTTGCAGGAGATAATGATTTGCTTATTATTTTTGGGTCCAAGGGGTGTTTGGCATTGCATATTGGAAGTGGTTAAGTGTTAGTATCGGATAATCAGAATCCTAATCAACTGTAACGAAAGATGTTGCAGGAGATAATGATTTGCTTTTGCTATTGTTTTCTACTGAAGTGTTTGACAAATTTTTATTATTTAAGGATTTAACCCTAGAAAAGTTGCATAGTCAGGAACAAAGGATTTGTTTTGTTGCGATTATCTTAATTGGATTGCTAGACTTTAAAGTCCTATGGCCTAAATAATTAAGTAACCTGAATCAGTCACGATATCAGTTTATTCAAACACTACGAGGGTGTTTGGGATTGCATATTCAGGTTTAATTTTATGTGTATTGTGTTTTGACCTAAAAGCAATTTTGAAGGTGTTCGGTATATGCTTATTTATGATGCTTATCTAGTGTTTGAAAGGGTAAAATAGGCCTTTTTGAATAATCAGGTTGATAGTTGCTCATCCCAAACATGCGTCTAAAACTTATTTTATGCAATCTGCAAATGCGATGCCAAACCCCTCATTTGATCTCAGAATTCTGTAATTTTTATTCAGGGGACTGATAATAATGCTGATAAAGATTCTAACACTGCTTCCTCCAGTACGGGTTTAAACCAGATTATGGATAGTGGGAATGCGAACAGGAAAGCTGATGATGTTTCAGAAGTGATTGATGGCGAATCTATGGTTTGTGAGGTTAGTGATGCTCCTTAAATCATTTTAGACATCGATGCATGCATGCATATATTTATAATTTTGGTTACAATTAGGCTCTTGTGATGATAAATGGTGATCAAGAATCAAACTTCCGGGACAAAGTTGTTTAATCTTTAGTTTTACGCGGCAAATTTTAAGAACTCAGTTTTGTTTGTTGCAGGACGACGCAGTAATAACAAACGTAGAAGAAGAAAATAAAACGGAGCAAGTCTTGAACGAAGCAGTGGGGAACTGTCAACAATCTTGTGAGGACTTGGTTATATTTGTCACAAGTTCTTTGTTCAAATTTTCAATTTATGTGAAGCGTATTTCATGTTGTAGTGTATTTTTGCTTAACTATGGTCTTGACATTTGGGTGGTTTATATAGTGCAGGAACTTGTCATCAACAATGGTGCTGGAAGCAGCACAAGCAAGAAAGTAGATGATAAGGAATGACCCGTGCAGTTACAGACTAACTGATTTGAGCCAAGAGTTACAACAGATGATTGTACTTGATTTTTCGTTGTAAGTTGATCAACCTTCTTAAAAATGTGAAAGCGAAAAAAATAAAACTGTACAATCTGCCTGAATGATTGGTTTCGGATTAACAAAATAAAACTTGGTTAGTGGCGTGATATCACCTGGGCAACACTACGTTATGATGGAGATGAATTTGTTTCTGTATGTTGAGTGCTGAGTAATGTGTAAAAATAGGGTTATGGTGAGGGTGAAGGGGGTGGTCGTGTCACACCGGAGATAGTTGAAGCTTAACTAGTAATGCTAGCCCGCAGGTTTATCCTTATAGCGTTAAATTGGTCATGATTGGGGTGTTTTTAGTTGCATGTACTGGGTAGTCATTTACTAATAAAAGTTAGCTAATTTAACTATCAGTTGCTTCGATAACAAATTATTTTGTCCCCTTAAACCATTATAGTAACATGCCACCAATATTATATTTGATACCGTTAAATAGTGAAATAACTATCATTTGTATTCTGCTGAATAAGCTACCTGTTAGAGAGCTAGGTGTGGTGTTATACCAATAACACTTATTGGATTGTCACCTCAGCGCCATCTCATAACCTTCCAACCAACACACAAATAACTAAAACATCCTCCCTAGCAATAAAGCCATCAATACTTATTGGTGTATGTGGGTCATAAAAAAACCCCACCAAAAATAC
The DNA here is from genome assembly GCA_019973895.1 of Chrysanthemum seticuspe. Classification (NCBI taxonomy): domain Eukaryota; kingdom Viridiplantae; phylum Streptophyta; class Magnoliopsida; order Asterales; family Asteraceae; genus Chrysanthemum; species Chrysanthemum seticuspe. The sequence continues at coordinate 31,391,798 of BPTQ01000006.1, forward strand.
TTACTCACAAAAAAAAGGGAAAATGACGAATAACACAAGCTGTTCCAACAACGGAGGACAAATAACATACCATGGTACCAAAGGACGGTGTACCAATAACACTTATTTGTGTGTTATTGGTTGTACTTGGGTGGCGAATGATGTTTAACTGTACCCCATACCGTTCACTCTTAGGTAATAGACTCTAATACTAGCATTTTACTCTCTAGTTTTGCCTCCTTCAAATGTCCTTGTGCAAAGTAATATTAAATCGCAGATTGTATATAAACTAAGTTGTGGTGTTTAGTTTGATGGAGTGTTTGGGATTGTGTTTGCAAGTCTCGCTTTGCAACTTTGAATACTCTAATGTGGTTTCTCTCTAGCGCAAATGGTCACTTTCTATTTCCGACTATTTGCCAATTAAACAATATTATTCTATCATCGGTAATAACTTGCAAAACACAACTCCAAACACCCTCTAAAGGCAAAGGAGTACCATGTGGGTGGGGGATGGCGTACGAGGTGTTGACGATGGGGAGTGGTGTGGACAACGAGGTAGGCAAAGGAGTACTGTTGATGCATAATCTAGTCGGGTTAGTCTTGACGACTCTCATGGTGCCGTTCGTCATCATCCTGCATCTTGAAGAGTGCTACAAACATAGAAGAACCGGTTAGAAGGGGTCCAGAGGCCGTAGCCCAGGAAACCACCCTCCGACGGTCAAGTCAGAACCTTTGTCTAAAGGGTTTAGCATGATGTATTATGTATGATTCATGTGGTATGCATGAACATATGGATTGTATGTTGTATGTGTGTAGTAGAGAAGTGTAGGAGAAAATCACGTACTTTCTTCACAAATACCTTGATACTTATAGTTGATTTGGATTGCTTTGCCCCATGGACAATATAAGGTGTGGAACACTTTATTATCCAACTAAGTGTTGACCAAGTAACTTGGTGACAAAGCCCTTTTACGGCTAGGAGGTAAGGGTTTATCTCTCACTTCGTTTGAGAATTATTCTTTTCCTATTTAGTTGTATCTATCTTTGTTAGGCCCTTCCCGGACTTGTCCATTAAGTCCTCTTCCGAGCTTATACTTCATATCAGGGCTTAAGCCATATCCGGGCTTAAGACTTATACTTCGTATGCGGGCTTAAGCCCCTTCCGGGATTATACTTCATATCGGCTTAAGCCTTAAGACTTATACTTCATCTGGGCTAAAGCCCCTTCCGGGATTATACTTCATATCCGGGCTGAAGCCCTTTCTGGGATCATACTTCACGCCGGTTTTAAGCCATATCTGGGCTTAAGACTTCATATCCTGGCTGAAGCTCTTTCCGGGATTATACTTTATGTTCGGGCTTAAGCCATATCCGGGCTTTATGACTTATACTTCATATCTGGGCTGAAGCCCCTTCTGGGATTTTACTTCATGTCCGGGCTTAAGACTTATACTTCATATCCGGGCTCGGCTTAAGCCCCTTCTGGACTTAGATACATTCCGGACTTGTTCTATATGCCCTTTCCAGACCATACGTCATCAACTCATCAAGTACCATGTATATTCTTTGCTACTAGCTGGTTCCACATATATAAATGTTGCTGTAAATGCCGGTCTTCTAAATCCTATAGACTTAAGAAGCTAACCGTGTTTGTATAAGCTTATTTTATAGGATTAAGAGCTTGTTGGAATTTGATAAGCTCATAAACTCATGTTTTTGAGCTTAAGAGTTTACTCTCTTGAGTTTATGAGCTTATAAAGTCCATTCTATAAGCTTAGATTTAGCTTATAAACCCTTATCAAAATTTCAATAAGCTCATGAGCTCATCAAACAAGCTTAAACAAACATTCCCTGATATGGACAGTGACATATATTTCACGAGTCATATTACTTGAATTTGTTACAATATAATAAAACTAAAATTTAATTTTTAGTCCACTAGTCTAGTAAAAATAATTCACACAGCAATGGAACAAATTCGAAATCAAAGGTTTTGATCAAATGTTTTCTTGAAATCTATGTCTTATTACGAACTGGCTTTTATAAATCTGCACTCACCATTCAACAAGAACAGTGCAGAAAAATAAGGAAAGCCAAGAAACACACATCTTAGCAGTGTCACACACGTACACATGCATATTTGAAACTTATTACAAACCCGTTGTTATGAGCTTGCAACAACGGTGCAAAAACATAGGAAACCGAAAATAAACATCATAACACGACCACATACACCAAGTACTTGATTCAACTAACTCCCTCCACCACTAGAGCCAGTCATGGCTTTGGTGGTGTTTTGTTGGATGACGAGGCAATGCTAGTATTCAAAAGTTGAGCAACTCCCATGCTTATATCCCTTCTTTTGCTCACCTCATGTAAAGAAAGGTGTAATTTCTTGGCTGCCACTAGAAATTCGACTGATTGCAATGGTGTCAGAATGTCTATAATACCCTTAAGGACATTTAACCTCAGCTTGTCTGCTTCTACCAAGACACTAAAAAAAGCATGGTCATGAGTGTCCATTGCTCTATCGACAACCTCACCATGGCTCGACTCTCCCACTTGTGTATAGTTGTTCGCTAGCAACACCTGATCCACTGCCTGCTCCTGCATACATCATACCAAGGATTTTCAACTAAGATATGCACCATCATAACAAATATACTTAAGGGGGGTGTCTGTGGCGGACCCATAAATCCATCAAAAGGTATGCACTTTTTTATTCTTAAAACGACAAACGGTATGCACTTCGTGTTAAAATTCAAAACTTTTATTAAAGGGACAAGCGTTTACAGGATGGTGCATACCCTTCGCCTCAAGTATATCTCCACTCAAAAGATAAGAAGATGCATACCCTCTGTCTCGAGTACACCCCCCTATGTGATTGCTTATTCCAAATGTTTATCTGCTTGTTACTTTTTAAAATAAACAGTTTGCAATAAGCAACTCCAACCCAAGCTGCTTATTTAAAACATTTCACTCATAGACGTATAAATAAGCAGTTTGGATAAGAAATTTCAAACTGCATGCATCAAAACTGTTTGGTGTACGAGTTAAATGTACTAATATGTAAATTTATGTGGTTTAAAGAAAAAGGGTGTTAGGGATTGATTGCATTATGGACATATATTATATGCCTGCAAATTTTCTACACAGGAGTTGAGCTTGTCTTCGTCCTTAGCGGTTTTAGCACGGAGATCATCTATGCTTTTGAGCTGAGAGGTCGAAATATCTCCCATGTTTCCATGTCTGACTCCTCCAAGAAACTCTACAAAATGTGCATCTAGCTGGGACCCACATAACGCGTACACAAGCCGGATAATCAAGGAAGGTTTGCAACCACCAATCCAAAGCAACGAGTTCTCAATAGTGGTCCCCCATGTGGGAAACATGATGGAAGGTCCATCATGTTTTGCTAGTCGCGCTCGAGAAGCGCTGTAGTTTTCATAATGAGTGGTCACTTTTTTGGTTATGAGTTGGAGGTAGTCGAGATCGGTTTGGTAGTTAGTGAGTGCTTGGACTAATTCGTCGTGATCGAGCCACTGTTGAGCCACCCAGTTCTGATAGCAGCATTGGAAATGTTGTTGTGTCACTTGTTCAGCCATATTAGTTTTGTTGATGACTTTTCACTCCATCTGCACACATTGGCTGGCTTATGATGAAGAAGTGGATACATATGTATCTACTGAACAACATCATCCCATATATGTAGCAGACATATTGAAATGTTCACTTTTAATATTGAGGATATTTTTAACAGCAAACTCACATATCAATGCACCTATTCTATAGATGCCATTTTCCTTTGTTGAAGGGAACTTTGATGACAAAACAATGATGCAAGCACCTAAACTCTACAAGACTAATTTATTCAAACATTCATCCACAAATCTTAGTCTTTGATCCTTTAATGCAAGAGAAGAAATCACGAGAAAATCCATATGGCTATGTGTAGAGGCGGGGACACGAGAGGGTAGGGTGAGCACGTGTCTTCTAGCCAAAAAAATTGTAATGTAAATTTTTCAAAAATATCACGCTTTATATTGTGGTTTCTAAACATTATAAAGTTTTTCCTCTACATGATTATTCAAGAATGGTCTAATATGAATGGATTTTCAATTGTCGCCAACAGGTCGCACGAACTCCCGATGCGCCCCTGCCACATGTTACAACATATGTGTCTTATTTTAGATCGCACAAGTGCGTTAAATACTTGTGCGACTCTTAGAACTATTACGAAAAATAGGTCCAAACACGTCCTTTGATGAAATATATAATGCGCAAACGGCAATAGAAAAATGTTCACCAACAACTCGAGCAACTAGTTCTCTTTCGATACTAAATTCAAAACCGACACATTCTATGATTCAATATAATTACCAAGACTAAGTGCTATAGCCTGTTTCTAATAATGAGCGGTTATAGAAAGAAAGGCCTCAAAATAAGATGATAGATTAAAAGATTTAAATATACTTAATCACAATTTAATAACTAACTTTATTCACTCTCACTTCACACCTATACATATAAACAAAAACTACAAACACAAATTAACACTACTACATAACGTTATTGTTGTGTGCGAGTAATCGTCAAGTAACTATAAACCCCATTAATCCTAAACACTATCTTAACTTAATTAGTATTAAGATTCAGTAAGAAAAATCTATTTCAAAATTTTACAACTGGATGAAATTCGTTAATATTTTGAATTATATGATTATTCGAATTTCCAAACTAAGATGATATAGCACAGGACAAAAAAGGCGTAAGACATAAACGCTAATGGAAATTGAGAAGAAGATAATTCATATACCAAAATAGAAATGACGCAGGCAGATATAAATAAAGTTTACTAGAACTTACTGGAAATTATCAAATTGGATATGGTTTAAATAAAGTATCCCTCGAACTTACTAGAACTTCAAGATGAAGATATTTTCTATATATCAATCATTATCGGGAATATGATACAAATAATTTACTACTCGAACTTGCTAGAACTTATCAAGTCGGATATGACTCAAATAAACTATTGCTCGAACTTACTATAAAGGGCAAATGGCACAAAAAGGTATCAAAGTTAGGGTCCATTTCCAATTAAGGTATTCTACTTTTTTTCTTGCATAAAAAGGTACCCAACTAAATTTTTTGGCGGATTTGGGTTTTTTACTAACGTCCGTTAACTCCCTTCGTTAGTATATTACATATTTGGTCCCTGATTTTGTAGAGTCTTTTTATACATCATCCCTCCTCCTCCACCGTCCACCACCACCCTCCTCCTCCACCAACACCGTCCGCCACCATCACCCGCCAACACCACCACCGTCCACCACCACCACCACCCGCCACCACCAGAAAACTCACAAACCCCGTAATAACCCAAACCCATTTCCAATTCCGTACAATCACCCAATCCAAACCCAAACCCAAACCCAAACCCAAACCCAAAACCTCATTTCGTGAACTCAAATCCCATCTCAAATCCAATGGGAACTGAAGGAATGTGGGTCAGGATTGCTATGTTGTATTCCCAAGGTGGTATGGTTGATAATGCACTTAAGGTGTTTGATGAAATGCTTGAACGAAAACCATGGGATTTTGGCTGATTCTATAGTCAGTTCTGAAATGGATTAACTTGTTTTGACCAATTTCATCATAATAATACATCATTTGTTGGATATATTTAGTGTAATTGGATTAACTTGTTTTGACCAATTTCATCATAAGGGACGGGGGTCCGGGGGCAGCGCCCCTGGTAGCAGGGTCCAAGGGGCAGAGCCCCTGGCTGGGGTCGCTTGGAAATTTTTTATTTCCACTAAGTTGCTATGTCAAAAATTCCTCAGAAAAGCAATTTTCGGAATCTGTTGAGGTTGTGAATCTGCTGAAGTTTTGATTCTGAAGTTGTGATGCTGAGGTTGGGGAAAACCTACAAACATCTAACTAAAATATATGTTTTGCCCATAAACATGCCCATGCTTACCTTGGACATTACTTCAGCAGAAGCACGGCTTCACTTCAGCAGCAACACTGCTTCGCTACTTCAGCAGGAACTCTGCTTCGTTACTTCAGCAGAAGCACGACTTCACTTCAGCAGCAACACTGCTTCGCTACTTCAGCAGGAACTCTGCTTCGTTACTTCAGCAGTCAAAATGTCCCAAAAAGTAGTTTTTGTCAGTTTTAGCATAGCTTTTTAAGTCATTTTAAGTTCTTATAAAAATTTAAAAAAAATAAAAATAGCAATTTCACTAGCTTATTTAACTTTTGTCAATAGGAAAAAAATCAAAAAAAATCTTTTGGTAGGGCTGCTAGTGGTGCAAAGTTGCTGGGTTGAAGCAATGGAACCACATTCTGTCAGTTCTAACACAGTTGTTTGAGTCATTTGAATTTGGATTTAATTCTGGTTTTTAGCTTCTGGAACTTAAAGGTGTAGTTTGTTAGCCAAGTCTGTTAAAATCAAGTAGGTGTGCACTCCGCACCTCCAAACCTAAATGATGTTTTCGTTCAAGCATTTCATCAAACACCTTAAGTGCATTATCAACCATACCACCTTGGGAATACAACATAGCAATCCTGACCCACATTCCTTCAGTTCCCATTGGATTTGAGATGGGATTTGAGTTCACGAAATGAGGTTTTGGACTTGGGTTTGGGTTTGGGTTTGGGTTTGGATTGGGTGATTGTACGGAATTGGAAATGGGTTTGGGTTATTACGGGGTTTGTGAGTTTTCTGGTGGTGGCGGGTGGTAGTGGTGGTGGACGGTGGTGGTGTTGGCGGGTGATGGTGGCGGACGGTGTTGGTGGAGGAGGAGGGTGGTGGTGGACGGTGGAGGAGGAGGGATGATGTATAAAAAGACTCTACAAAATCAGGGACCAAATATGTAATATACTAACGAAGGGAGTTAACGGACGTTAGTAAAAAACCCAAATCCGCCAAAAAATTTAGTTGGGTACCTTTTTATGCAAGAAAAAAAGTAGAATACCTTAATTGGAAATGGACCCTAACTTTGATACCTTTTTGTGCCATTTGCCCTACTATAAATTACCAACTTCTAGACAAATTTATTAAAACTTGAAGATATTTTCCTTATCGTTTATTGTTGGGAATATGGCCCGAATACGTTATTACTCGAACTTACTATAAAAAGAAAAGAAAAAATATATGTAAGTTATTTGAGGTGCTTTATTTTGGATACCCAAAAACTGTTACTTATCAAGGAATAGATCTCAACCGTCGGATCAAAAAGACATCTTTTAATAATAAAAAACACGGAGGGACTACTCCTGCCAATTCATCAAACTTCCCCTACCAATCCCACCCCCAAACCTCTCACTTTCACAAATTCCCTATCAACAAAATCTGCACTTTCTCTCTCTAACCAAAATAAAAAATTGCTTTATAAAATCAAAATCAACCGCTTTTAAACCGTTAAAATTAAATAAAAACACAAAAATGGAAGGATCAACAAGTGCACAAGCAGATCCACACAAAAAAACGGGTTCAAAAAGAACCTACTAAGTCTCAAGATGAAGGTACGATGCTTCTGACTAATTATTTAGTTGTTTTATTAGAATCTCTAGTGATTTTGTACTTATTTATGAATATTATTGCTACTTATGAAGAATTTTGTGTATTTTTTGTTGATTTTTGATGTGATACTGTGTGATGTATGTGATGATTATATACTTATTTGAGTTTTATTAGTATCTCATGTGATGCATATGTATTTTTTGTTGATTTTATATATTTATTGAGGGATTGTTATAATAAATTGATGAATGTTGTTATAAAATACAGAAAAATGAATTTGTTTTGGTGTGATTTTTATTGTGATTGTGACATGCTTTTGGTTGTGTTTTTTAGTGTTTACATTTGGTTGAGTTTCTGAGTAAAATACTTAGTATACATGGATGCACACCAAGTGTTTGATGAAATGTGTGAGTGAAAAGTAACATACGTGTAGTATCACCAGTGATATTTGAAGTTGAACTGTATATATGTATTATCACTAGTGATATTTGTATTATCACTTATGAAATTTTTGTTTATTTGATAGGTTTTTTTGTTTACTGGTTAAGATTTATTATATGTCATGTATAGTATCACTTTTGATATTTTATTGTTGCTGTTTTGTAATTATAGTTAAACTTTTTTTTTTGCTAAAAGTTTTGATAATATACTATTTACTGTGAGTAAATGCAGTTCTCTCGTCAATCAAATTTTTGACTCCATCTCCAGAGATGCATAAAATTAAAGGTATATTGTAACGTATAAGCATGCCTCCTTTAGACAAATTAACTGTGATAAAACCCTGAATGTATGCTGCGTCCTTTTTTTAACATTTAGCTTATGTGTTATATCACCAGTGATACATACACATTCAGTAGAATGTGTATGTATACTTTCAGTAGAATGATATAATGGTATCCCTAAAAACACGGATATTTATTATACAGTATGAACACTTTGCTGTTTTTGTAGATTTTAGTAGTTTATTGGGGGATTGTTGTGAAAGTTAGATGATTATTGTGATAATATGAGAGACTTAACATGATAAAATAAATATTGTGACTGTAACATGTTTTTGTTAGATTTGTGGTAGATATATGTGCATAATGGATAGATTGGGCATGCTTCGATATGTTTAAAAGCGGTATTTGACTCTAATATTAGTTGGTAGTATAGCACCTATGATGCAACAGTTCCAATGATTACTTATTGTTAGTATATCACCTGTAATATAACAGTTGCAACGATTGCTTATTTGTAGTATATCACCTGTGATACAATAGTTGTAATGATTGCTTACTGGAAGCAAAGAGCATGAGAGACTTCGAGGAGGAATCAACGCGACATGCATTTTTGGAGGTATTGAAGGCTTTGTTCCTAATTGTATTTAAAGTAATTTCGGTTAACTAATGTGCCTCGATGTACTTTCTTTTTAACAGGTGATCACGACAATGAAATTGCAGATTTTCAGTCATTATTTACATGTGACACAAGACGGGTAAGAAATATTTAAAACAATTTGGCCGTGATGATTTTCCATTATTATTCAAAAGAAATTAAGCCTATATATTAATCTTAATTTAGACTTTTATGGTATGGGTTTTGTTGTTTTATTAGGGGATGTTTGGATCAGCTTATTTTCCCACTTTTCAGTATGATATATGTCATGTTTTAATGTGCTAATTTGGGCTTTTGCTGTATGTTTTAAGGTAAAGCAGTGGAAGATTATCACACACGAAGTTTGAGCACCAGAAACATGGTTCCCTTGGATTTATTCCAAGGATGTGTACTCCTCGCCATAGAGGGAAAGGTATAATTTATGTATTTTTTTTATCGTCATTAGTACTTATTGAATTGACGTGTCCAATATGGTTGGTTTCTGATTAGGTGTCCCAAAAATGAGCTCCTTATTTTAAAGTATCTCTTTAGGGGTGTTTGTTTAAGCTTATTTGGCTGGCTTATATGCTTATTGAACTATTGCAAATCGCATAAGCTCATGTACAATCACTACAACAGTTCCAATGATTACTTATTGTTAGTATATCACATGTGATACAACAGTTGCAACGATTGCTTATTTGTAGTATATCACCTGTGATACATTAGTTGTAATGATTGCTTATTAGTAGTATATCACCTGTGATACAACAGTTGTAATGATTACTTGTTGGTAGTATATCACCTATGATATTTGATGACGTATACTTATTTAGTATATATATGACGTATTATATTAAAAAACAATGAACTATTCATACACTAACATGGTATATATTTTATGCAGATTTGAATATAAAACTAAGAACTATCAAGAAGAAAAAAAGCAAGGGTTGAAGGTGAAAGGAAAAAGACCTTCGTGAAAAAACAACCAATTCAAACTGAAGAAGTGAACAAAGAAACAACATCATCACCGACAACACTAACAATACCAAGCAAATTAACAAAATCCGTTGCTAGACATTTAAGCTTAGAAAACACGAAGAACAAAAACAGAAACAAATACACCACCAACAAATACTGAAAGAAACATCTGTGATATAACAGGATCTACAACCACCAACACCACCAACAGTAACTGTTGAACTGACAACAGAGACTGCATTTAAGAAAGCAAAGACAGTTGCAGAAAAAGAAAAAGAGGAATGAAGAAGAAGAAGCTTCAAAATAAAAGGAATCAAGTGGGAAAGAAGACAAAAGGAGGGGATGCTCATAAAGCTGGCAAGAAGAGAGTTGTAGAAAATAAAAAGACAAAAGCATCAATTAGTAATTTTCTTTTGCTACTTAAATTGTAATTTTATCTTGCTACTTAAATTGTAAACAATGGTAATTTCTATTCAGTTGTAAACAATGCTTTTGGTTTATCTGAATATAACCTTCTTTTGATAAAAAGTCAGATAAAAATACCGTTGACTTCATGAAGAAAACTATGAAAAAAAAAATGATATATTCTCAAAATCAAACAAGAATAGGATTAATTAAGCATTGCTTTTGAGTAACATAACGATTCGGCAAAAAAAAGGTCAACATATATATCAATTAAAGAATAATATCACAAGTAATACATGTCATAAACAAGTAAACACATGAATGATGTAAATATTTCATCATTTTCAGGCTTTATCACAAGTGATAAAAAGACAAAATATTTCATAAACACTCAAACACCTCATAAAAATTAATTCCAACTATTTATCACAAGAGATACATAACTTCTAATTTATGACAAAGACGGGGCATGGAACCAGGAAGCTCAGCTGCAATTGCTTTTCACATAGCACCATCTTGACCAGTTAAAATGATATTCGGATAACATACAAAAGCTTTCTTGAATCCTTGGAATAACCATACACAAGATTCAGTAGTTTCATTCTTAAGCAGATCAGAACCAACAATAACACATCTCCTATGATTGTCAATTGCAGTAAAAGGCACAAAAACCATCATGTACCTGGAAAGAGAAATATCTTAGGTGATAATATATACAAAATATACAAAAAACAATGAAATCTCACAGGAGATATTACAAATTAAAAGCATACTTGTTTGTTTTGTATGTGGCATAAAAAGAGACGACATCACCAAACTAATTGTGATTGCAATTTGCAAAAAAAAAGGCTCAATCAAACGAAAGAATCAACAACAACTGCAGTTGTGGTTCAAAAAAGCACAACAACTTCACAAAACAAATTGAAGAAGCTCAAACAACTTTGATATCGCCTGTGATATTATAAGATCCTCCCTTACCACAACTGATTCAACAAAATAAAAGAAAGCTGACACACCTGTGATATCGCATTTGATATCACCTGTGATACAACTGAGAAACCAGCAATACAGAAAAGCAAAAAGGAGAAAAGCGTAACCTTAAGTACAACACATTGGGTCTTCTTATCTTCTGCAATTAACCGAATTACATGATTCCAAACAGGGTTTAAGTTGTAATCAACAACCTTTCTTTTGAACTTTTCAAGTGACCGAATATATGCAATCACGTAAGGATCAGACTTCCCAATCATTTTCATGTTTTTCAAATTATTTGCCTTCACGATTGTTAAGGTAAGCAGTCTTTGTGGCTTAAGCTCTAGGTCACTGCACAATTATCGAACAGTACATCAAATTTGCATCACCTCATAGATAGAGTGATGGAGAAAGCAAAATACAAAACACACTAAAATAATTCAAAAGGACGCCAGTTAGAAAAGTGAAAATAAACATCAACTAATGCAACATAGGATATGATTACTCATTTACATTAACTACAATGCACTTTGATTATTTCCCTAAAGCTTGTTTATTCAAATAAATATGTTTGATTTGGTTATATATGAAATGAGGGACAAACAAGATCATGTGATTGCTTCTCAACTTGTGCATCCCTCTCTTAGGCATTTTGTCAAACACCTTCCATGCATCAAATTTCCATCAATTCACCCATCCCGAAATGATATCATACTAAAACCTAATGCTACTCACAATCTAAAACATAAACTAAAAGTATCAAATAAACAAAATTTCACAAGTGATAATAAAATTATCACTAATGATAATACACATATACAGTTCAGCTTCAAATATCACTGGTGATACTACACGTACAATACATAGTAGATTCGAAACATCAATCAGACGTAAAAACAACATTTAAATGCAGTTAAAAACAAAAATTCCACTAATAACTTAACTAATAAGCAGAATTACATGAGCAGATAACATGATTATCAAACATTTTTCACTCACACATTTCATCAAACACTTGGTGTGCAACTTAATAAGAAGGCATGTTAACCACTTGATCCACATAAATAACAACCGATCAACAGCATTATCAACTGCAACAACATCAATCAAATCAGCTTATGAAACAAACGGTTCATTCAAATCAAAAGAAGACATAAAAAAAAGATGATATGATCAGGAGGTGATGATGAGATGATGATCGGAATGATGATGGTGATTGGAATGGTGATGGTGATGTTGATCCAACTGGTGATGATCAAACAGTAGTAGTTGATTGGAATAACTATTTTTGGAGGGAAATGATGAGAGCATGTTTGGAGAAAAACACACAGTAACTGTGTGAAAAAAATAAAGCGAATGAAAAAAAATGAAGAAGAAAAGGCTTTATATAGTTGGGAGAATTAAGGTTAAGCATATTAAATCTTAGGTTAATCCCCACCATTAGATCAAAATAGATGGATGGTGGGGATTTGTCCATTGATAAGCATCAAAATAAAGGTAAGCAAATGAAAATTTCTCAAGTTATTTCTCGAAATTACTAGAAGTCTAGAACTTATTATCTCGAACTTTCTTCGACTTGAAGATATTTCCTTATCGTTTATTGTTGGGAATATGACCGAAATAAATTATTATTTAAACTTACTAAAACTTATCAAATTAAATATGGTTCAAATAAATTAGCCGGAATTTACCAACTTATATAGATCAAAGTTAGCTGAGTAAATGAGTCATTCATAATATTAAAAGTAAATCGTGAAATTCGTTTATTTTGGTTTGCCGAATTTGGCCAAAATTCAGAAACCATCCGCATTAGAGTTTATGTGCATGGATATTTTTTAAGAGGTTAAATGTTTCGCAAAAACCATTCCAGAAAGGTAGATGAGTTATGTTCGATAATTGTTAAACCTTTTTAATAAATAGTCACTTTATTTTACTTACCTATAAATTCATGTTTATCAATAGATAAATCTCTACCATCCATCTAGTTTGATTTAATGGTATGGATTAACTTAAGATTTAGAGATAAACATAAGTTCATATTTTTTTTTTCTTGTCTTTTTGTCTTTATTTTTTATTCACATTTTTTTTATTCACGTTTTTTTTTTACTATTATTATTATTATTATTATTATTATTATTATTATTATTATTATTATTATTATTATTATTATTATTATTATTATTATTATTCACGTTTTTTCTAATTCGTTTTTTCTTCCCTTTCATAAGTTTTCATCTATTTTTGTCCGTTTTCATACGTTTTCGTCCATTTTCATCATTTTTCTTTCGTTTGCGTCCATTTTTCATCCGCTTTAATCCGTTTTCAGACGTGTTTTCTGCTTCATACGTTGTCGTCCGTTTTCATACGTATTCATTCGTTTTTTTACGTTTTCGTCCATTTTCTTAAGTTTTCGTCCGTTTCCAGAATATCACAAGTGATATCCAGAAAATCAGATATTCTGGATATCACTTTGTGATTTTCTGAATATCACGTGTGATTTTAATGTTACATAATATTCGTTGAAAATCACTTGTGATATTCAAAAAATCATTTGTGATATTCAGAATATCACAAAATATCACTTGCGATATTCACGTAAGAAGAAAGTCCTCCAAACAAAATGGTATAATAGATAGATCTATAGATATGTTCTAATAGTCGATATTTAAGGAAAGAGAGCTTAAAACTTAAAAACCTAAAAAATATGTGATGTTCTTCCTTTAAAACACTTAAATCTTTAACTACAATTTTAACAACTAACTTTATTCACTCCCACTTCACGCTTATATATATATAAACAAAAGCTTCAAACACAAATTAACACTGGTATATAACGTCATTGTTGTGTGCGAGTAATCGTCTAATAACTCTAAATGCCCTCATCAATCCTAAACATTATCTTAACTAATTAATCTTAGGATTCAGTAAAAAAAATCTATTTCATAATTTTATAATTTGAGGGAATTCGTTAATATTTTGAATCATTATTATTATTCGAATTTCCAAACTAAGATGATATAGCACAGGACATAATAGCGTAAGACAAACGCTAATGGAAATTGAGAAGATAATTCGTATACCAAAATAGAAATGACGCAGGCAGATATAAATAAATTTTACTAGAACTTACTGGAAATTATCAAATTGGATATGGTTTAAATAAAGTATCCCTCGAACTTACTAGAACTTAAAGATGAAGATATTATGTATATCGATCATTATCGGGAATATATGATACAAATTATTTACTACTCGAACTTGCTAGAACTTATCAAGTTGGGCATGAAATGCTGCTGAACTTACTAGAAATTACTAACTTCTACTCGAACTTATCGAAACTTAAAGATATTTTCCTTATCGTTTATTGTTGGGAATATGGCCCGAATAAATTATTATTCGAACTTGCTACTAGTATAACAGAGCCATTTTATTTTGCTTACTTAAAAATCCATGCTTATCAAAGGATAAATCCCCACCATCCATCTAGTATAATCTAATGGTGGGGATTAACCTAAGATTTAATACTTAAACTTAAGTCCATGTTTTTTTTATTGTCTTTTTGTCTTTCTTTTTTATTAACCTTATTATTTTTATTTTTATTATTATTATTTTTTTTTTTTGTCTTTTTTATTAATTTCCGTTTTTTTTTATGAATAAACGTTTTTTTTTTTTTTTTTTAATTTGCGTTATTCACGTTTAATTTTTTCGCGTTTTTTTTCGCTTTCATACGTTTTCGTCCGTTTTCATCTGTTTCGTCCGTTTTTCAACGTTTTCGTCCATTTTCTTACGTTTTCGTCCATCTTCATATGTTTTCGTCTATTTTCTTACCTTTTCGTTCGTTTTCATACGTTTTCGTCCATTTTCATATGTTTTCTTACGTTTTCATGTATTTTCGTCCATTTTTATACGTTTTCGTCCGTTTTCAGACGTTTTCGCCCGTTTTTATACGTTTTCATCCGTTTTCATAGGTTTATATACGTTTTAGTCCGTTTTCATACGTTTTCGTCCGTTTTTAGACGCTTTCGCCCGTTTTCTTACGTTTTGGTCCGCTTTCATACGTTTTCGTTTGTTTTCATACGTTTTCGTCCGTTTTCATACGTTTTCGTCCATTTTCATACGTTTTCGTTTGCTTTTTTACGTTTTCATGTACTTTCATCCGTTTCTATACGTTTTCTTCGTTTTCAGAGGTTTTCGTCCACTTCTATACGTTTTCATCGGTTTTCATAGGTTTATATACGTTTTCGTCCGTTTTTTTACTTTTTCGTCCATTTTTAGACGCTTTCGTCTGTTTTCAGATGTTTTCGTCCGTTTTCATACGTTTTTGTCCGTTTTTATAGATTTTCGTCCGTTTTAAGACGTTTTTATACGCTTTTCATTCATTTTTATACGTTTTTTCCGTTTTCATACGTTTTCGTCCCTTTTTTGTAGTTTTTTTATACGTTTTTGTCTATTTTCATACGTTTTCATGCTTATTATTAAACTCTATTATATTACATGTCTAATATCAATTGTGATATTTTATAAAAAAAAAAGTTAATGTCTAATATCACTTGTAATATTTCATAAACAAACAAGCATGTTTTTTTAACCTTTAATATCACCTGAGATTTTTCATTGCTCTGTATATTTTTATATATTATCACCTATGTGTTTTCTAATGTTTTTATAATTTTCAGCTACATGATAGTTTTTGTACCTTTCATCGCAATTGACA
Organism: Chrysanthemum seticuspe; assembly: GCA_019973895.1. Classification (NCBI taxonomy): domain Eukaryota; kingdom Viridiplantae; phylum Streptophyta; class Magnoliopsida; order Asterales; family Asteraceae; genus Chrysanthemum; species Chrysanthemum seticuspe. The sequence continues at coordinate 31,407,739 of BPTQ01000006.1, forward strand.
AGCGTATATTTTTTAATGCAACCAGTGTTATCTATCACTTGTGATATTATACTATTAGTAGAAATAAAATGGTTAAAGTCTCTTTAGGTGAATTCTTATTTTGTTCAAAAAAATGCTAATTTAGTGCAACACTTGTTTGAATTTGAGAATATTTCAAATCTCTAATTTCATAGTTTGCTTCATTTTTATTCATTTTGATATTTTTAAGTGGCACTTATTATCTCTTGTGATATAACACTGTAAGGAAGATGAAGAGTATTACATTCTTCATCATGTATGTGTTATCAATTTTGATACTCAACTAAGAATGTGAAATATTACATTCTTACCAAATGTGTTAAGAATTTAGTATTTTACCAAGTATATATGAAAGAAATAATAATATACATCACTTATTATATCACTGTGATAATTCTGTTCATTTTTTTATTTGTGTTTTTGAAAATATTTAGGAAGATTTTTGTGTTTTATGATAATATGAAATATTAAAAAAGGTGTTTAACTGAAAACAAGAGATGTTATGATACTTTAGTTAGACTTGTGGTGGCCTTTTCTTTTTAATAGATACATTGTGCATGTTTCGATAGGTTTTATAGAGGGATTTAAAAATATATATTGTTGAATCAACAAACTAAAGAAGCTATGGTTGAAGAAAGCACAACAAACTTAGCAAGCTCAAACACCTGTGATATCACAAGTGATATCACCTCGCTTTTGATATCACATGATATCACAAGTGATATAAACTATGATATCACACACACTACCACCGGTGATATCACACATGATATCACAGGTGATATCACCTGTGTTATCACACATGATATCACGTGTGATATTATGTGATATTACAAGTGAGGTGATATCACCTGTGATATCATGTGTCATATCACAGGTGTTTAAGCTTCCTTAGTTTGTTTATAAAGATGTGTGCTTTCTTCAACCATAGCTTATTTAGTTTGCTGATTCAACCATAGATATTTTCAAATCCCGCGATAAAACCTATCGAAACATGTACAATGTATCTATTAAATAGAAAAATCCACCACAAGTCTAACAAAAGTATCATAACATCTCTTGTTTTCAGTTGAAAAGCTTTTCTAATATTTTATAATATTATAAAACACAAAAATCTTCCTAAGTATTTTCAAAAACACAAATAACCCCAATCATCAGAATCATCACATTCTTAGTTGATTATCCCAACTGATAACATATACATGATAAAGAATGTAATACTCTTCATCTTTCTTACAGTTTTATATCACAAGAGATAAATAAGTGTCACTTACAAATATCAAAATGAAAACGTCTGAAAACGGACAAAAACGTATAAAAATGAATGAAAAACGTATAAGAATGTATGAAAACGGACAAAAACGTCATAAAACGTCTGAAAATGGACAAAAACTTATAAAAACGGATGAAAACGGACGAAAACGTATAAAAACGGACGAGCACCTTTGAAAACAGACGAAAACGTCTAAAAATGGAAGAAAACGTAAAAAACGGACGAAAACGTCTGAAAACGAACGAAAATACATGAAAACATAAAAATAGAGACGAAAACGTCTAAAAACGGACGAAAATACATGAAAACCTAAAAAAAATAGACGAAAACGTATGAAAACGAACGAAAACGTAAGAAAACGGGCGAAAACGTCTAAAAATGGAAGAAAATATAAAAACCGGACGAAAACATATGAAAACGGACGAAATCGTATATAAACCTATGAAAACGGATTAAAACGTATAAAAACGGAAGAAAATATAAAAACCGGACGAAAACATATGAAAACGGACGAAATCGTATATAAACCTATGAAAACGGATTAAAACGTATAAAAACGGACGAAAACGTATAAAAATGACGAAAAACGTGAAAACATAAAAAAAATGGACGAAAACGTATGAAAACGGTAAAAAACTGGCGAAAACGTAAGAAAATGGAGGAAAACGTTGGAAAAAGGACGAAAACATATAAAAACGGACGAAAAACACGAAAACGTAAAAAAACGGACGAAAACGTATGAAAACGGACGAAAACGTATGAAAATGAACGAAAATGGGCGAAAACGTAAGAAAATGGAGGAAAACGTTGGAAAACGGACGAAACAGATGAAAACGGATGAAAACGTATGAAAGCGGAAAAAAACACTAATAAAAAAGCACGAATAACGCGAATTAAAAAAAAAAAAAAAAAAAAAACGTTCATTTATAAAAAAAACGGAAATTAACAAAAAAAAATAATAAAAATGAAATAAAAAAAAGATGAATAAAAAAGGAAGACAAAAAGACAAGAAAAAAAAAACATGAACTTAGGTTTAAGTATTAAATCTTAGGTTAATCCTTAAATTAGATGGATGATGGAGATTTGTCTATTAGTAAGCACTAAAATAAGGGTAAGCAAAAGAAAATCCCTCAGTAGAACATATCAATGATTCAAATATATTATTTCTTTTGTCCAAAAAAAAGAGAAAATAGAAATTAATGAATTATTTCTCGAAATTACTAGAACCTATTATCTCGAACTTTCTTCAACTTGAAGATCTTTTTCCTTATCGTTTATTGTTGGGAATATGACCTAGATAAATTATTATTTAAACTTACTAAAACTTATCAAAATAAAATTGGTTCAAATAAATTACAGCTGAAATTTACTTACTTATATAGATCAAAAGTTAGCTACGAGTAAATGAGTCATTCATAATATTAAGAGTAAATCGTGAAATTCGTTCTTTCGTTCGCCGAATTTGGCCAAAATTTAGAAACCATCCGCATTAGAAATTTATCCGCATGGATATTTTGTAAGAGACTAAGGGTGTGTTTGTTTTTAAAAAAAAAAAGTCTTACTAACCCTCTTACTCTTTACTCTTACCAGTAAGAGGAGGGCAGACGTTTTGCTTGTTTGTTTTTTTCTTTTTAGTAAGACCCAATTAGACATATAACATCTTACTCAGTAAGAGGTGGGGGATTTGTCTTACTGCCTCTTACTCGTTTTGTAAACTTTAGATAATATATTTGAAAGTTTATTAACTATGTTATATTTATAATAAAAAGTCTTGTTTCATATTTACATAAGTTACTTATTATCGCATTGAGTTTGTTTAATAAACAAATTGCAAAAACGAGCACTTAAAATCATTCGGACACTTATACAAAAACAAACAACATTATTTCGTTCAGATTTAGACTTTCTAACCACCTCTTACCAGTAAGATGTGGTAGTCAGATTCAGACCCAAAACATCTTAATAAAACAAACACACCCTAAATGTTTAACAAAAACCATTCTAGAAAAGGATGAGTTTTGTCCGATAATTGTTAAACCTTTTTAATGAATCATTTTTTTATAAAGAGACTTTTGCTAGACTTTGTTTTTTTGATTTTTAAAGGTGAGTCATGCTAATTATTTTTGACATAATTTCTATTAAAACGAACACTTTAAATGATACTTTAGACGGCTGTTCGTTATAGCTAGAGGATAGATTAAACTGTTGAAATTTTGAGACCATATAACAATTAAACACATGAGTATGCAGCAAAAAGATTATTTTATAGGAATCTGTTTGGTGTACATGAATTAACACACAAATAAACATGTATATTTACTAACCTTTTGGTTTTGCTCGAATGATCAACGAAACAAGCTATGGATCTTGATCTTAATGTTGGTAATACTTTTATAATATAATTAATATATTTATTGCATTATTTATTTGTATTTAATAATTCTAATATTGGTCATTAGTTAAAGGGCAAATGAAAAAAAAAAAAAAAAAAAGCATCGAACTTGACAATTTATGTGATTGTATGTAGCCAATAATTTTTTGTTTTATTCTATGTACTGAAATTTCAAATTTCGATCATTATGTGTATTTTGTGATTATTCTGCCAAGTAAAATGACCATTTTACCCTTTGAAGTTTGAAAAGATTAAGGGTAAAATGGTCACAAAATACACACAATAATCGAATTTTGAAAGTTCAGTACACACAATAAGAAAAAAAAATAGTTGGCTATATACAATTATAAAAAGTTTCAAGTTCAATGCATTTTTTGTCATGTGGACTATTTAATAGTTCAGTACACATAATAAGAAAAAAAATAGTTGGCTAGATACAATTATAAAAAGTTTTAAGAAGGCAGTCCCATGTGGTATCAGTATACTTCTTTTGTGGTTGGCGTAGGTTGATTCATAACTATTTTTTAATGTTTATCTTTGATTAGTCGTTTATCATTTTGTAACATGTCACAAACGATTAGTGGTTGTTCAAGCTCTGCTTGATGTCAATGAGATATTTCTGTCATATTTTATTGTATTTAAACTCTTTGTGATTAATGAACTTCCTTTACCAAAAAAAAAAAAAAAAAAAAAAAAAAAAAGGTATAAGAAAAACCATGGGTGTAAAATATTTTTTTGAAGCTCCTCAAGGATTCTAGGCCTGTGCAGGCTAATCTGACCCAACAGACCCATTTAGACGACTGTTCTCTGTAGTTAGAGGACATCTTAAACCTAGTAAGTTGTTACACGTGAGTGAGTTGCCTCTTGCCACGCATTGCTTCACATGCATTCCTCGTGATTAGAGTCTTCTTTGATCCTGCTAGCTAGTTGCAGCCCAATTTTCACTGTAGCAGTTGGCAGTTGACAAAATAGTTATTCCATCTTTTATTTGTATATATATCATTCGCTAGAAGAATCTAGCTGTTTTGACACTTCTGAATATATAAATTGCATGTACCACTATAAGCCTTTTGAATCGCGTATATAGCTTAAGAAGCTAACATAAGAGGGGAGGGAGTGGAAGCGGGTTGGGGGTCGGTGCCGATCGGGTAGATCGGTAACACCGCCCCCACCCTATCGGTTAAGGCAAATCGGTGAAGAAGTCGGGTTGGGAAGTCGAGCGGTGAGGAGCAAATGTGACCGTTGGGTATGAGGGTGAAAGAGGTGCTGAAAAGTGAAAACTTACCATGATATGCTGATGAAAATGATGGTGTGGCTGTTTCAGTTGCTCTGTGTGTGTGTGTCACACCCCGCCGATGGCGAAAACACGAGGTGTAACTGGAAAGGAACACAAGCAAAAGATAATAGAACATACCAACGTTTAAGATTAAAAGAAAAGATACATCATTACAATACCAGTTTAGCCGACATCGGCAAATATAATACAAAGTTTAGATCCCAAAAGATTTCGTTATAATACATAATGATTTATAGTGACATGTGAAAACTTCATTATGCAAAGACCTTGGAGAAAAGCTTACTAACGATCACCTGAAATTCATGAGAGAAAAACGGGTCAACTATGAAAATAATTGGTGAGTACACACGTTTTATATAATATGAAAACTCTTAAGAGAGGGATTCAAAGGTTTCGGTCCTCGAGAATAGTTCACAAAGCAAAGGCATTGTAAATCCACTAAGTTCCAAGTTTCGCCCATACAAAACTTGCAACATGTGTGTTCACAACCCATTGCACCAAATATGGTGTGTCTAGTAGTCAAGTGTAAGTGGTCATAACATTTCACAATATAGCACCACATATATAATAATGTATGCAAGGCAAAGCCCCTAGAATAAATAATATGCGTTCCGTAACATAGTGAACGAGAGGTTGGCCGACCTCTAATAGCGCTATCCATACTACCTACTAATAGGCGACTAACAATGCGAATGTACGACCGATACATCATACAACTATTAATATACAATTAAGAACACTCCGAACATGGGAGAATTTGCACGCTCCACCAATAAGGTGAGACTTTTAGGTCATAGCACGTATGGTTCAATAAGTTCAAATAAGTCATAAGTTCATAATTAAGTTCAAGGATTTGATTCAAGTTCAAATGTTCAAGTTAAAAGAGTTCACAAAAGTAAGAATCAATTTAGTTCAAGTATGGTTCATGCATTTCACCCCAAAATATAGTAAAAACGATAAAAAAGGATCGTGAATACTCACCTGATGCAATAGTTATGATGACAAAGTGGATGCACAGAAATGAGACGCAACTCTCTAACCGCGACCTATTATGAATGATATGATTTAATATAAGCCATGATATAATGTTATGCATGCAACTCATATGTTATCCATACCACTTGTGCATTTTGAAAAGTACTTACGTTGAAATGATATCCTACGATAATCTTTTACTTGATCATTCATGATCTTTACTTTACAAGTACTTACGTTGAAATGATATCCTACGATAATCTTTTAGTGACTTTATGAAATTATAGTTTTTCGTCGAAAAATATTACACTTGGACAATTCATGAAAATGGCAAATTTTGAGTGATCGTAAATTATTCATTATAGCTTCGCTTGACAAACGGTTAAACATTTTGGAAAATAGAATAGGTGAACTCACTTTTACTAGAAGACATCGTTTTCTAAAAAGTATTCTATCGATGTGAAAAACGACTCCAAACATGGTCACTAGTGACAACTAGTTTGGCTAATAGAAAATATATATGTAAGTGTTTTATACTTGTGAATAATAGTTACGACAACCTTGTTTAAACGCGTGTAATTTAGTCGTTGTAAGTCCGTTTTCTACGTTTTATATATCCTTAGCTTCGTGTTAAAGTATACTAATATATTTTTGATAAATCGACTCATTTAGATAACGCTTAAAACTCATTTTTGACCCTTAAAATTTCTCGACAGCATGCTGTTTTTTCAGAAAATATAGTTTTCGTCGTTAAACTTGAAAATAGCATAACTTCTTCGTTATAAATCCGTTTTAACCCGTTCAAGCGACCACGATTTCGTTTTAAAGTATATTTTCTAAATATCTAGCCCAAAATAATTTATAACCTGTCGAATTTTCCAGATTTCACAAAAATGATTAGACCCTATTTTTAAGTTGTCGATAATAGTTTTTCTAGCGTAATACTTGTTTCAATCACTTCAAATCAACACCAAAGCTATTCTAAACCTACCATACACCTTCTTAGGGTGTCATGGGTTTCTAAACATCATCAAAAATGATATGTTTCAAGGGATTAATTATACGATGATTATAACTTATAATATGTAATAAAAACAATTAAAAGTGGTATAAATCACATAATACTTGCATGATATATACTAGAATGATAAAAATAACTCATGAATGATCAAGAAAAATTAGTAAAGATCATGAAATGCTTACTGGTTGATGATGAGGTTTGTGGAACTAGGTTTCCTAAATAATACTCCTAGGTTTTTATTTCAAAACCTAAATCGAAGTAATCTAGAGTTAATATTATCACTTGATCTTGAAAATTTTGATGTTTCTTCCTTGGTTTTTATCTTGGCCGACCTCCAAGAAGAAGAAGAAGAGAGTTTTTGCTTGTTTTCACCTTTTGATTGTGTGCTCTATGTGTTCTAATTTAGTTTATTTTGAGTATAAAGCAAATATATAACCAAAAGTTGATTATGTGTACATTTGTCAAGATTTTTTTTTTATAAAAAGAGGGTGACTCATGGGGGTGGTCGGCCAAATAAAAAAATAAATAATAAGATGGAAGAGTTTGGATGACTTATGGTATATTAAGTTGAGTGTTATGTATATTAAGTAAATATAATTAGGTATTAAGTGTAGCGTTAACTAGAAATCGATTTTAACGGAACAAAATAAAATATATCGAAGTCATAAAAATTATAAAAATACATTTCTCGCAAGATTGAGTGAAATAGTAACTATCGAGTTGATTTTACGAAAACCGTCGTAAATATATATTTATAACAATTTATATACAAAATAAATTTAAAACATCGGGCAAACTAATAATATAATTTTTATAGTTTTAAAATGAGTACAAAAATATGTTAGGATAATTTTTGGAAGTGTCTGATCAATATTCAAAATAAATGATTACGCGATAACGTTTATTTAGTAGGAAATTATACGTTTAATGAAATATGCAAAACCATGCATGAACTAACATGATGATGATGTTACCAATGATATATAGACTAAATCTAGCTTATATGAAATGTCCTCAATGATTTTTCATGAATTCGCAGCTAAACCCTTACGGTTACGTGAATTTGATACTCGTAAACCTAGTTTACGAAAAATGATGAATAGTGAAACATGAATAGTGATTTTCTCCGGGAATGAATAGTGTTTCGTGAACAGTAAAATTTTGAAATACGTTTTCAGAATATCAAATTGACTTAAAAAAACGATGAATAGTAAAATGATGAATAGTAAATTTGAGAAATGACCGGAAATTGAGAATTGTGACAGTGTGATCCAAAAATGGTTGGTGATCCAGTAATTCTGTTTCAATTGATGTGGAGTTGACTTTGTAGCCAATTTGCTAAAAAACGAAATGGGCTCTAGTATTTGGGCTTTCATGGACCAACATATCAACCAAACTAACCAACTATTTTTAACATGACATTAGGGGTGTTCACGGATTGGGTAATATCCACAGTAATCGAAAACCGAAACCGAACCGAACCGAAAATAACTGAACCGAATTCATAACCGAACCGAATTGGTCAAAACCGAACCGAACCGAACAAAATATTTGGTTATCGGTTTGGATATGGTTTTGGCAATAAAAACCGAAAACCGAATTCATATAAAATATATATATTTTTTTATGTATATATGTGAAAAAAAAATCACTAAAACTCTTTTTTAGTATAAATATAACATGATTAACATGATTTTAGTTTGAAAAAAATATTTTGTGCTAAAAATATATCTAATTAAATAAAAAAATAATTAAAATTATGTAATTCGGGTTATTCGGTTCGGTTTTCGGTTATAGGGGTTCGGTTTTCGGTTATTCGGTTCGGTTGAATCAAATATAAATTCGGTTCGGTTCGGTTTTCGGTTATACCCAGAAAAAAAATTAACCGAACTAACCGAACCGAATAAACCGAATAACCCGATAACCGAACCGATGAACACCCGTACATGACATTACTGCAAAAGATTTAATTTTTTTTTTTTTTTTTTTGAAGGGTTTTTAGGCTGGTAAATGGTATGTTTTTATTTTTAATGAAATGATATGTTTTTATTTTAATATTGTATGTGATTTTATGTATTAAAAATATATGAAAAAAAAAAAAAAAAGGGTAGGATTGGGTACCACTTTCTCCACTTTGGGTAGTGTTAGAGTAAAATTATATAGTTTTGAGTTGAAGGGTTTTTTTTTATTAGGCGACCACTCTCTCCCCCCTAAGCTGCAACATTTATCACAATATTTCAAATTGGAGATCAGCCTCAAGGTTTTAATCTACTAGTATAGAAAAAACAATTCAAACACCTGCTGTTATGAAGTTGTCCTCGAGTACCCACATGCATGTGTTACAACTTATTATAGGCCGTTGTTGCAACAACGGTGCGTAATTAAACATAAGAAACAATAAACATGTAATGTTACAACTCGACCTCTATAACTAGAGAGTTTAAAACGAACTCGCCATATCGAAGACATAAACTAACGGTTCTTGTGGTGTTGTGAACATGGCCCACCATCAGAGGCATTCATGGCTTCGGTGGTGTGGCATTGGATGACGAGGGAATGTTAGTTTTAGAAACCTGAGTAATTCCCATGCGTATATCCCTTCTTTTGCTCCACTCGTGTAAAGAAAGGTGTAGTTTCTTGGCTGCCACTAGAAATTCGACAGATTGCAATGGTGTCAGAATGTCTATGATACCCTTGAGGACATTCAACCTCAGCTTGTCCGCTTCTAATAGGACACTATAAAGATCATGGGCATGAGTATCCACTGCTCTATCGACATGGCTCGACTTTCTGGCTTGTTTATAGTCGTTTGCTAGCAACACCTGATCCACTGCCCGCTCCTGCATACATCATATCAAGGATTTTCACCCAATATATGCGCCATCGTAACAAATATACTTAAGGGCTATGTGTCTGGGATTGCTTATTACAAATGTTTATCTGCTTGTTACTTTTTGAAATGCAAAGTTTGCAATAAGCAACTCCAAGGCCAAGCTGCTTATTTGAAACATTTCATGCATAAATATACAAATAAGCAGTTTGGATAAGAAATTTTAAAAGCATGCATCAAAACAGTCTACCAATTTTGTTTACTAACATTCCTAAGAATTTTTAGGAAGAAGTTAAAAAAACACTTTTAAGACGCTGAATCATTTCCCTTTACTAATATATAAAGTTTTGTCGTTCGCAGAAAAAGGGTGTTAAGGATTGTATGCCTGTAAGCTTGCTACATGGGAGTTGAGCTTGTCTTCGTCCTTAACAGTTTTGGCTTTGAGATCGTCTATACTTTTGAGCTGAGACGTCGAAATTTCTCTGAGGTTTCCATGCCTGACTCCATCAAGAAACTCTGCAAAGTGCGCATCTAACTGGGACCCACATAACGTGTACGCAAGCTTGATAATTAACGAAGGTTTGCAACCACCAATCCAAAGCAATGAGTTTTCAACTGTGGTGCCCCATGTGGGAACCAAGAAAGAATGTCCGTCATGTTTTGCTAGTAGGGCGCGAGAAGCATTGTAGTTTTCATAGTGAGTGATGATTTTTTTTGTTATGAGTTGGAGGTAGTCGATATCGATTGGGTAGTTAGTGAGTGCTTGGACTAATTCATCGTGATCGAGCCACTGTTGAGCCATCCAGTTCTGATAGCAGCATTGGAAATGTTGGTGTGTCACTTGTTCAGCCATGTTTGGCAAGGGTGTAATATTATTTGATCAAATTGGGTACGCACTATTATTTATAGGCCTAATTCCCAAAAAGGGACAAAAAGTTGGCATTGGTCACTTTGAGGTACAAAAATAAACCCTCTTCTCAAAATGGTCATGTGCGAATGTGCGACTCCATTAGATGTGCGACACGTGTCCATTTTTTTAATAATAAAGTACAGTGGTAGGTGGGACTTTGACTTTGAATTTTTGTTTAAATAACAAATATACCCTTCTTTAAAATATAAAAACAAATTCCAAAATTTTGACTTCATCACAACCCGAAGATCAAGTTTATGAGAAACTTTGGGACTTCATTTCTCATTAATAATCTTTGGGACTTTGACTTCATCACAACCCGAAGATCAAGTTTATGGTAAAGATAGGTTTTCATATCCGGCCAGCCATCATCAAATCCGCACAGTCACTTGGGATGCCCACAACAATATCACCACAACAAGTATTCCATCCCAAAGAGTCTCGGGAGACTCTCGACACCACAAACTAAGCACGGTTATACACGTGAGAAGTCACTGTAACACATGCAAGACAAAAACCCAAAAAGTCCGAAACTTAAATTTTAGATCTAGCTCGCGTCAATGGTTTTCACCGCGCGTACCCAATGTCAGAATGATCACCTTTCGACGATCTATCGTTTGGTATAGGTGGTGTAATTTTCCGGTGGCGGGTGGCCGGAATATTGGCCGGAGAAGACGGCGGTGGTGGTTTCCGGTCGCCGGAAAAGTAGAGAGAGGTGAGAGAGAGAGATATGTGTGAAAAAGTGTGAGAGTGTGTGTGTTGTGGGTGCCCGGAATTTTTATACAAGCAATAATTTATTTATATTAAGGCTAACTGTATATATTAGAAGTGAAAATGATAGACAAAGAAATTGAAGGTGTCATTACAGGCTGAACTTTGTATCTCACTTGTTACCACTGTGCAAGCTAACTCAACTGAGTCAGAAATCGTACGCTCGCCTGATAAAAAAGCTTACACTTTGGCACCATGATCATCACATACTGGACCAGTACACTCATTTCTTTTTGTATAGCCTAACGAGAAATGATAAAATTAAAGTGAGACTTTTAATACTCTCAATAATAAGACAAAATTCACCTACCACTGTATTTTAATAATAAATAAGTGACACGTGTCGCACATCTAATGGAGTCGCACATTCGCACATGACCATTTTGAGAAGAGGGTTTATTTTTGTACCTCAAAGTGACCAATGCCCAACTTTTTATCCCTTTTTGGGAATTAGCCCTTATTTATATATAGCAACTTTTATATAGCCTATCCTGAAGAAGTGGATAAATTTACCGACCACAATGCCGGAATATATATCTAATATTTTATTTGTAAGTCAAGCGTAAAGGAGTAAAGGGAGAGAGTGGTACCCTAATACCCAACACTACCCAAATTGCCATATCACCTATATCCAATAAAAACTCTCCAACTCAAAACTACCCAACTCTACCCTAACACTATCTAAAGTGGAGGGAGAAGTACCCAATCTTGCCCAATTTTTTTTTTTTTTTTTTTTTTTTTTTTTTTTTTTCATATATTTTTAATACATAAAATCACATACAATATTAAAATAAAAACATAATATTTCATTAAAAATAAAAAAATACATTCAACAATGACTTAATAAAAAATTACATAATACTTAAAAAAAAGAAACATTACACAATACTTAAAAAAACTAGATTAAAAAAAAAATCTCACTAATCATTGAGATGAGTCAAATATTGACGTGCTACGTGCTCCGTGAGATCAAATTGGGTGCGCACTATTATTTATATATAGCAACTTTTAAATAGCCTATGCTGAAGAAGTGGATAAATTTACCGACCACAAGTGGAAGAAAATGCCGGAATATATATCCAATATTTTATTTGCAACATTTCATTTGTAAGTAGAGCATAAAGGAGTAAGGTGGATGTATACGGATTGCAATATTTTATTTCTGACAAACATAAAGGAGTAAGGTGGATGTATACGGATTGCAATATTTTATTTGTGACCTTTGGTGATTGATAAGAGACCGAAAGATTTTCGTTCAAAAAAAATAGACTGAAAGATTTTGGCATCAAGTTATTAAGGGTGCGTTTTGTATCCTATTATTGGAATAAAATTATTACTATCAAAGTGATTAGAGGTGTTTATTTAAAATGAGATGACCAAATACTATAGTAATGAATGATAGATAAAATTCATACTCTATATATATCAATAAGGCTAGGTATGAATATTTCATAGATGAGGGACCCACCATTACTATCAAACTCATACCTATTGTCATTTATGACATCATATCAAACGCATCATAACTTTATTGCCAGGAATATGATTTCTACAAATAATTTATGGCTATGATTGGTCAGGATTAGAGGCTTTCTTCATGGTATGAAATTGTAATAACTCTACTGTGTGAGAGACTTGGCATAGGAGAGAGATAATTTCTAGAGTAAAATACATCGTTCGTCTCTAATCTTGTACACAAGCATCACTTTGAGACAAACCTTGGCTTTTCCATCGTGAGGAGTCCAAAAAAAAGTTTGTATAGTCTAAATCAGTCCCTTGACCCATTTTCCGTTAGTCAACGTCTTTTATCTTCTCCCATCTGCCTTGCACATGAGGGCAAAATGGTCATTTTATCATTTTGGTTGATTATTTTGGTGGTACAACATTAGGGACGAATGGTGCACTTAATAAAAAAGTTATACCATCACAACCACCACCCTCATGTTATCTCTTTTCCTGTTTCTCTCTCTAAATTTCTGCTTCTCTCTCTAAATTAACACCAAAACCATTCTCAAATCTCATCCATACACTCAAAAAAAAAAAAGAAAAAAAAATTACATCTTTATACCTTTATTGTTTGACATGTAATTTAGATAAAAATGTCTGATCATTTATCAAACATAATAATTATTCCTCACATACAAGTAGAGAATAATCCATAACTCAATATATAATTACCAACAATTAACACATTAACTATATGCAATTATCAGCAAATAAGTACCAAAACACTGTCATTTCCTTAATACAATGCTAAATAAGCTACTTTCACCAGTTCCATCACTATTTGTTTTGATCTTCAAAATGAGTGCAAACATAGATCTGAACCAAAATAAGCTACTTAATAGTCAATGTAACACCCCGAAAATAGGATCCAGCGGAAGCGTATGAACCTTCGGGTGCTACTATCTTGATATCACAACATAAGGTACAAAGAATGGTTTTTATTCCATTCGTTTAGATTGAAATTCATTATTTGAAAACATTAAGTTTACATTAATGAAAGTAGTGCGGAAATAGGCCCAAAAGATAATTAAAGCGGTCCCGATTATTTATCAGAGTCGCCTATGACCATGCCTCTTGCCAAGCGTCTTCCAATAGTGAGCTATCGCCTTAAACCTAAGAACACATGCTAAAAAGGTCAGCTTACGCTTGTGAGTTCATAGAGTTTAGTTACAAAAGTAATAGTGGACCTGATAGAGTTTAATTGCTAGGTGCGACCAAGGCAGATCTATAATACACATTCCAATCAACAATCAATCCAATCAATAATCAAACCAATCAATAATCCACAACACAATCGAGATCTCAGCAGGGCCACAAGCGACTCTAGCCAGCACAATCGTAGCAAGGCCTAGAACACAAGCTACCCTGGTCTAGGCTGGCCTATTCTTAGCTAGGCATCGCGTTATAGCATATGAATGCTACCCTAGTCTAAGTCAACAAATGTCGCACGTCTAAACTTTCCCAATCAACACATTAGCAATTCAAAAGAGTAGTGGCACGTCCAAGAAATAGTTTGCATTCACATAAACACATAAGATATCAAATATACCAAACAACAGTCATTCCCAAATAATGTTCACATATCCAGTTATAGTTCGTTAAAAGCAGCATGTATTCTCTCCCAAAAGAGTTATGAAAACCTTTGAAAAGAGGGGTTATGAAACTCACCTTAGCCACATCAATGCACTATTCACTATTGACACGACTGACATCTAAAGCTAATCTCCACGACATCCAGAAGAATGTATGATGAGTATGATAGAACAGAAGTGACGCAACCTAATGCGTATACGATTATCTCAAAATACGGCTCATATGATAAAGAAGTCAATAGAAAGTAATGTGTCGTAGTTTTCGTGGATTATTCGTGTCGTTACTTTCAAAAGTCCATTATCGTTCTCAGAAGTTTATAATTAATATCTCAAAAGTTTATTTTTAACGTTTCGTGTGATGGTAAGGAATCATGACTCGACATACAACTCACGCCAAAAGTATAATATGCATCCAAACGTAACTCACACCAAACATAACTCACACCAAGACCTAATATATATTCCGATATATTATGAGGAAGTAGTCAAGAAGTATTGACTAAGACTCACATTGAGAAGACAATGACCAAAAAGGTGCCAAGACAATAAAGACACATAATTAATTCAATAAATAAGTTAATTGGTAGTTTCGGTATTTACCCTTAATCCCAATAGTTTGTATAAACATGTTTTATGATCAACGTTAAGTTTGAATTTGCAATTCAACGACAAGGGTTTTACCACTTAGAAGAACACTTGTTTAGAATTCTCAGGTTTTAAAACGATAAAAGAGATTTGAAATTTAGAAGTATAAGTTAGAATGTTTTTATAAATTTTGGCATGAAGCGTCCATTTATAAAACATTCCCAAATCATTGTCACTTTAATAGATTACTTCTTAAAATAATATTTCTCGAAAATTGATAATTTAACTTCTCGTTATTAGTTTAATAATCGACAATTGAATATTTAAGTCCGTTACAAATCAAATATATTAAATTCGTTTCGAGTCCAATATATTGTATCCGTCTCCAGTCCAATTTGTTCAATTCGTCCAATAATAACGATTCATTAAATCTATGTGTCCAAATATATATATATAACATCTTGTATATCAAAGTCCGTTAAGAAATCCGCAAGGTTCAATATCAATGATCAATCCCAAGATAAAAATTACGCTTTATCCGAAACGTACCAATACCCAGATTGTCAAAACAATTACAACTCGTTAATCCGATGCTCATATCCGATAACTATTAACATTTTATAAAAATGGAACATACTCATGTTGTTTTAGAACCAAACACACCTCAACAACCCAGTTAACCATACAAACCCTTATTACCATTTGTAGTGGGCTTAGGCCCGTTATTAAAATCGAACCATACCTTATGTTTACTCGTGGGCTTTGAACCCGTGTGATTTTCAAAACAAACGCACCTTAACATACTCAAACACAGGTTTTCAATCTAAATCAACACTCCTATCAAATTTCCCTTTTCTTTTTCTTTTTCTCACTTCGACACAACAACAATAACAACCTTGACCAATTTCCAAATCAACTGAAGACCTATTTGGGTCGACACAAAACCATACGGGTTTCTATACCCGGTGCCGGGAAAATAACGAAACTGTACCTATAAGCGCATAAACCAGATTTGGTTAAACAAGGACAACAGTAACATCAATGGCGACAAGAACGAAAATCCCACAAATAAATCCGGGTCAAACTGGGTCATATCACTCGACCCATTTACTCTCGGTAACAAAACAAGCACCCCCTTTTTGTACTTTGTTATACCGATTCCTACCCCATACGAGTTTACCAGATTACACGTTTTCACACCACACGAAAACCTAAATAACTCGATTTCTTAACACTCAATCCGAACCAAAACAGTTTTAAAGATGTAGTAATAATTCCACAAAAACATTAAAACCAAACAACTTAGATTCAAGATTGTTTTTAACAGGTTTATATCCACGAAAACGCAACACCAACAATATATACGTTTATATAAAATCGGTAAAATAATAAAATGACGAGAATATGGAACGGGTTGCTTTACCGAGAGAGAAAGAGAGACGAGAGGGTTGTGATGGCGTCCTTACGAGTACTACTCGTAGCCAAGACCAAGAAATAACCCTTGAAAATGTTTAGCCAAGAAACCCTAAAATTACGAATCTGATATGATAGATCTAGGGCGCGTTTTTGACTCTGGGGGCGCGTACTACTCATGGACGGAACCACAAGCTCGAGATCTATCTTTTGGTGTTAGGTTTGTATTTTTTCGGCGGCTGTGGTGGCGGTTTCCGGCGACCGCAGTGGTGGCCGGCGGCAAGGGAGTGGTGGCCGGAAAGTTTTAGAGAGAAAGTGTGTTATGTGTGTGTGTTTTTATAGAGAGAGAAAGTGGGAAGTAAAGATGAGGGAGGTATGTGTGAGTTGGGTATATATACTGCCAGGAGGGACTATTCTTGTAAAATTGAAAGTATAGGGGCTGCAGTAAAAACCATCACAATGACCCTAGATGTAACTTTGTAAAACTTTCGATATATTAGGTTCCGGACTCGTTTGGACTAGCAAACGAGGGATTCATGACTCGAGAGTTATGCCAATGCTCTTAGAATATTATTTCTAACAAAAACGATATATAATACGTCTTGTATCCCAAATTAGAGAGAACAATCGTTCTAATTGTTTTTCTCCATTAACGTCGCATCGAGGAAATTACGAGTTGTCACAGTCAAGAACATGTATTTACATGTTGATTACTAATAAATTCAGTTTAAAAATGAAGGTATACATATGTAGCAATGAACAGTACAACATATTGAGTATCTTCATTTTGACACAGAGCTTCACTTGATATCTGCCAAAACAAGGAACTCAATTCATGCTGCACTCATTTCGGGGAACGGTGACGACTATGATGACTATGATGGTGATGATGATGACTGCTCCTCTTCTTCGAGCGGGAGCGCGAGTAACTGGAACATATTAAAACACTTGTGTCATGACACGATTACAGTAACTAATTGATTTTTAGAAGCAAATAAATGGATACTTACTATTCATCATCATGCTCTTTGCTTACATACGATTCCCAGCTTTTTCGAGAAGACTCCTTTACCTATACAAACCAGTTACAAATACGGTTCACAAACCTCCCTCTCAGCTTGTTCTTTGGCTTCCACTAAGAATCTCGAGACAAACCACTCCAAATCCAAAAACATCAGCTTTTGATATTAGATGCTGATAACATCAAATAATCCTGAATATTAAGTGTCAATTTCCCCCGATAATGCTCGTATTTTATATCATTTATCTGGATTTACGCTTGTTTTCCTTTATATTTCACTTTCAGGTAAATTACGAGCATTGGAGCTAAAGAGACGCGGATTTGGAGAGTTTATATGATAGTATGCTCATTTTGAAGATGGTACAGCGTAACTCCTCTCTAACATTACGCCGTAACAGAAGCGTGGCTCAGAAAACTAACTAAACAAAAGATTACACCGTAACTCCCTCCTAGGATTATGTCGAAACTAATTAGGTCAAATGAGGTTCCGCGTCGCTGCAAGCTACGACGTAACTTGTTAATACAAATATCGTCATTAAACGTTATTTATATTTTTTATCTTTACCTAAGTTTTGTTAACGACAAAAGTAAATTTAATTTTTATAAAGCTTAAAGCTTGTCAAGTTTAATAGATATTAAAACAAGCTTTTTCAAATAATATCTTCATCACTCAAGCATTTACATTGTGATTAATCATATCTTAATATGACTCTAACCATAATATATGATAGTAGCTTTTAGAATGTTTTGGTTTCTTAAAAACTAAACATTACTTATGTATTTGCATATTTCTAAAATAGAAAAACAACACATGACATCATGTGATGCATCATGGAAATCATTGGAAGATTTCATTATATATTTTGTGTAGATTTGGACTCTTCATATCTTACACAATCTTGCATATATATGGTTGACTTTGGCAAGATCTTGATATCTTGCTGTCATACCTCGGTGGCACAAAAACTCTTAACGGGCGGAACCCTTTTAAGGGGTCCGCGGTCCGTGGTGCTTGCTGATGGTTTTGGCTATAAATAGCAAAGCCAAACCAAGTAGTTTTTCATCCGTTTCTATCATACTCACATATCTTCTCTCTAACCTTTCTAACTCAGTTTCATATCATATTAGTGATCTCTTTTGTAGCAAATAAGATCAAGTCACATTCAAGCTTCAACGAGAAGTTGAAAGTCTTGTTTGTTTAGTGTTGTATGATCTTGTGTTGATTCATACTTCATTGTTGTACCAAACTATCATAATATTGTGAGTGTGAGTGGTTAGTATTTTAGTCCTCAAAATACATTGTGTGTGGGAGTGGTTGTACCCTTGGAAAGAACTCGACATTTAGCTTAGTGTCGGAAATAGTGTAAGCGAAGTGTAAAGGTTTCTCCGCCGGTGAAAGGAGCTTGTTGACTAGTGAAGTTAAACTCTCGAGTGTGAGACTCGGGGAGTAGAGTTGGGCAAGGATAAAGAGTCCCTGTAGACAGAACCACTATTAACAACTTGTTGTGGTTTGATCATTTCTTTCCGTATTTACTCTTTACATATTGCTTACATATTTCATTAACATATCTAAGATCAATATATGATATTTCAATAAGTTTCAAAACAAAGTTTTTAATCGGTAAACTATTCAACCCCCCCCCCCCTTCTAGTTTTCTACAATTGGTACCAGAGCCTCGTTGCTCAAGAATTTCTAAAATAATTTGTATTTTATAAACTTGAAACGATCCATGGATTCTGAAAACTTTAAAGAATGGCAATCTATGCAAAGACCACCACTCTTTGAAACCAATGGATTTATCTATTGGAAAAACCGTTTTGAAACATATGTAAAATCAAAAGATATAGATCTTTGGTTTGTTATTGTTAAAGGGGATTTTAGTTCTACAACAAAGGATATTTCTGTTGATGAACAAAAGAAATTAATTGCTAAAAATAATGAAGCTAAAATGATGCTTTATAATTCTTTGCCTAGAAAAGAATATGAAAAAATTTTTATGTGAGAAA
The DNA here is from genome assembly GCA_019973895.1 of Chrysanthemum seticuspe. Lineage (NCBI taxonomy): Eukaryota > Viridiplantae > Streptophyta > Magnoliopsida > Asterales > Asteraceae > Chrysanthemum > Chrysanthemum seticuspe. Next base: position 31,427,350 of record BPTQ01000006.1, read on the forward strand.
CCGCCAAAGATATTTGAGAATCTTTGATTGTTACACATCAAGGTAATTCACAAGTCAAGGATAACAAAATTGATCTTCTTGTTCAACAATATGAACAATTTGTTATCCCTGGAGATGAAACCATTGATTGTGGCTTTGCTCGCTTTAATACTATTATTACATCACTTAAAGCACTTGATGAATCTTTTCGTAGTAAAAACTTTGTCAGGAAATTTCTTAGAGCACTCCATCCGAAATGGAGAGCTAAAGTGACCGCTATTGAAGAATCAAAAGATCTCTAAAAAATGTCGCTAGACGAGCTAATCGGTGGCCTCAAAGTACATGAAATGGCGATGGAGAAAGATTCGGAGATCATCAAAGTAAAAAGGGAGAAGATCAAATCCGTTGCTCTAAAAGCAAAGGCGGAATCAAGTGATGATGACAAATCTTGCTCCAGTAGTGAAGATGAGGAGTATGCCATGGCCGTTAGAGACTTTAAAAAGTTCTTTAGAAGAAGAGGAAAGTTTGTAAGACAACCTCGAGAAGAAAAGAAGCCATTCCGAAAAGATCGAGATGACAAAAAGGGTAAAGGTAAAAGAAAGTGTTTTAGATGTGGTGATGCAAATCATCTCATAGGAGAATGTCCCAAGCAACCTAAAAGCAAAACTCAACGAGCTTTTGTAAGTGGTGCTTGGAGTGATAGTGAAGATGATGAAGAGTCAAGTAAGGAAGAGATCGCTCTAATGGCACATGAGTCAAACGAGGTACATTCCAACTCTTCTTATTCTTTTATTGATGATGACACTTTTCAAAAACAATACAATCAATTATGTGAGATAAGTCTAAAAATCATAACTAAAAATAAATTTTTAAAAACTAAAAAGGAATTTTTTGAAAATGAAGTCTATGAGTTAAAAGAAAAAGCAAAACGACTAGAAAAGGGAAAAGCAAATGACGATGGTTGTAAATCATGTCAAGAACTTAATCTTGAAATAGAAAAACTAAAGCTCACGCAAGATGTTCTAATCGAACATAATTCTAAATTTAAAAGGTTTAACAAAAACATCGCTCTTGCCGATGAAATAGTTAAAATACATAAAACACCAGGAGACATGAATGGGCTAGGATTTAATGAGGTATTAATTCCAAAGAGTCAAAACAAAATGGCTGAAAAAGACGAACAAACTGTCAAAACTGCTGCAGTACAACACAGACCAGACGGACCCAAAATAAGGGTTCCGTCCGTTCAAAGAAATGGTGTCGTGGGTACTTCAGCAGGACAGAATGTTTGTGATACGAACTGTAATGAATTTGTCAAAGTAACAAAGAAAACCAAGGATAGTGTTAAACTAAAACCAGCTGTTACATCAGGAGTAGGACTTGCTAAAAATGAATTTAGATAAAAAAAACTACTCAACAACGACATAAAACACCTTTTGCCAAACGCCCCTTTCCTAAGAGCAACCACAACGTACAACCCAACTACCAACAAAATGGTTGGAATCAAAACTTTCCTAGACCATATCAAACTCCAGATTACATGTCATGGAACTCTTACCCATCGTTTCCATACATGAATCAAATAAATGGTATGTTTAACCCAAACGGACACATGAGATATTGGGGACCAAATGCTTGAGTTATTTGCTTCGTAGGTATGCTTGAAAGTTGGATTGGAACCTGATGAGTAGATAAAAGATAGTGGATGCTCACGACACATGACGGGCAACAAAAGTCTCTTCTCATCATACCAAGAGTATGACGGAGGTAATGTCACTCTTGGTAGTAATCTCAAAAGCAAAATCATTGGCAAAGGTACGATCGCTCATAACTCCCTAACTATTGAAAATGTTGCTCATGTAGATAGGTTAGAATTTAATCTACTTAGTATTAGCCAATTATGTGATAAAAAGTATAAAGTACTATTTGATGAAAATGGTAGTAAAATACTAAAAGATGGTATCACCATAGCTAAAGGAGTTAGGAAAAATAACATATACGTCATGAAAATAGATAAAACATCTAATGACAAACTGTGTCTAACAACGTTAGATGATAACTCAACTCTTTGGCATAGACGCTTAGGTCACGCTAATATGAGGCTTATACAAAACTTATCTTCAAAAGAGCTAGTTAGGAATTTACCAAAACTTAAATATGACCAACACTTTTGTGACGCTTGCAAAATTGGTAAACAAACCCATAGTAGTCATAAATCTAAAAATATGGTGTCCACATCTAAGTGTCTAGAACTATTGCATATGGACTTGTTCGGTCCATCCGCTATAAGAAGCTACGGAGGCAACTTATACACTTTGGTCATAGTAGATGATTACTCAAGGTTTACTTGGACATTGTTTTTGAAAACCAAAAATGAAGCTTTTGATAAATTTGAAATTCTTAGCAAGAAAATTCAAAATCAACTATGTGTTAAAATTGTGTCGATCCGAACGGATCATGGTCGTGAATTTGACAACGAAACTCAATTTGGAAACTTTTGTGATACAAATGGTATAACACATAACTTTTCGGCTCCTCGAACACCTCAATCAAATGGAGTAGTAGAACGTAAAAATAGAACAATTCAAGAAATGAGTAGAACAATGCTTAATGAACAAAACATTCCTCAAAAGTTTTGGTGTAACGCCGTTGACACTTCTACATATATTTTGAATAGAGTCTTAATACATCATTTCTTAAACAAAACACCATATGAGCTTTATAAAGGTAAAAAGCCAACTTTAGGATATTTTAGAGTTTTTGGATGTAAATGCTTCATTCTTAATACTAAAGATTATCTCACCAAGTTTGACCCAAAGTCTTATGAAGGTGTATTTCTTGGTTATTCTCAAACTAGTAAAGCTTACATTGTCTTAAACAAAGAAACAATGATAGTCGAGGAATCGTTGAACATAACATTCGACGAAAGTCCACCTCCCTCTAAGACATCACCTTTGGTAGATGATGACTTAGTTGAAAGTCAAATGGTAGAAAGTCAAGAAATAATTAAAAATGACAAGGAAGATGAACCATTAAATAATGAGATTATAAACATCAAAGAATCTAAAAGTCATCCTTTAGAAAAGGTCATAGGACAACTTAATCAAAGAACCTTAAGGTCACAAGCCCAAAATCAAAGTAATTATTTTAGTTTTGTATCCACCATTGAACCGAAAAACATAAATGAAGCAATTAAAGATGAATCATGGGTAATTGCCATGCAAGAAGAGTTAAACCAATTCGTTAGAAATAATGTTTGGAAATTAGTTCCAAAACCTAAAGATCAAACTATAATTGGAACGAAATGGATTTTTAAAAATAAAATGGATGAAAATGGTGTAGTATCTAGAAACAAAGCTAGGCTTGTTGCACAAGGTTATAATCAACAAGAGGGGATTGATTATAATGAAACTTACGCACCTGTAGCTAGACTCGAATCTATTAGAATATTACTTGCTTATGCATGTGCCTATGACTTTAAATTATTTCAAATGGATGTTAAAAGTGCATTTCTTAATGGTTTTATTAACGAAGAAGTATATGTTGCTCAACCTCCCGGTTTTTCCAACTTTTAGAAACCACATCATGTCTTCAAACTCAAGAAAGCATTATAAGGTCTTAAGCAAGCACCAAAAGCTTGGTACGATCGACTTAAGACTTTTCTTGTTGAAAAAAAATACACTATGGGATTAGTAGATAATACTCTTTTTACCAAGAAAAAGGAGTCACATATTATCATTGTTCAAGTATACGTTGATGGCATCATATTCATATCAACTTGTCAAGAGCTATGTGATGATTTCTCTAAAATCATGCACGACGAGTTTGAAATGAGTATGATGGGTGAATTAAACTTCTTTCTAGGACTTCAAATTAAACAATTAGAAGATGGCATATTCTTTAACCAATCTAAATATATAAAAGACATGCTTAAGAAATTTGGTCTTGAAGATTCAAAACCAACTAAGACACCCATGTCCTCAGACACTAAACTCACCAAGGATGAGGAAGGTGAATCCGTAGATAACACTAAATATAGGGGAATGATTGGTAGCCTACTCTATCTTACGGCTAGTTAACCCTACATTATGTTTAGTGTTTTTCTATGTGCTCGCTTTCAAGAAAACCCAAAGGCATCACACTTAGAAGCCTTAAAAAGGAATTTTAGATACATTAAGGGAACAACGTGTTTAGGATTATGGTATCCCAAAGGAACGGGTGTAGAAACCATAGTGTATGTTGACTCGGATCATGCCGGTGACTATGTCGATAGAAAAAGTACAAGTGGTATTTGCACTTCTGTTGGACATTGTCTCACCTAGCTCATGGTTTGCAAAGAAGCAAACGGATTTAGCCATCTCAACTACTGAAGCCGAGTACGTCTCAGCCGGAAAAGAATGTCAACAAGCTCTTTGGATGAAGCAAGCTCTCATAGATTACGGAATTCATCTCAACGATATTGTTATACTTTGCGACAACAAAGGAGCCATCGATCTCAGCAAAAATCCCGTCCAACACGCTCGTACAAAGCATATTGAAATCCGTCATCACTTTCTTCGCGACAATGTTCAAAAAAGAAACATCTCAATCGGGAAAGTATCCTCCAAAGACAACATTGCCGAAATTCTAACTAGGCCTCTCAAACGAGAACCATTTAATCTTCTTAGACTTGGTTTAGGGTTAATGGAACCAAACATGTAGGATAAACATAGCCTAAACCTTAGAACAAACAAAACAAAACAATTTTGTTTTGAACCTGCTACTGTAGCCACTGCACCAAACGACAACACGGACGGAACCAAAAATATGGTGTCGTCTGGTCCGTGGTGACAGCAGCTGCAAAAATAATTCCTACAACACATCTTCTTCCTCACAACCCACTTTACCAAAACGTGTAAACATTAAACCTAACTCATTGTTGACATCTTCTCATCCACTAATCACCAGAGATAACATCATTGTAAGTATTCTAACTACATTTTATCTCTTAATTTTGAGTCTAGGATTCTAATTTGTGCACAAAATCACTACATGGGGTTTGTATATTTTCTTATACAAAACATGGATTTAATTGGCAAATTGCATAACTAGTCATTAAAATTAGGTACTACATTATCATATTGCATAAACAAATCATGTTTCTCACTAATCAAAAGATAATGACTATAAGGCTTTATTCAAAAAACCAAACACCCCATGTCAAATTTTTTTGAAAAGCTTCTCTCTTGTAGGAAAACAATTTTTTCATTGTTAATACTAATAGAAACGTTAAATTTTCATCATTTGCATGCTCTTGAATACTAAAGGTATTGCATAACTAATATGCATTCCCGGGGATATTCAAATGAAGCCACATTGAATTAGGAGCGTTTGGGTTATCTCATGCCGTTTGCCAAACACCCCACTAAAACCATTTTTATGCATAAAATGAGTCGAGATAACCGCAACTCCAAATCATTTTCATATAGGCACATACTAGAACCAAAACATTAAGTTTATTCTCATTTTTAACATGTTAATTCTTGCTCCTAGGGATAACCATGGTAGCCGCAAAATTCTATGATCACAAGGATACCCTTAACTACATTCCCAAACATCACAAAACCAAGGGACTCACCTAGGGACAAGTCGAAATCTTTAAGAGTCTAAAGACTAGGTACTTCCATGAGGGTAGAACCATTCACTCATCTTTTATCGAAAATACCAATCTCTGTGAAGAGCTAGCCGCTATTCAATTCGATTGTCTCCTTGACATCGATGAACCTATTTGTCCTAGGTTTGTGTTAAAGTTTTATGCTAGTGTCACCGGTTTCATTGACGAAGATGATGAGTTTAGCCTTAGGTTTAAGATCAATCAAAACGACTACACCATCTCCTTAACCAACTTTGCTCAAGTTCTAGGAATTCCCAACCGAGGGACATGTGTCTACTCGGATAAGTGGTCACTCACCATCCTTAATGCAATCAATGACCGCCTCTCTTCCCTACCAAACACCTTTAGCAAATAAGGATGTCATCCGTGAGCGCCTATTTATCCCAAGGGGTGATACAACCCGAGTCACCCAAAAAGGAAAAAAAGTGAACCGAGATCCATATGGAATGGAGCTCAATGAACTTAAGCCCAAATTTAAGAAATGGGAAGAACTACTTAGAGCCAATGTCATTAGCACCATAGGGAATAGGGATCACATCAATGCTTTCCTTTGCCACATGCTCTACAACTTTTCCACCCGTCAACCATTCAACTTAGCCTACTACATTGCTAGGAGAATGATTGATATCCCAACTCAAGGATCGGTTGCTCTTCCGTACGAGATGCTTCTCACCCGTTTCTATAGAGCCTATGCCCCAATTCCACCAAGCCCAAAAGGGATGCACCTTCACTATGAGCTCATCCCTCACATTTTTGTGCCCTTGAGTGACGAGCGAGTTGCTAAGACAAAAGGCAAGAGAGCAAAACCTCCAACTCCATCATCATCATCATCAAATAGCTCCGAGGATGGTCTTCCAAACTCTCGCCTTCCACCTCATGAGTATTATGCATCTCTTCCCGAGATCGAGAATGCATCAGCGGAGTTCAAGAAAACCAAGGGGATGTTCAAGTGCCTTGGTAGGATGATGAACAAGATTTACAAGAAATTGGACAAGCAAAGGTCCTTTTAACGAGTGTTTGGAACAATACATTATCTTTAATGTTTGATACAATTTGGTTATTTTTAATTTGTAGGATGATAATATAACTCAAAACAATGATGTATGCTAACAATCTTATGCAGGGGGATAGCACAAGTATGCTATCAAATTTTACCCATTTTTACTATAATGTGAAAATCGCTAGGCCTTGCTCAAAATCTATGCTCCACTATGTTTGTGTATGTGTTATTTACTTTTCCTAACTAGAAGTAATTAATGTCACATGTTTTGAGCAAAATTTCAGGTTTCAGAAATATCCTCGACACTTAAAAAAGTGTTCTGTCTGCTTTTCTGGTCTCCACGGATCAGACGGCACCAAAAATTCGGCACCAAAAATTTGGTACCGTATGTTATGCAATTTGGTACCGCCGTACCTGAACAGGAGGACCAGGCGGCACCATTTTTTTGGTTCCGCCTGTGTAAAATTTTGGTGCTGTGGATCCTCTAGGTAATTTTCTGAATTTCACTTATTTCGACATTCCAAATTACCTTTTATTGCTTGTAAGTTAACCTTAACTAGTTATTATCCATTTTAAAACTAGTATAACATACTTAGGCATGTAAAAAATCCATCTCCCACCAAAATTCAGAAATTTGAAAAATCATCCCAAAGGAAGGAACCAAAAATTTAGTTCCTTGCAATCCGTGGGTAATCTGATTGTTAGGATCTTACAATCATTAGAACACATTTATTGCAAATCTTTGCCTCTTCACTCCATCCCTCTTGTATGCCTTGACTTGGGTGATATGACTAGCATTTAACCCACTTCCAAATCATTAGGAACCTCATCCCTTCTATGGTTTAACATCAAATCAAACATATTTCTCCATAATTTTTCACTTATATAAATTAAGAGGTCTTACCATGATCATCTTCACACCTTCTCCATTCTTACCATCAACTAGCAAAAAAAAAAAAAAACCTCAAGTCAAAATGACAAAATCTTCACCTTCAACCAAGCCTTGCAAGAAAACCGCTAGGATTAGCGTAAGACCTTGTTGTTTTTTCAACTTGAGTTCTTCATCCGAGTCATCTCCACTCACCATCTCATCTCCTATAAGGGATGATACACACCTCACTTTAGCTACTCCTATACCCATCACCATCACCACTCCATCACCAACAAAGACACCAAGCTCACCACCACCGACACTCCTCCAAACATCAAAAACACCATCACCACCAAAATCTCCAAACCTCATCCCATTGGAGTTATTTTCCACACCTCCCACTTCTCCAAATCCTTTCTTGGAGGACTTGGAAGATTTGCCTCTTAGGCCAAATCATCCACCACCATTGCCATCATTTGGCACTATTGAGCGGATTGCTCATGAGGCTCCTAGACCATCCTTCGACCCAAATGCCCCGTTAGGGCCAAGACCTCTTCTCTTCCACCCCATCCAGAAAGGCATCCATGGTCCTTTGTATGGGGATCAACCACTCCCTACATCAATGTCCCCTCACGTAAAGGACATTGAGGAGTCCATGTGGGAAGATCATCCCACAAGAGAGGAGATTCAAGCCAAAATCCAACATCTCCACCAATTCTCAAATATGGTGGATTCTCACCTAAGTGAGACTATGCAAATGCAAAGTGCTTTGCTAGCCTCCATAATCACCACCCCAAACGCCAACACCAACATCAACACATATACCATTCCACCACCACAACCTCATCAACTATACTACCCCCTAGGCATGGTTGCTCAACTTGTGAGCAAACCACCCAAACCATTGATCAGACCCGGGTAATGGTCCATGAATTCCAAGAGGAAATGAGGTTCATCCTCAATCACATCCTTGAGCGACTCAACGCTCTTTCTCATCCACCATCTCATTAGAATGGTCCTAGATTAGCTTTTCTAAGAATTTGTTTTTACTTTTCTAGGATTATTTTTTGTTTATTGTACTAAAACACTTCATTGTGTTCTCTTTTCATGGTTTTTAGATCATGAAAAATTTTAACTAATGAAAGGTGTTTTCTATATTATTGGTGCTTATTACATAGTGTTTGGAAATGCTTGTGAATGATGATTATTACTAACAAATTTTTTTGTAGCTTTTTCACAACCATGTATCCTCCCATTGGCACCCAATTTAGGGGGAGCATTGGTCAAGGGGGAGATAGTGGCTCGGGCTCATTATGTTAGGTCACAAGTTTTACAACACAAGCTTATAGAGAAAGAGATGAAGGCGGATGAACAAGAATCAAACACACACACACATAATATTGTAACCGGTTATGCGTAAGGCATATGTGAAATGAAAGAACTTGAACAACCAACCCTCAAATGAGGGTTTACAAGAGTTTATATAGGCAAGGAGCTAGGGCAACACTCCCTCTCCTTCCCTATTCCTTATTGGACTTGTATCAAGCTTATGGGCCTTCTACATAAGCTTGACCTTAAACAAACATAAAGGCCATAACAAAGCTACCTATTACATATGAAATATAAATACTTGAAATACTGTTTAGGAGTGATTCCAACAATCTCCCCCTCAAGTATATATGAATGTGAACGGTGAAGGCGTTGATGTAATAGTAGCTGTGACGTCTTCTGACATTCTTCTTTCTTGTGAGAGGAATTGTCTTGATTCGAACAATCTCCCCAGTGTAGAGAGATCGTTATCTTTGAACAATTATGCTTTGACGTCATCTTTAACTTTGTTCTTTGATCATCGTTCTTTGTGGTGAAAGTGATAGTATGTTGTTGTCTGCAACAGTCTGCCACAGGTCTGCTTCGCTGCTCCAGTGTCTCCACGTCATTCTTCAACATGCTCACACGCTCTATGACGTTGGAATTCAATGCTTGATGAAGTTCTCTAAGTCTTTAACTTTGTAGATTCTTTGGTTTGATGAAGAATCATTCAGACGGTTGTGTTGCTTTTAGAATAGAACTTCCATTAGTGATGATGTTGGCGTGAGCATGAGAAGAATCAGCACGATCATCCCGCTCCAGAGCTTCCATAAGAAGAAAACATTTCAAACGGTTAGTAATAAGCGGTTTCCGGCACTTACAAGTTTGAACTTCGAGAGTGTCAACAGCATAGTGTGAAGACGCAACTCTAATTCTTACAAAGGCCGTTCCTGAACTGGAGTCCCACAAGTGAGATAACGCGATGTACCGAAGTACATCTACAGTTCAGATGAGTCGCTGAGGTACACCGAAGCATCACCTCACGACTGTAGACCGTTTTGAGACACACTCCGTGATAAGGTTTTAAAAGGTACCTTTTTGAGGGGTCGTTTAAGCCCTTATTTGATCACTTTTGTATCCGTTATTGCTTAATATCGTTCCTTTTCACTTTTTAGGTCTCTTGAAGGCAAAATGCTGAAATGGCACTTATTTGGACGAAAAGGCGCGGATATACGAAGAAAATGGCCAAAGTCAAGAATCGAGACACTCAAGCTGCTGAAATACAAGGGGACGGCGTCAGGCACAACTAGTGACGCCGTCGGAGAACTTTTGTGACGGCTCAGTAGCCAAATTTCTTTTTTACACTTGACGGCGTCAGAAAGCCGACGGCGTCACAACCACAAGGTGACGCCGTCACAAGGTGATCAAGACTATGTGCGTGAAGTAGTTGATATTGTTTTGGCCATAACTTTTGCATATGAACTCGGATTTAGGTGGTTCAAAAGCCCACGCGACCGGAACGAGAAAATCTACAATTTGGTGAAAAAATGGTCGTGACGCCGTCACTCTATAAGTGTGACGCCGTCACCCTTTGCCGACAGAAAATCTGCCTATAAATAGAACATTATAACTTCACTTTTTGTAGGCTCTAAACCCTAACTCCGATTCCAGGGATTAGATAGGGTGGTTTAACATCTAAAAGAGCAAGGCCAGCGCACCCGAAAACTTGGTGGATTTAGGCTCAAGTATACGTTTTCAATACCGGTTTTGTTATAGTTGATGAAGTGCGTGTATCAGAACTAGTGGAACACTGCCGCAGTGGAACACCAACACTGCGGCAGCCGAAAGACTGCGGCAGTTCACATTTTTTCTTTAAACCGATGACTCGGCAGTGTTTTCAAGAGGCTGCCGCAGTGATCAACACGGACTGCGGCAGGGGAACATAAAGTCGTCGAACTCACAGAGCTAAGAACTGAAACCGGTAAAAGAAGCATATAGGCGCGGAAAAGCAGGTTTATTCACGGTAAAGTCGTAAAACGGAAGTTCTCTGGATTTTTCACTTTTCCTTGCTATAATTCGTTATTGCCTATGTTTTCACTAGTTTATTCCCGAATTTGCTGGGGAGTTTTTCCATGGAAA